>CM042226.1:595000-745000 GCA_023566465.1 Cottus gobio
CGTTGGAGTCAAGACTCGGAGAATAAAGACTTAGGAGTCTTTCGTTGGAGTCAAGACTCGGAGAATAAAGACTTAGGAGTCTTTCGTTGGAGTCTTCGGGGGCGGCTGAGCATTACCACTTCCCTGTGAAAATGTGCTTCCCTCCCATACCCGTGTACATATCACCTCGTAGATACTTCAGACCTCGGACTCGTTCTTACTTGCATCAAAATCCTTCCGTGCTTCTTCATCCCTCACGCTCCACACAAACCCAACACCTCGTCACAGGAGGCCTCTGGAACTGCCAGTCAGCTAACCGCAAGGCTGACTTCATCTCTGGCTTTGCTATCAAGCAATCTCTGGACTTCCTGGCTCTCACTGAGACCTGGATCACACCAGACAACACATCTACCCCTGCCGCTCTCTCCTCTGCCTTCTCCTTCAGCCACACACCTAGGCCCACTGGTCGGGGTGGTGGTACTGGTCTACTCATCTCCCCCAAATGGAGTTTTTCTCTCTACCCGCTTCCACTGTCTACACCACTGTCTTTTGAGCTTCATGCTGTGACGGTTACCCATCCGTTTCAACTGAACATTGTTGTTCTCTACCGTCCACCTGGTTCCCTGGGAGACTTCTTGGAAGAATTAGACGTCCTCCTATCAAATTTCCCAGAAAACGGCCCTCCTCTCATTCTTCTAGGTGACTTCAACATCCAGACCGAGAAGTCATCTGACCTGGTGCTCCTACTATCTTCCTTCGCTCTCTCACTCAGTCCTTCACCTCCGACTCACAAGGCTGGAAATCATCTTGACTACATTTTCACCAGAAACTGCGCAACATCTAACCTCACTGTAACTCCACTTCACGTCTCAGACCACTTCTTCATCTCCTACTCTCTCCCACTCTTGGGAACTGACAACCCTCCCACAGCAACAGACTCTGCACCTATCCGTCGCAACATTCGCTCCCTCTCTCCCTCCTCTCTGGCCTCGTCTGTTCTATCAGCCCTTCCTTCAACTGACTCTTTCTCACTCATGCATCCTAACTGTGCCACAGACACTCTCCTCTCTACTCTGTCCTCCTCTCTTGATTCTCTCTGTCCTCTTACGACACGTAAGGTTCGTAATTCCTCTCCGGCTCCGTGGTTGTCAGACCCGGTCCGTGCCCAGAGAGCCACTTTGCGAGCATCGGAAAGGAAATGGCGAAAATCCAAACACGCAGATGACCTGCACGCCTATCACTCTCTTCTCGCCTCCTTCTCTGCCTCTATCTCTGCAGCCAAAAGCCTGTTCTACCAATCCAGAATTGAATCTTCTTTCTCTAACCCCAAAAAACTCTTCTCCATTTTTTCCAACCTCCTAGACCCCCCCTGTCCTCCTCCTCCCTCCACCCTTCTACCGAACCACTTTGTCGACTACTTTACTAAAAAGATAGATGACATACGCTCCTCATTCACTGATCCCCCGCCCATAACTACATCTCCATTAACATTATCCTCTTCCCCTTCTCTTTCCTCTTTCACCCCTCTGTCCCCCAACCAAGTTCTTACCTTGGTATCCTCTGCCCGCCCAACCACCTGCCCCCTTGACCCCATCCCATCTCACATCCTCCAGTCTATTGCTCCTGACCTTCTTCCCTTTCTCACCCATCTAATTAACACCTCCCTCTCAACTGGTTGTTTCCCTAACTCTCTGAAGGAGGCAAGAGTTAACCCTCTCCTGAAGAAACCCACTCTCGACCCGTCAGAAGTCAACAACTACAGACCTGTCTCTCTCCTTCCCTTTCTTTCCAAAACCCTGGAGCGAGCTATCTTCAACCAAGTCTCCTCCTTCCTCCACCAGAACAACCTTCTGGACCCTCACCAGTCTGGATTCAAGGCAGGCCACTCAACAGAGACTGCCCTCCTTGCTGTCTCAGAGCAGCTTCACACTGCGAGAGAAGCCTCTCTCTCCTCTGTCCTTATCCTTCTGGACCTTTCTGCTGCCTTTGACACAGTGAACCACCAGATCCTCATCTCCTCCCTCCAGGACCTGGGTATCTCAGGCACTGCGCTCTCCCTCCTCTCATCCTACCTCAGTGATCGGACCTACCGGGTAACCTGGAGAGGATCTGTGTCTGACCCTTGTCCTCTCACTACTGGGGTCCCTCAAGGCTCGGTCCTCGGTCCTCTCCTCTTCTCCCTGTACACCAACTCTCTTGGCTCCGTCATTCGCTCGCATTGCTTTTCCTACCATAGCTATGCTGATGACACCCAACTGATCCTCTCGTTTCCACAATCGGAAACACAGATAGCAGCACGAATCTCTGCCTGTCTGACTGACATTTCACAATGGATGTCCGCACACCACCTGAAAATTAACCCTGACAAGACGGAATTACTTCTCCTTCCAGGAAAAGTCTCCCTCACTCACAACCTGACGATTACTTTCAACAACTCAGTCTTGGCCCCGACCCCGACTGCCAGGAACCTCGGTGTGACCCTTGACAGTCAACTCTCCCTGACTGCCAACATTACCGCAACAACTCGTTCCTGTAGATTCATGCTGCACAACATCAGGAGAATACGTCCACTTCTCACCCAGAAGGCAGCACAGGTTCTCATCCAGGCTCTGGTCATCTCGCGTCTAGACTACTGCAACTCCCTCCTGGCGGGTCTACCTGCTGGTGCCATCCGACCGTTGCAGCTCATCCAGAATGCAGCAGCTCGACTGGTCTTTAACCAGAAATTCACCCACACTACTTCGCTCCTCCGCGACCTTCACTGGTTACCGGTGGCCGCCCGCATCCGCTTCAAAACATTGGTACTGGCGTACCGTGCAACGAACAGATCTGGTCCAGTCTACATCCAGGACATGGTAAAACCTTACACCCCAACTCGTGCGCTCCGCTCGGCTTCTGCCAATCGGCTTGTAGCTCCGTCACTGAGAGCTAAACACTCAACAAAGTCTCCACTGTTCTCTGTCCTGGCTCCTCGATGGTGGAATGAGCTCCCCATTGACATCAGAACAGCAGAAAGTCTCTACATCTTCCGTCGCAAACTAAAAACACATCTTTTCCGACTATACCTTGAATAAAGGAAGTAGCACTTTAGTAGCACTGAAATGGCTCTTACTGATAGCACTTTGTAGTTGAACTTTTTGTCGAAATTGTACCTTCTTGATTCTTGTTGTTCTGATTCTTGTATGTAACCGTAGAATGCACTTATTGTAAGTCGCTTTGGATAAAAGCGTCAGCTAAATGAAATGTAATGTAATGTAACATGGGACATGAGGACATGGGGACATGATACATGAGGACATGGGACATGAGGACATGAGGACATGATACATGAGGACATGGGACATGAGGACATGAAGACATGAGACATGGGACATGAGGACATGGGGACATGATACATGAGAACATGAGACATGAGGACATGAGGACATGGGACATGGGGACATGAGGACATGTGGACATGAGACATGAGACATGAGGACATGAGGACATGATACATGAGGAAATGGGGAAATGGGGACATGGGGACATGGGGACATGAGGACATGTGGACATGAGACATGAGGACATGATACATGGGGACATGATACATGAGGACATGAGGACATGATACATGAGGACATGAGACATGAGGACCTAGGACATGGGACATGGGACATGAGGACATGATACATGAGGACATGAGGACATGATGACATGTGGACATGAGGACATGAGGACATGGGGACATGAGGACATGAGGACATGAGGACATGAGACATGAGACATGAGACATGAGGACATGAGGACATGGGACATGGGACATGGGGACATGAGGACATGAGACATGAGGACATGAGACATGAGACATGAGGACATGAGACATGAGACATGAGGACATGAGACATGAGGACATGAAGACATGAGACATGAGACATGAGACATGAGGACATGAAGACATGAAGACATGAAGACATGAGACACGAGACATGAGGACATGAGACATGAGGACATGAAGACATGAAGACATGAGACATGAGGACATGGGACATGAGGACATGAGACATGAGACATGAGACATGAGGACATGAAGACATGAAGACATGAGATATGAGGACATGAGGACATGAGACATGAGACATGAGACATGAGACATGAGGACATGAGGACATGAGACATGAGGACATGAGGACATGGGGACATGGGGACATGGGGACATGGGGACATGAGGACATGAGGACATGAGACATGAGACATGAGACATGAGACATGAGGACATGAGACATGAAGACATGAGGACATGAAGACATGAGACATGAGGATATGAGGACATGAGACATGAGACATGAGACATGAGACATGAGACATGGGGACATGGGGACATGGGGACATGAGGACATGAGGACATGAGACATGAGACATGAGACATGAGGACATGGGGACATGAGGACATGAGACATGAGGACATGAGGACATGGGGACATGAGGACATGAGACATGAGACATGAGACATGGGGACATGGGGACATGAGGACATGAGGACATGGGGACATGAGGACATGAGGACATGAGGACATGGGGACATGAGACATGAGGACATGAGGACATGAGACATGAGGACATGAGGACATGAGGACATGGGGACATGAGGACATGAGGACATGAGGACATGAGGACATGAGACCGCCTCACCGGTCTGCCCCTCCAGGTCGGCGGCCTCGTCCGGCGTTGCCCGCGGCAACACTCCGGGGTCGATGAAACTCGCCCGGAGCAGCGTCGCCATCACGAAGACGAAGAGGACGGCGGCGACCGCCGGGATGGCCGGCGTCAGGTGGGCTGCCAGGAAGGGACAGCTGAGGACCAATCAAAACAGAGCTGACGGGGTCGGCCAATCACAGGAGGCCATTCGTGTCTCTCTGTGTGTGTGTGTGTGTGTGTGTGTTCGTCTCCGCGTGTGTGTGTCTCTGTGTGTGTGTCTCACTCGCAGGTGAAGAATAGCCCGCAGGTTAGCAGGATGAGCAGCACCGTGACGTAGAACGCCCCGCCCCGCCTCGCCATCATGATCCTCCCGTCGCAGTAGAACCGGTTCCTTCCCGGGAGCAGCTGCCACTTCCTGCGGGGGGTCCGGGTCCTCTGGCCGGGGAGCCTGGGCTCCGCTGCCTCGGTGGTGGGGGGCGCAGCGCACGAGCCACCGCTGCTGCGCGTGCAGATCTGGTCGTACTGGTCCTGGTTCTGCTGGTCCAGAGCCGCATGGTGGATCTGAGACATGGGTCCTCACAGGTGAGCGGACAGGTGGATATAGACGGGATGTGCGCGCGCGTGCTGCTGGTGCGTTCAGGCTCTCCTGCCGTTTAGGTGAGTCCTGGTTCGGGTTATTGAGTCTGGAAATAAAAGCTTTTATTTTGTGTTTCGTAAACAAACGCGCGCGCAGACCACCATCACAACACCTCATGAACGCGCCCATGAAGCGCCCCCCACCCTCTCACATAATGCACAAGGGATCCAGATCAGGTCGGGAGACCGGCAGCAGGACGGGACCGGGAGCGAACCGGAGTCCTGGTCGGTAGATCCAGTGGGGTCTGGGTTGGCGAGGAAGAAGAGGACGTGAAGAGGATCCTGATCCTCCGCAGACCTGCTGGAGCGCAGCCGGCGCAGATCCTCTAATGAGCAGATGAGCCACTCTGTCGGAAAAAAAGAAACCTTAGCGACAAACAACCAAACAGATTAATTTCCAGCAACAAAAGTGTTAAAAAACGGAACTTCATTTTTTTTTTTTACTTTAAAAATGAAAGAATGAAATCAATTTAGATCAACATCATTAATCTTTGATAATCTATCTGTAGTTCTGTTTTAGTTCAATGAAATGAAACTAATTAATAAACAGATTTTACCTTCCACACACGTGTATCCAGCTCTCTTCCATTATTACATTTTGTTGTACTTAAAAAAAAAAGTTTATATTTTATTTATATATATTATTTGTAGTAATAAATGTGGGTATTTATGTTTGTCATTTATTTGTATTTAACTTAATATTTCCTAATACTGGCTGAGTCATTATCATTAATATGATCATATTTGTCACGATCACTATTCAACCCTTTTTTCTACCCGTCTGTATTTTTGCTTTCTTTTATATTTAATTTTCTTACACACTAACAGAAATATTTATGTAACATTTTGTTGCAGTGTTGATGGATTTATTTTCCAATAAAACTTACAATACAGACGTAAAAGTAATTTTACAATGTATTTTATTATTATTACCAGATCAAATTATGATACAAACACACGATATTATAGATCAGTGGTCCCCAAACTAAGGCCCGCGGGCCGGATACGGCCCGCCTCCACATTTGGCCCGGCCCCCTGAACAATACCAGAGACGCATTATGATATTTTTTCAGTCTGGCCACGCAAATCCTAGACTAGCCCCTGTCAAATAGAACGGAATAATGGCGAAAAGGTTAGGTAAGAGAAAAATGTATTCAGAATGCAGGGTATTTAACCTGCAGTGGTCAAACGATTATTTTTTTGTTTTTCTGTTACAAACTGACCCCGGCCCCCATCAGAGAAGGGAAAAGTTATGTGGCCCTCACAGGAAAAATTTTGGGGACCCCTGTTATAGATAATCTCATTGTATAATATTTTAAACTGGGAGAGTTATATGAAAGAGAGTGAGACCTCTTTGATTTCCCTCCAGAGTCAGCAGAGGACTGTACTTATAGACGATCTTTAGTTCAGGAGTCCGCCTCTGTGTTTCCTCCGTAAAATACACTTTAAAATTGGGAAAATAAAACATGTATATTTTATACACCAAATGACAAACCACACTAAAATCTAAGTTTCGTAAATTAAATCAATATTTAATATTACAAATAAAACAAATACAGTTCCTAGCTAGCTTGTTTCTCTCCGGTCCCTTTCCGCTGACGGACTAAAGCAATCATGGCAGCCGCTGACAGAAACGCAGCCGTGAACGTTGAAGAAGCAGAAAACGGAGATGCGAAGCTGCAGATATTGAAAGGTAAGTTATCAGTTAGCATGTTAGCAGTTAGCGCGTAGCTCATTTTCACTGTTTGTTGTTATTTCTGAACGTTTTTCTATCTGAAGGTCAAGCCAAACTCCACCTGAAAAACAGCCTTTTTAGGTTTCCTCACTATTCAGAAACCTTGACACCCTGCACAAACTAAATATGACTCATGATTAATTACATATTTGTCAAGTACTATAAATAATGTATATAATGTGATTATTCTTATGGCCTGCATCCTGCAGAGACGTGATGCCAGACTCCGTTCAAAATGTTTTTGTTTAAGATAAACTGTCCTAATTTTTGTTTTACTATATCTAAATATTAGGTAAAACGTTTAAAACAAAATATTAATTCCCTTTATTCACATGAATGTCGAAAGTAAACGCGTTCCATCTGAAACAGTATTCTGTGTTTCGTGAGAGGTGTTTATATAAATTAAATTAAAAAGGCTCTTTAATTGCTACTTTGAATGGAGTCGGTCTTGCGGGCTTGAGAGCTACACGTGTGGTTAAAGTAGGTTACACTTCCTGATTTAGTTTACCAACATAATTAGTTGTCCCCTCGTGTATGTGTGTGAGAGACTGACGTCTGACTTCCTGTGTGCAGGTGCAGCCTTCCTCACCGCGGGGGCGTCTGCAGGCATGGTGGCCGGCTTCGGCTCCTCGTTGGCTCTGGCCAAGAAAAACAGCCCCGGGTGGTTCAGTAAAGTAAGCGTCTTGTGCGGCCCTCTAGTGGCGGCGGGTCGACCTGGAAATAGAGTTCCATGAAACCCTTTAAAGTGGAACTGACTCTGGTCCCGGGCGATGCGTTCACTGACTCTGGTCCCTGGCGACGCGTTCACTGTTCCCTTCCTCTGCAGGGCGTCGCGGCGACGGTGCCGGCCCCAGAGGGCGGGGCCTCCGTGGCCCTCAGGGCTCTGGGGTGGGGCTCCCTGTTCGCCTGGTGTGGCGTCGGCCTGCTCAGCTTCACCATGTGGAAAGCACTCGGAGTTCACAGCGTAAGTTTGTTCTGACACACACTTAAAATATATTTGATGGGGAAAAATATATATTTTAATGTTCATTTTTATTTTAGAAAAGATCGAGCAGGTTAATAGAAAATGTTGTTAAATATTAAGTGGAATCTAAATAATTTGTTTATTTATTTCCTCGTTGGGACGTTTCTCTTCTTCGTCTCTTTCAGTTGTCGGAGTTCAGACTCAAGATACAGTCGCTCTTCCCCAAAATCCCAAAGACCTCCGAGGAAGCCGGATCAGAACCTCTGGACTGGGACTCTGTCTTCAAGTCAAAGTGACCCCCTGGTTCTGGATCTAGACCCTTTTGGACTGGGACTCTGTCTTCAAGTCAAAGCAACCTCCTGGTTCTGGACCTGGACTCTGTCCTCCTGCAGCTGGTGGACAAATCCTCTGGACCAGTTTGTTCCCAGTCTGGATCCCAGTAGGCCTCCTGGAACCAGACGGGAGCATCAGGAACATTTTGGCATGTGTTCTTCTTCTGTGGTTTTAAAAGTTGTGCCATGAACTCCATTAAGGGTCAAAGGTCACGGTGATGCTCGTTACATTTTGGTGCACTTGTTTCTCCCAGCAGGACACCTGACGGTGGGTGGAGTCAGAGACTAAAATAAAGTTTTACTTTTGCATCATGAAGGCTGGAAGTAAATGTTTTGAACAAAATAAAGTCTACTGTAAAAAAGTCCTAAAATAAGTTATGACCTCGATATAGAGATCTATCTCTATAGATATATATCTATAGAGATAGATCTCTATCCATCTGTCGATACTTTATACATGACTAAAGATTCCTATGGAAGCCCATTACTGGTGACCTTTGTAAATGTTATATATGTTAAGACGAGTGGATGAAGGGACCGTCACACAATGTGCTTCCAGAGCTTTCAGTGTAATTAACTTTAATTTACAATCTTTAAATTCATCATTACAATTAAACTCCAACTTAATTCTTTAAACTAAAACCTGCCTGTTAAACACGCGCTGTAGTTTTCTACCAGTGGTGATGCAGCAAGGGATCATGGGAGATGTAGTCTTCTGGATTAATGATTCAGGTTCACGGAGCTCAAACACAGTTCATATTTTATTGTTCTGGACAAAGACATTTTCTTTTCACATTCGATAAAACGTTTTTTAAGTCCTCCCCCCACCCCCCCATCCTTCTGCACATACAGTCTCTCAAAGCAAACGCACCCTGGAGAGTTTTTCTTAAATACAGAGACGTCTTCACCTGCTGGAGCTCTAATGCCAGTATTGACAGGAGGATGATGGGAGATTTGATTGGTGGAGGACGGTTGGTACCGTTGTCAGGCAGAATAATTCACATTTAAAAGTATTAAAACAAAACAAAGCACATAGCTGAACATCAGTGTTTCCACGAGAGACGAAGCATTTCTACAATGCGTCACCGTTTAAATAAATCTAACCACACCCCCTAGAAATATAACTAACCACGCCCCTTAGAAATATAACTAACCACACCCCCTAGAAATATAACTAACCACGCCCCCTAGAAATATAACTAACCACGCCCCCTAACAGTCAAAAAGAACAAATAAACAAACATTAAATATTTCTGTATTAAAATTAGTTAAAAAACCCAAATAAACATTTTTGCAATGGAGCCGAGGAGCTGTAAATATTCATTTGTAGCCTATGTAAAAATATTTGTGTTCCGTATAATAATAATAATAATAATAATAATAATAGGAGCCACGTTGTCACACTGAGCGCGCTCCGTGGCGGCCGGTGTTCGTGTCACGAGCGGCCGATTTTAAAGAGCACTTCACACAAGATGGCCACCACCGAGGGGTCGAGGGCGGCCGACAGCGAGACGTCCAGCAGCCGGCTCTCGACCGTCCTCCTGCTCCCTCGCCCCGGCCGGCAGCGCCCCGGCGGCGCGGCACATCACGCTGCTGCTGGTACGGAGCCGCGGCCACGCCGTCCTCCAGGAAGCCGATCAGAGTCTCCACGCCGCCCTTCTGCACACAATTCAAATGATAATGTATTTTTAAAGTAAATAATTAAAACGATTTTCAGTTCAAAACGTAAGAAGTTAAACTTTAGTTTTACACCATTAAATCAACTGAAAACATTACACCATTTATATCATTGGGCAATAATGTGGTACTTCCAAGTATATGTATATATATATATATATATATATATATATATATATATATATATATATCCTTTTACGTGTTTGCAAACATGCTGACTGTATTAAATATCATAATAAAGACAGCTGACTGTATTGTATCTGATAATAAAGACAGCTGTGAGTGAGCGGCCTGCTAGCTTAGCTTAGCAGCTAAACACGAGTCACCTTTGGCACTTTTACTACTTTAAACTACTTATTTTTATGATCATAAACTGTGTACACAAGTCCCTCGAGCTGTTAATAAAACACCTGGAGAACAAAACAGCAGCAGCTAGCTGTTAACTTAGCATAGCGGCTAACTATCTTCTGTTACTAGCAGCTAACAACATCAATATGACTTGTTGTTGTTGTTGTTGTTACCGGAGACCACGGGGAGCCGTCGGCAGGAGGGGTGCAGTAGTAGCTCCTCATCACCGGGCTGCGAGACCTCAGCAGCTGATTCAGGGTCGGTGTCGCTCCGGAGGGGTTCTAGTTCTGGTTCTGGTTCTGATTCTGGTTCTGGGGACCGGGGAACCGGAATCCCCCGTTGTTGGAGCCCCTAGCGACCTGAGCCGCTTTGGCCGAGCTTTTGACCCAGTGCTCCCAGTGCTTCCATAGCCGGGTCTAGAGGTCGGGTACTGGTTCGACGGACTATTGTAGCCTTCGTGGGAGTTCTGGACCTGATCCATGGTGCCGTGAACCGAGTGCGCCAATGTTACCCCGGAAACGTCCAACTAAGCTTCAAAGACACAAAAGTACCACAAAGAGACACAAAACCACCACAAAGAGACACCAAACCACCACAAAGAGACACAAAACCACCACAAAGAGACACCAAACCACCACAAAGAGACACCAAACCACCACAAAGAGACACCAAACCACCACAAAGAGACACAAAACCACCACAAAGAGACACCAAACCACCACAAAGAGACACAAAACCACCACAAAGAGACACCAAACCACCACAAAGAGACACCAAACCACCACAAAGAGACACAAAACCACCACAAAGAGACACCAAACCACCACAAAGAGACACCAAACCACCACAAAGAGACACAAAACCACCACAAAGAGACACCAAACCACCACAAAGAGACACAAAACCACCACAAAGAGACACCAAACCACCACAAAGAGACACCAAACCACCACAAAGAGACACCAAACCACCACAAAGAGACACAAAACCACCACAAAGAGACACCAAACCACCACAAAGAGACACAAAACCACCACAAAGAGACACCAAACCACCACAAAGAGACACAAAACCACCACAAAGAGACACAAAACCACCACAAAGAGACACCAAACCACCACAAAGAGACACAAAACCACCACAAAGAGACACAAAACCACCACAAAGAGACACCAAACCCAAACCACCACAAAGAGACACCAAACCACCTCAGAAAGAGCTAGTCAGTGTCTTGTGTAGTGGTGGTTACATATCTGTCCAGAGGCCCATGTCTCATAACCCACTGATGCCCGTAGGCTACAGCTCGTATCGTACCTGCGTATTATACACATATTCAACACTTCATACCACAGAATAAGTATTCACAGTATTCCGTATTTATTTTCTTCTCCAAAACCCAAATATATTATAATTTTACTCTCATGCCGACGATGAAAAAACAATAATTAATCACATCTGAGGAGCTGAAACCAGTGAATTTATTGTTCTTATAGTATTGTAAACAATTGGTCAACACTTCTGCTGCTTTATTCTCTGTTGATTTACTTATTGATTAATTGCTTCAGTTCAGACAGTTCACACCACCATGGATCACATACGCCGTACATTTACCCTCTACATGTTACCAACACAAACATGTTATTACACATTTATTACACGTGCGGACATGATAATTACTCTGCTGGAACGTGGTCACAATAGTTAAACTTATTCCCAAAAAACACTTTAAAAAAGGGTATGTTAAGTTTGACTTGCAAGTACAAAAATAAAGAAACAATTAAAAATAATAAAAAATCTAAATTAACTAGCTCTTCCTCATGACTGCTCCCACAGAGAGTACTCACTGGCATCTTCTTTAGCCTGCCAAAACAAAACTACTAGTTAGGTTTAAACAACTAAACTACTAGTTAGGTTTAGACAACTAAACTACTAGTTAGGTTTAGACAACTAAACTAGTTAGGTTTCGAAAGGTTTTGTTGGACCCATCTACTTCCTGCTGTGCTTTTGTGGTCTTTATACTTCCTCGTTCATGATAACGTAGACAACATAAGAAA
Source organism: Cottus gobio (assembly GCA_023566465.1). NCBI lineage: Eukaryota > Metazoa > Chordata > Actinopteri > Perciformes > Cottidae > Cottus > Cottus gobio. Next base: position 607,400 of record CM042226.1, read on the forward strand.
TTATTTTGTGGGATATCTACGAATAACAAAGTGTTTTTTTTTCTTAGGTATCGCTACGAATGCTGGATGACAAAAGTCTGAAAAAAACAATGGTTAATAACTAAATGTGATAACAAATAAGAGAGAAGCTGTTGTTGCATGAGGCCCAGTGTCTGTATGTGAGAGGGGCAGACTTTAGTCTTTTAAAGGTTCTGCTGTGTGCTGGACTACATCAAACCCAGGAGGAGGTGCTGGACCAGTCTCCAGTCTCCTGATGCTCTCTGGATCACCAGGACTCAGCTGATCACTTCCATCTGATGGGAGGAGGAGGAGGATTGGCTTTGTGTTCGGTGTGAACACAGCATTAGGGCTCAAGGGACTCATCACATTTCATCTACTTATATTTTTATATTTAATATTTCATGACAAACATGTAATTATGGAGTCTGTTCTAAAGATATTAGCACACAACTAAAGACATATGGACAGAGACATATACGAAAAATATTGGATCAGTGTTTAGTTAAATTCTACCCACCTCAGAGTCTCCAGTCTACAATGTGGACTCTCCAGAAAACCACTCAGCAGCTTCAGTCCTGAATCCTGCAGCTTGTTGTCACTCAGGTCCAGTTCTCTCAGACTGGAGGGGTTGGACTTCAGAGCTGATCCCAGAGAAGAACAGCCTTCCTCTGACAAACTGCAGTCTTGCAGTCTGCATAGAAAATAAATGATGTGACTTTAGAAGACAATGTTCTGCTTAAAACAAAATAAAAGAGATTGAAAGGACGCTCCTTATGAAAGTACGTCATAACTCTCTGAAGACGCGGAGAATTCCCCTGGAACTGTTCATTTGCATAGAAAAAGGCTGTTTTTGCACAAAATGTCTGCAAACGAACTGATTTAAATGTGCAAAGTTAAAGGTAAATTAATCTCCATTTTCTGCACTTGTTTTATTACTTATATAATTATTACTCTATTTGTTGGATGTCTTATTGTATCCCTTGTTTTGAAATACCTTGGTGTTTTGAAATACTTATTTTTGGTTTGTTTCTCTTGTGAATCACTTTGAGCAGCATTCTATTTTTTTAAAGTTTCTTTTAAATAAATAAAACGTATTATTATTATTATTATTCATATGCAGAATCTGGAGGCAACATGACAAGATTTTGGTGTCAGAAGTGTTCTGGTTTCTCTTATTAAAAGTAATCTGAGTAATATTGACCAATCCGGTTGGAGCAGTCTTCGGTAGAATGCAGGTCTGTGTGGCGATAAAAGAGGCTGAACTCATATAAAATGTAATCTGGTCGTCAAATCGTCTGATGATGATTTGTTTTTGTAAATTAATTTATAAACTGGCTGCTTATGAAACAATCTGGTCAAATTCGTCATTAGTCCAGATCGTGACATCTGGTTCTGAAGAGTGAACTCAAAGCTTCATGTGTTAAAGCTGCATTCCAGGGGGCGACTCCTCTGGCTGTATAGAAGTCTATGCTTCATGTGTTAAAGCTGCATTCTCTCTACTGACCACCAGGGGGCGACTCCTCTGGTTGTATAGAAGTCTATGCTTCATCTGTTAAAGCTGCATTCTCTCTCCTGACCACCAGGGGGCGACTCCTCTGGTTGTATAGAAGTCTATGCTTCATCTGTTAAAGCTGCATTCTCTCTCCTGACCACCAGGGGGCGACTCCTCTGGTTGTATAGAAGTCTATGCTTCATGTGTTAAAGCTGCATTCTCTCTCCTGACCACCAGGGGGTGACTCCTCTGGTTGTATAGAAGTCTATGCTTCATGTGTTAAAGCTGCATTCTCTCTCCTGACCACCAGGGGGCGACTCCTCTGGTTGTATAGAAGTCTATGCTTCATGTGTTAAAGCTGCATTCTCTCTCCTGACCACCAGGGGGTGACTCCTCTGGTTGTATAGAAGTCTATGCTTCATGTGTTAAAGCTGCATTCTCTCTCCTGACCACCAGGGGGCGACTCCTCGGGTTGTAAATAAATCAATGTACAATACATTCATCATATTAATCACAGCACAGAAAAAAAGGTGTCTGACCTCAGAGTCTCCAGTCTACAATGTGGACTCTCCAGAAAACCACTCAGCAGCTTCAGTCCTGAATCCTGCAGCTTGTTGTCACTCAGATCCAGTTCTCTCAGACTGGAGGGGTTTGACTTCAGAGCTGATCCCAGAGAAGAACAGCCTTCCTCTGACAAACTGCAGGAACTCAATCTGCATCAAGAAGACATGATGAAGAGGAGCAATGTGTTCATCCTCCATCAGATGAGTCCAGGTTTTAAATGTGGAACTCCAGTCCACATGTTTCCTGCAGCTGGTAGCAGACGTGTAGCAGCAGCTCACGGAGGAGGATTCATGACTTGTTTCTAATATCATATTAACGTTTAGGACCAACTCATCAGAGCAAATGTTCACATGAACCTGCAGCACAACAGGTTAGATGTGGAATAGATGATGCTTTCAGGGGGAGCAGGGGGGCCTTGATATATTGGGCTCCTGACACTCCGGGCCCCTGACACTCTGGGCCCCTGACACTCGAGGCCCCTGACACTCTGGGCTCAATGATCAATACGTAGATAATCAATACAGTTATTGATTAAACATGAAGGTGCTGCACTAGCAGACAGTGAACCCACCTCAGAGTCTCCAGTCTACAATGTGGACTCTCCAGAAAACCACTCAGCAGCTTCAGTCCTGAATCCTGCAGCTTGTGATTGTATCTCAGGTCCAGTTCTCTCAGATGGGAGGGGTTTGACTTCAGAGCTGATCCCAGAGAAGAACAGCCTTCCTCTGACAACCTACAGTAACTCAATCTAATAGAAAAATAATATATGTTGTATATAAGAATAGATTTACACAACAATCTATTTCGACCTAGTCAATGAGCTCTTCCCTTTTGAGGAATTACTATGTGAATCATCATAATCTTCCAGATGTCACCACAACATTCATACACCTATTTATGTCAATACAGATTAATAACATGCTGCTGATCTCAGTCAAGTAGCTTATTATGGGATGAATATTCAACATATAACCCACAGTGGTAATTGATTTAATTCAAATCTCCCAATATGGCAGCAGTATCAGTAAGGAACGGTAATTTATCTTCTGCACTTTTCATTATCAAAATCAGCTTTATTGGTCACATACAAAGAATCGGACTCCGGTTTTGCTTTTATTGAGATAAAAGTTGCAGGCAGAACAATGAACATCCAGTTTATATGGCAGGAAACTAAAATAATTGTAAAAAAAAAGTTGGGTATCATAAACGTAACTATATACAACTCTTATAAACTTAGATATTTCTAATTTGTAGATTTGGTAAACTTCAAGCGGGCACAATGAATGTATGAAGGCACACTATAGCGAGTCAGTAATACAAGGTTTATAGTATATTACATTTAGCTGACACTTTTCTCCAAAGCAACTTACATGCTACATCAGGGGTGGGCAAACTTTTTGGCTCGGGGGCCACATTGACTTTTAAAATTTGACAGACGGGCCGGGCCAGTATCAGATGGATAGAGAGTGTTTGTGTGAACCAATATAAATTATAAGTAAAAGCCAATAACTAAAAAGTAAAGAGAACTTACTAGCGAATATAACTTAAATGACTCAGCTTTTTTGTTTAACTCGCTGGCTAAGTCTTCGTCAATTAGTTCTACACGCCGAGTCACTGTCCTGCGTGATAAACTACATTTTTGAATTTGTTTTTGCTCTCTGGACACAAGAGACCTGCTGTCTCTACCATGCATTCTTTCAAAAACTCCCCTTCAGAGAAAGGCTTGCTGGCTTTTGCTAATTTAAATGCTAGCAAATAACTTGCCTTGGTGCTTGATACTTGACTAGCAGTTTGTCTAAAAAAAGCCCCCCTGTTGCAGAGGGGCTCAATGCAGGAAGCTGGCAGGAGGCTGGCAGGCAGAACCCTATATGTCACATGAGTCCCGTGGGTCTGATGTGCGTTCGTTATGCCGTATAAAACGGACCATGTCTCCGTGGCGCGCTGGCCTGTGGGGGAGGGGTGGAGGTGAGCAGACAGCAGCAGCTGGACTCGCAGCCTGATGCGCTGCAGAAAGCACGGCACGTAAAGACCGCTGTAACGCTTCTCCGTTCCCGACTTGAGTTAAGAAACATCGATGCTGGTCTTTTGCCGTCATCGTGCTTCGGGAAACTCAAGTCGGGAACGGAGAAGCGTTACAGCGGTCTTTACTATCATTTATAATTCATAATACTCAGCGGGCCGTAGTTTGCCCACCCTTGTGCTATACAGTAGACTGTAGACACAGCAACGGTGAGAAATTAGGGTTAAGTGTCTTGCTCAAGGACACACCTACATGGCAAATGGAGCCAGGGATCGAACCACCGATCCTCTGATTGAAAGACGGACCTGCTAACCACTGAGCCACAGTCTTTCCTTTTTAGTATAAAAGGTTTGTATGACTACAGATCATTATAGAACAAATGCAAACAAAATAAAAGAGTCAATTTGTGAATAGTTGACCAATAAAGTGACTTTGTTACTATGAGGTAGATTAAAAATATTTATGCAAAATACAAAGACTAACTAATACTAGGACTAGCATATTCTCTCTGTGCCCCTCAGGAATGTAGATGCTCGTAAAACCGGAAAGGTGAGGTAATTAAACGTTGTAAGCTCAGCCTTTACAAAGGTCTAATAGTTCATATATTGGTTTGAGTGTCAAGCTTGACTACCAAGCTGCTCTGAATCTGTCCAGTTATTTTGAATAAGTTTGAATGATACGAAAAAACAACTGCTCAGCTGTGCTTATACGAATCCACAAAACAAATCAACCAAAGGAAATGTCACAAATCCTGAGTTTAGGACACGCACGCACGCACGCACGCACGCACGCACGCACGCACGCACGCACGCACGCACGCACGCACGCACGCACGCACGCACGCACGCACGCACACACACACACACACACACACACACACACACACACACACACACACACACACACACACACACACACACACACACACACACACACACACACACACAGCTTGATAGAACAGCACCAGACAGACGGTGAACTGACCTCAGAGTCTCAAGTCTACAGTTTGGACTCTCCAGTCCAGCAGACAGCAGCTTTACTTCTAAATCCTGCAGGCTGTTGTTGCTCAGGTCCAGTTCTTTTAGATGGGAGGGATCGAACTTCAGAGCTGAGGCAACAACTTCATAGTGACCTTCTGAAAGTCCACAGTTTTGAAGTCTGTGAAAAAAGATAAGTGTATAATCCTTTATCTTGAAAGTAATAATTATTACAAAAATTAACTAAAAGACAACTTCAATCACTGGTATCAATATATAGATCAATGTAGGCTGCTTTTTGTTGTTCCTGCCTGCTTTATACACAATACACAATTTATTTTAATGACGATTAAATCGCATCTACTGGTTCTAAAGGGTGTTTAATTAATAGTAGTTTTTAAAATTGTAATCATTATTCAGTTCTTGCAGCAGAGTGAATAATAGGATCCTTCATAGCTTTAATCAGTAAGCTTAGTGCAATTTGGGTTTTTAAGTTTTGGTTGATTGGTGTACACATTGCAATTCATCAAGCACATTCAAAATATCAGAGTGAAACCCACTGACACTTCCTGGGCTCAAAAACAATGGAGCAACACCAAATGTATGCGTTCCTGGATTTTCTGGGTTTTGATTGGTATTTCTATTAATCAAATATTTTAGAAAAAGGCAGACAATATGAGACAAAGTTATTGATCATTTAATGTTTTAGGAGAAGGCAGTCCCTGATGAGAGATAGTGTTGTCCTTGTTTCACAGACAACTATTTTTTGGTTAAATTCCTATATTTTGGTGGAATTGGGTTCTCACCGTAAGTGAAGCGACAAGGCTATAATAAAAAAATGACCGGCCAGAAAAGGAACGATTGTCCCAGTTTGTCACGTTCAAGATGAAAATGACTGAGCCAATCAGATCTCAAAATAAATAAGGATCAGCCCAAATTTGGACTGGTAGGCTTACAATATCCACGGGCATCAACATTTTAATTCTTTTAACTACATGACCACCAGCCGGTTCGGCCTTGAATGGATCGGCCGTTCGTGAGTTTTCCCAAACTTCCTACTGGCCAGTTCGTCCCTCTTTCTTTGAGTTGAAGGTGCGTTGTTGTTTGAGGACCTCAACTATTACTCTACATTGATTTATTTTGTCAATAACAATGCATGCACTTACCGAGCCTTTCTGCAGTTCCTCACAGCTGGAATCAGTCTCAGTCGTCCCTCCTCTGATGTGTTGTACTTCCTCAGGTCCAACTCATCCAGGACCTCCTCTGACACCTGCAGCATGTAGGCCAGAGCTGAGCACTGGATCTCTGAGAGTTCCTTGTTTGATTTGCTCCCTGATTTCAGGAACTCCTGGATCTCCTGATGCACTGAGTGGTCGTTCATCTCCATCAGACAGTGGAAGATGTTGATGCTTCTATCAGGAGAAATCTGGTCCATGTTCTTCTTCTTCAGGTTGTTGATGGCTCTCTGGATGGTTTCTGGACTGTTGTTTGTCTGACCGAGCAGGCCCCCTAAGAGTCTCTGGTTGGACTCCAGAGAGAGGCCATGAAGGAAGCGGACAAACAGGTCCAGGTGGCCATTTTTACTTTTCAGAGATTTTTCTATGGCTCTCATCAAGAAGTCCTCCAGAGATGAGACTGTGTCATAGTTAACCGAAACACTCTTTCCTTTAGAGCGATTATCGGAATCATCTCGGTTATCGGTATCATCTCGGTCATTGCAATCATCACGATCATCGGAATCATCACGATCATCAGAATCATCATGATCGTCGTAATCATCATGTTCATCGTAATCATCACGATCATCAGAATTATCATGACCATCAGAATCATCACGATCATCAGAATCATCATGATCATCAGAATCATCATGATCATCATAATCATCACGATCATCATAATCATCACGATCATCAGAATCCTCATGACCATCAGAATCATCATGATCATCATAATCATCACGATCATCAGAATCATCACGATCATCAGAATCATCATGACCATCAGAATCATCACGATCATCAGAATCCTCACGATCATCATTATCATCGTCATGATCATCAGAATCATCATGATCGTCGTAATCATATTGATCATAATCATCATCACGAGAATGAGAGCGTGTCAGGGCTGCGTTACTCTTTTTCTCTCCCATGAAGTCCTCCAGTACCACTGTTTTCTTATTCGTGAAACAGTGGAACAGGTAAACTGCAGCCAAAAACTCTTGAACACTCAGATGAACAAAGCAGTAGACTGTTTTCTGGAAGATCACGCTCTCTCTTCTGAAGATCTCTGTACAGACTCCTGAGAACACCGAGGCCTCCGTGACATCCAGACCACACTGCTCCAGGTCTTCTTGGTAGAACATGATGCTTCCTTTCTCCAGATGTTCAAACGCCAGCCTCCCCAGCTTCAGAAGAACTTCCCCGTCAGCCTCCGTCAGCTCCTGAGGACTCGTCTCATGTCCCTCATGGTACTTCTGCTTCTTCCTCTTGGTCTGGACCAGCAGGAAGTGTGAGTACATGTCGGTCAGGGTCTTTGGCAGCTCTCCTATCTGGTCTGTGGTCCACATGTGGTCCAGAACTGTAGCAGTGATCCAGCAGAAGACTGGGATTAGACACATGATGTGGAGGCTCTTGGAGGTCTTGATGTGTGAGATGATGGTGCTGGACTGCTCTTCATCCCTGAATCTCCTCCTGAAGTACTCGTCCTTCTGGGGGTCGGTGAAGCCTCGTACTTCTGTCAACCTGTCAACACGAGTAGGAGGGATCTGATTGGCTGCTGCAGGTCTGGACGTTATCCAGACGAGAGCCGAGGGAAGCAGCTTCCCCTCGATGAGGTTCGTCAGCAGCACGTTGACCGACGCCTTCTGTGTGACATCACACACAACCTCATTGTTGATGAAGTCCAAAGCCAGTCTGCTTTCATCCAGACCATCAAAGATGAACAGAACCTTCCAGACAGAGAGCTCCTCTGCTGGGACCTTCTGTAGTGTTGGATGGATCACATGGAGCAGCTGGAGAAGACTGACCCGCTCATCTCGGATCAAGTTCAGCTCCCTGAACGAAAGCAGTACCACCAGACCGACGTCCTGGTTTTCCAAACCCTCGGCCCAGTCCAGAGTGAACTTCTGCACCGAGAAGGTTTTCCCAACGCCAGCGACGCCGTTGGTCAGAACCACTCTGATGTGTTTCGGTTGGTCTGGTAGGGCTTTAAAGATGTCGTGGCACTTGATGGGAGTGTCATGGAGGGTCTTCTTCCTGGAGGCCGACTCCAGCTGCCTCACCTCATGTTGGGTATTAACCTCTTCACTCTGCCCCTCTGTGATGTAGAGCTCGGTGTAGATCCTGTTGAGGATGGTTCCACTTCCTGTTTCACCACTTCCTTCAGTCACACATTCACATCTCTTCTTCAGACTGGTCTTGTGTTCATCTAAAACCTCCTGCAGACCTGGTCTGCAGTCTGTCTGCAGTCCAGCTCTTGTTCTGGATCTTTTTCCACACTTGGGACAAGAAGGGTCTCCTGATGTACCAAATGGCTCCCAGTGTGAGGTGATGCACTGAGTGCAGAACCAGTGTCCACAGTTGGTAGAGACTGGATCCTTCAGGACTTCCTGACACACAGCACAGCAGGACGGCTGCTCCACCACAGTCCTCTTTGTTTCATCTCTGGTGAAATAAACATATTACATTAGTGCATGCTCTTTTCCTACAGTATATGTATGATTAAAACCACAGAACATCATTGGTGCTCAACTGATGCTTCTCAACGCCATCGACGGTACGCATATTGAATGAGCCACATATATATATATATACATACATATATGTATGTATATATATATATATATGTGGCTCAGTGGTTAGCAAGTCAGTCTTTCAATCAGAGGGTCGGTGGTTCAAACCCCGCCTCAGCCAGTCCATGTCGTTGTGTCCTTGAGCAAGACACTTAACCCTCATTGCTCACCGTTGCTGGGTCTACTGTATATCATGTAAGTCTCTTTGGATAAAAGCGTCAGCTAAATGAAATGTAATGTAATTGTGGCAAGGGTCCTTCGTACCGTGGGCCTGATGGAGCTCCAGACATAGGGACGACACCAATGCTCTCCTTTTACGTGCTTTATTAGGCATTTTACACACATGTATTGACATGCCCTGCCCAGCTCCTTTCCTCCCCCCTACTGCGTGGCTCCCCGCCCACGCAATCCCACGCTCATCTGGATCAGCTGTGCCTCAACAAGAGCGCCACAGCTGATCCAGACGAGCGTCCCTCCCTCTCTCTCTCTCTCCCTCTCCGTGCTGCAGGCGCGCTAGCCACGCCCCCGCCCACAGTAATATATTGTAATGCTCTCCCCTGTGCTGCAGCGTTGAATAAGGAGGCGATGACTGGCTTGCAACTCCGGTGCATTTATTTAGACAGTACAACTTACTGCGTCACTCTTCATTAGCTCTCACACACACAGCCATCCAACGTCGGCTCACTCAACAACCTCTCCTTCTCTCGAGCCAATCCCCCCACCTCCATAGGTCACATAGAACTACATTGCCCTCTGCTGGTAACAGTGCATAACACAACATGTGAACATCTGCATAACTGATGCATAATAACAGGGACATCTTAACTCTGTTCATTACACAGCTCCCCCTCAACAAAGTCTCTCGTCCCGAGGGACTACACAAAGTCTCTGAGATGTCCCGGCCGACGTCTCTGTCTCCGCGGCCGAGTGGGGGACACAGGCGCCTCTGTCTGGTGGGGGGGGCTACACCCCTGTGCAGCGAAAGGTGCGCGGGGTGAGAAGGGGGAAGGAGGGGTGTGAACAGGGGGGTCAGTCACTGTCTCTGGGGAAGTAGGTGCAGTGATTGTGGCGTCGCCCCTCCGTGCAGGCGTCCGGGAAGAGATGGAGTCTCCTCTGTATGGGGCCAATCTGTCTCTGTGGAGTGCGACTTTCTTCCCGGCAGCTGGACTCTGTACACCACTTCACCCAGCCGTTCCACAACCTGACAAGGCCCCACCCAATGACAGTCCAATTTGGGGCACCGTCCCTTCTTCCTACGTGGGGTGTACACCCAAACCAGTTCTTCGGCTTGGAAGTGTCTCCCTTTTGACCTCACGTCGTAGTTCCTTTTTTGTCTCATGCCCGCTTTCTCCAGCTGATCTCGGGCAAAGATGTGGGCGGACTCCATTCGACCCTGGAGTCTCCTGGCGTACTCCCTCCCTGGGGGAACAGCAGGGGTGTCAGGGGGTTTGCCCAAGGCCACCTCCACTGGTGTCCTTAACTCTCTCCCCAACATGAGGAGGGCCGGCGTGCATGAGGTGGACTCCTGAACAGCAGACCTGTAGGCCATGAGGACAAGGGGCAGGTGCGTGTCCCAGTCACGTTGATGCTCTGCAGTAAGGATTGCCAGTTGCTTTGCCAGGGTCCTGTTGAACCTCTCAACGAGGCCGTCGCTCTGGGGGTGCAGCGCCGTGGTCCGGGTCTTATGCATCCCCATTCGCTCACACATGGTGGCAAAGACCTGTGATTCAAAATTCCTCCCTTGGTCACTGTGGATGGTTTCTGCCACCCCAAACCTGCTGAACATGCCCTCTACCAGAGCGTCAACCACTGTCTCTGCCTCCTGATTTGGTATTGCATATGCCTCGGGCCATTTTGTAAAATAGTCCATGGCTACCAAAACGTACCGGTTGCCTGTGTCCGTGGGGGGAAATGGGCCCATGACATCCACAGCTACTCTCTCCATGGGAGCCCCCACTGCCTGTTGCTGTAGTTGTGCGCGAGACTGGTTCGGGGGGCCCTTATAGGCCACGCAGAGGTCGCAGCGGCGGCAAAAGTCCTCCACGTCCCGTCTGGCCCGCCCCCAGTAAAATCCCTGACGAAGCCGGCGGAGTGTTTTGGCTACTCCAAAGTGCCCCGCCCCTGTGTTCCCATGGGATGCTTCCAGCACAGCATCTCTCATTGAACTGGGGACTATTACCTGCCACCTTTCCTCTCCCGTGGCAGGCTCCTTCCAGGCTCTCTGCAGTACTCCATCCTTCACTCTCAGCGCATCAAACGATGACCACAGTCCTTTTGTTGCAGTGGAGCTCCCTGTGACCTCTTCCCAGGGTGGTCTCTGTCCAACTTCCACCCACTGCAGCACTGGTTGTATGTCTCTGTCCTGCTCCTGTTTTATCTGCCACTCAGCCACGCCAACCATCTGCGTACCCCGGCAGACTGGCCCGGCCCCTTCGTGCCTGGGGCATGTCTCCTCCTCGATACGCAGTTCCCTCTCACGCGCTTCTCTCTGCTCGCAGTATCGGCACCCGCCCAGGGCGCAGGGGCGGTGGGACAGGGCATCTGCGTTGGCATGGCTGGCTCCGGCCCTGTGTTCCACTGTAAAAGCATAGGACTGCAGCATTTCAATCCAGCGTGCAACTTGGCCCTCGGGTTCCCTGAAGGACATCAGCCACTGAAGCGCTGAGTGATCCGTCCTGACAGTGAAGGGGCGGCCACCCAGATAGTACCTGAAGTGCTTTATCGCCGCCACCATGGCGAGGAGCTCTCGGCGCGTGACGCAGTAGCGGCGCTCAGCCTTGTTGAAGGTTTTGCTGAAATACGCCACTACTCTCTCTCCTTTCGGCCCTGCCTGAGCTAGCACTGCACCCATGCCCACGTCGCTGGCGTCCGTGTCCAGAATGAATGGCAACATGGGGTCAGGGGGGGTGAGGACGGGGGCCTCCGTCAGTGCCTTCTGGAGGGAGTTGAAGGCTTGCTGGCACTGTGGCGTCCAGGTGAAGCCCCTGCCCTTCTGCAGCAGGTGGTACAGGGGGGCGGCTGTGCAGGAGAACCCTCGCACAAACTTCCTGTAATATGAGGCCAGGCCAAGGAAGCTCTTCAGTTGTCGTTGGTCTGTGGGTGTGGGCCAGTCTCTCACTGCATGCACTTTCTCTTCTAGTGTGCTGACGCCTTCCTCCCCCAGCCTGTGACCCAAAAACTCCACCTCCTTCCTCATGAAGCGGCACTTTTGTGGGTGTAATTTCAGGCCCGCCGCCGACACTCTCTGCAGCACTAGCCTCAGCGACTCCAAGGCCGTTTTGAAGGAGCTCCCGTGGGCCAGGATGTCGTCCAAATACACCAGACATCTCTGACGGGGAATGCCAGCCAGCACCCGGTCCATGAGTCTTTCAAAGGTGGCTGGGGCGTTGCACAGGCCAAAACTGAGGACCCGGAACTGCCACAACCCCCTGTCCATACAGAAGGCAGTCTTCGGTCTCGCTTCAGGGCTGAGTGGCACCTGCCAGTATCCGCTTCGCAGGTCGAGTGAAGAGAACCAGGAGGAGCCCGACACCAAGTCCAGTGACTCATCAACCCTGGGTAATGGATATGCGTCCTTCTTGGTCACACTGTTCAGCGGTCTGTAGTCCACGCAGAATCTCATCTTGGAGCTCTTTTTTTTCGACACCATCACCACTCCCGAGGCCCATGGACTGTCTGACGGTTCAATGATGCCATCTCTTTGCATCTCTTCCACCGCTCTGTCTGCAGCCTCACGGTGAGCCATGGGGAGGCGCCGGGGACGCGTCCTGATGGGCTGTGCATTCCCTGTGTCTATTTCGTGCTGCACCAGGTGTGTCAGGCCCACTTCATTGTCTGACAGTGCAAAAATGTCTGTAAAGTCAGATAACACCTCCCACAGCTCCTCCATTGCTCCAGTTGGTCACAATTCTGTCTCCATATCTCCCTCACCGCTGCCAACCTGTCCGTCCCCTCCACTGTAGTCACGTCGGCCGGGTGAGGTGAGCTGGAGTGTGTCGAGCTGGGCTGGACGCTGCTGGGGGCATGGGACACCAGAGGCAGGGCACTGCGGATTGGGGAGTGGTTGCTCTCGTCTGGGGTCTTTGTGTCATGACAGTGTGTCTCCACGGCTGTCCCGACCAGGGGGTGTGGCTTTGAGGACCCTGTAGGTGGTATCATTCTGACAGTGGGGCCCCCGGGGAAGGTCAATGTGTTCTCCCCTAGGTCCAGCAGGCAGCGCGCAGACCTCAAAAAGTCCAGCCCCAGTATACAAGGGTCCTGCACCTGCGCCACCCACACTGTAAAATTTTCCGTTCGACCACCCACATTCAACGTCACCCTCCCCCTCCCAAGCACAGGGGCCAGCTCACCAGTCACTGTCCTCAGCTGCACTGTAGTCTGCTCCAACTGCGTCCCCTCTGGAACCAACTCTGGCCGCATCAGTGTCGCTGTTGAGCCCGTGTCCACAAGGGCGGTACATGAGGCCCCACATATGTTGACAGGAATGTGGCAGAAATTCCCAGCATGAGTCCAACCTACCACCATCGTGGATTCTGTGTTCTCGTCTGCTTCAGGGGGGGGTGGAGTCCCTCTCCCCCGACTGTTCTGTTTGGCTCTCCCTTCTCCTGATGATCCGTCATGGGACATAATGCCAGGGATCCGTACCATCCCATCTATACGGGCCCCGGTCCGTTTCCCTGGTTGTCGGCATGCTTGGGGCAATGTCTGAGGAGATGGCCAGGCTGTCCGCATCCCCAGCAAACCAGGGGGCGGTGGCGAGGGCGCGTGGCACTTTGTGGCGAATGCATAGACACAGCTCGGATCAGTTCAGTCATTTCAGCCGCCCATGCAGGCTTTACTTGGGCTGTGTCAGTGCGTGCAGCGGCTCTCACCGTAGGACCACTCTCTCCCGGGCCGTTTTCCATGTTCCCGCCCTCCACAATCTCCCTCTCCAGCGCCAGTTCCAAAGCCTCCTGTATGGAACGGGGATGGGCGAGCTGGGTCTGAATGCGCAGCTCCCTGGGAGTTATGGCTTGAATGAACTGGTCCCTGGCGAGCTCCGTCTGTATTTCAGGGGGCATGTGGGCATAAGCCCTCCGGGCTAGAGTTTCCATGTCGTTAGCTAAAACACGGAGGGGCTCCCCAGGCTGCCTGCGTCTGTTGGACAGTTCAGAGCGCAGGAGGCCGGGCTGATCACAGTGTCCAAAACGCCTTTGTAGGGCTCCAACAAGCGCTTTATAATCACTCCTCTCTTCTGGGCTGAGCAGTAACAGGCATGCAAGTGCATCATCTGTAAGGCACAAGGCTAACTGTAGTGCTCTATCGTCCTCTGACCAGCCCGACGCCTGTGATAGCAGTTCAAATTGGGCATGAAATGCCTGCCAGTCTGCCTTACCGGAGTACTTAGGTGTTTTACATGGGGCCCGGTAAGCATTGGCACCGCCATTTTGCCACACGTGCTGCGCGTCCACTCCACTGTAATGCTGTGGTGAAACCGATGTGCGAGTGAGGGAGCCTCTCCCGCGTTCCTCAGCCGAGTCCATTCCCGCGTCGTTGGCCATGCTCCTCGCCGCCAGCTTCAAGCGGGCTTTGGTCTCCGCAGCGTGCTCAAACTCCGCCGCCAGACTCCGTGCACGGGCATAACTGTAGCTCCCCTCTTCCTCCATAACTTTTGGCCGTGCTCCTTTCTCGTGCGGCATGTCCATCGTCTGTACACACAGCGGCTCCGCTCGGTAGGTCCGCTAGCCGACTATGCTAACACCGGAGAAGAACCCAGTCCTTCACTTTTTGACTTCTGACACCAGTGTAATGCTCTCCCCTGTGCTGCAGCGTTGAATAAGGAGGCGATGACTGGCTTGCAACTCCGGTGCATTTATTTAGACAGTACAACTTACTGCGTCACTCTTCATTAGCTCTCACACACAGCCATCCAACGTCGGCTCACTCAACAACCTCTCCTTCTCTCGAGCCAATCCCCCCACCTCCATAGGTCACATAGAACTACATTGCCCTCTGCTGGTAACAGTGCATAACACAACATGTGAACATCTGCATAACTGATGCATAATAACAGGGACATCTTAACTCTGTTCATTACAATATGTTCTCTACAGTTTATCTTCAATATTCTTCTCTCATTCTATATACGTATATCTATATATATCTATATATATATATATAGATATATATAGCTAGCAAGCTAGCTAGCAGGCTCGTCACTGGTCCAGAGATAGGAACCGGCAGGCGCCACCAATCCAGGTGATAGCGAGATACTCATAATCAATCATTTGTCCCAGCAAACTGAGAAACATGCGCGCTACTGTTGGCATCTGCTAAAATCAACTGGCCAGCGTGGAGGACCCGGTGTGTCCCACCACGGTGCCTGGTCAGAAATAACTCCGGTCAGGTTATGGGACTGAGACTTTCTGACTCGGTACAGTGGACACACCGGGTCCTTGCAACCGTGTATCCTACGTTGATGACTTGTCACCACTGACTCATGCCGCCAGTTGACGTTAGTCAATCAGAAAGTCTCAGTCTGAGTTTCTCCTCCTCCTTCAGCCATTGAGTGTTAAAAAAGAAACACACCAAGCAAAACACTAAAAATGTCATAACTTTTCTTATGTTTCATCTGAACTGTTCTTACTCCTCCTGAGTCCTGCTAGCAGCTAGGTAGCTTTCTGCTTTATGGTGTGTTCACACCGAACGCGACGCGAAATTTCGCGTCGCGTTACTCGCGTGAGTTTACTCGCTCGACTTTATTGGTGTGTTCACACCGAACGCGACGCGAAATTCGAGTGAGTTTACTCGCGTGAGTTTACTCGCTCGACTTTATGTGGTTAATTTCCGTCAACGCAAATTCGCTTTAACGCGGGCGGGGCTTATCTCCGTGGCTTATCTCCGTAAAAACAGTACCGTTTCCGCCATCCACCATTAAACTAACCACTAGTTCTGCTTTAACCTTCTTGTGGAAGTCCCTCTAATGTCGGACCATCAAACGCCCCCGTGTCCGGGTTCATAATATCATCCGTAGCCGCACAACAGCGTCTGAATGACGGCCGCTGCCAGCGATACTTCAGGTGGATCAGCAGCCGTTTGATTCAAACCGGCAGGACGGCGGTGATGACGCGCAGAGCTTCTCAACGCTGATTGGCTTTCGCGACGCGAATTTTCGCCCGAGTTGGAAAATTTCAACTCACGCGAATTTCGCGTCAAACGCGCCGCGCCAAACGCGCCGCGCCAAACGCGTCTAACGCGCCGCCCGGCGAAATTTCGCGTCTGTCGCAACCAAACGCGTCTGTGCATTGACTTTACATGTAATCTGGTCGCGCGAAAAATTCGCGTCGCGTTCGGTGTGAACACACCATAAGTCACGCTGGTCCTCTGACCAATCACAGCGCATGTTAGTGCTGACGCCAGCTGGCCAGCCCTGGCACATCAAAGAACACATCCAGCATGTTGAACTAAAGATCTGATTGGTTGAAGTCTATGACGATCCAGGATACCGTCCCCACGTACTTTAATCTGAAAGGCCAGCTAGAAGGCCTCTGGCCGCTCTGCATCCATAGAGACACAGAGGTGAGATCTGATTGGACGAGACCTCTCCTTAACAAGCTGGAAGCAGAGCAACAGACGAAGACAGGAGCTGTGCAATGAGAAAATAAGCTAATAGGGAAAAATAATTATAATACATGTAGTGTATTTGTGAAAAACAATTAAATTATAAAATAGCTATAACTTTGTGATTGTTTAGGACAGCAGAGAAGGCTTAGCTGGACCTGACGGCCCACCACTGTCTCATTTACATCAGAATCAGAATCAGAATCAGAACCATTTATCACCAAGCTTACAGTGCGAGTCCTACGAGCACAAGAAAGTGAGGCACGTCAAGCTTGCAGCCGACACTCAACAAGCAAAGATCCGACCAGAGGTTCTATACCCACATCAACATCAAGGCTGATAAATGGGAGTTTGAGGCAAGGCCCACTAGCAAGGGGTCAAAGACCCATCCAGAACTGCTTAAGAGGCTGTCGGTGGCTTAGGATGAAGAGAAAGGACTCCACCTGGGCCACAAAGTGAGCAGATGTCATGTGACTGTGGATCAGTGGTTAGCAGGTCTGTCTTTCAATCAGAGGGTCGGTGGTTCGATCCCCGCCTCCACTAGTCCATGTTGTTGTGTCCTTGAGCAAGACACTTAACCCTCATTGCTCACCGTTGCTGTGTCTACGGTCTACTGTATATCATGTAAGTCTCTTTAGATAAAAGAGTCAGCTAAATGTAATGGAGGTGTTAAAGAGGGTTCACAATTTTGTATTACTTAAGCATACAATATAAAACATTTAATATAAAACATTTCCCTTCCACAACCCCTTTGATGAGATTATTTTAGAAAACAGATAAAAAGCAGTACAAGAGGTCAACTTAACAATTAATTAAACGGCTGCTTCTGATTCTGAAAAATGATAGACTGCAACTTTTGACTGTTTTTTTTGCGTCTTCTTCAGGTCAGTTGACAGCAGAAAGAGTCTCTTACTTTGTGTCTGAGGGTCCAGGTTCATTACTGAAGTATGGAGGTTCCTCTTTGGAGAAGTCACTCTTCATGGACAGACAGCTGGGAGCTGGAGACTCTGCTCTCTGTCTGAGGAAACAATAATATTCATTTCAACATCTGGATATTCTGGTCATTGTATCTACAGTTGGAAACACATATTATGTCTCTATAGTTTATCTTTAATTGTTATCTATAGTTTATCTTTATTGTTCTCTATAGTTTATCTTTATTGTTCTCTATAGTTTATCTTCAATGTTCTCTATAGTTTATCTTTAATGTTCTCTATAGTTTATCTTTAATGTTCTCTATAGTTTATCTTTATTGTTCTCTTCAGGTCAGTTGACAGCAGAAAGAGTCTCTTACTTTGTGTCTGAGGGTCCAGGTTCATTACTGAAGTATGGAGGTTCCTCTTTGGAGAAGTCACTCTTCATGGACAGACAGCTGGGAGCTGGAGACTCTGCTCTCTGTCTGAGGAAACAATGATATTCATTTCAACATCTGGATATTCTGGTCATTGTATCTACAGTTGGAAACTCTGCTCTTTTTTTGTTTGACATCATGAGAAGAGCAGAGTTCACTTTGACATTATCATGATTTGATAATAACAAATACTTTATTTTTCTTCATCTCATGTTGACACATATAACTGCATATTGTCCTTATCTTTTCTGTGCTACTTTCATGTACTATCTTTTTTGTATATACTTTAATTACACTTTATTTATAACTTCTACTACTATATATCTTTATTATTTAATTTCTTAAATGTAATATGCTCTGCTAATGCTTTCTTCTACTCTAATTAAACATATTTTATTCTAACGTAGCAGTAAGTAGAGTGGAGGGATCTACATTTCATAATGCTTCTCGGTTCTGTTCTTTCTTGTGTTATTGTATCCTGTTTTATTTTGAAGTACTCCCCTGCCTCGCCCTGCTTAGCTTCACCTGTGTGACTACCTGCCTCGTAGGTTACGAGCCCCCCCCCCCCCCCCCGTGTATGTGCGAGGAGGTTGCGCAGACTCAGAACCCACAAGTGTTTACTTCAGTGTGTCAGATCCACCGTTAGTCACCTTTTTGGCAGATGAACTATTTAAATAAATTTGAGAGAGACATCTCCAGTGAATGAACAAAACAAACATCATGTAGTTATAAAAGAGCAGAGTTGCACTGCAGCGTACGACATGACATTAAACTACTGAGTCCGTCTCTTACTGTGTGTGTGAGGATCCTTGTTCCTCTTCCTCCTCTTCCTCCAGATCGCTCATCTTCTCGGTCTGAGAAGTGAACTAATTCACGTTGGGACACAGGCGGGTTTCTGCTAATCAACAATCCATCAGAAAATATTGATGAATCAATAATCAAAGTAATTATGAGAATTAACTCAACTTGCCTCCGACGTCCTGCTCTTCCTCCTTTTTTGGCTTTAACATTTAAAATGGAGTCGGCCTGACTTTACTTTCAGTTTCATAAAACGCGTGCGTGTGTGTGTCTGTGTGAGTCATTTCATTATGTTATTGGGTATTTATTATTGATTAATTTGAATACTTCTAATTACTGTTGGGTAGTTGTATTATCTCTACTAATACATCATATTTTTAATACATTGATGACACGTTTTGTATTTAAATAATTCAAATGAAAATTAATTACAGCTGGTAAATAAATGTGTTGCACTGAAAAGTACAACATTGTACCCTGTAATATAAGAGTAGAAATATGAAGCAGTATGAGATGAATGTAGAGAGGTTCTGGTGTAATGAAAGACACGGTGGTTACTAAACGTAACTCTGGTTCTATGATGTGAGCCAGAGAGCTGCAGGCTTCTTTAGCTCACGTTGACTACCTTAATGGACCATTTTACTTTCAGAAAGGAAAACATAATGTCCCTCCATCTCTGAACTGCAGCCATCTGGGATCTACTCTTTAACAGCATTTAGCATAACAATGGGAATATATTGCTTTTGTTCTTCAATATTAAAATAAGTATTTTTGCTTTTAGCGTATACACGTTTAAACGGCTGACAGTTCTAACTCGTTTTTGACATTTTGAGACACAACAGTTCTATGTATTTTCTTACAAAAGTTCAGCAACTGTCAATTTCTGCTCTTGACATGAATAAAGTATTTTAAAAATAAACCATCTTCACAGGAAACAACTTAGTTAGGTTTAAGATGTATCTATTTTCTCTTTCTTTTATAAACAGACGTTTTTGATTTTATGGGATATTTATGTATTACAGTGCATCACTTCCTGTGTGGACGATAAAGACTCACAATGCACAGTGTTCTCTGTTTTATTCTATAGTCAATCGTAATATTGGAGAACCTACGACACATGGATTTGTGCTTTGGGTTTTCTGCAAGAAAACACGTGTTTTTAGGTTGGTAGGTGTGTGCTCTGTGTTGAATATCTAACTGAAAAACATTGCTTTTTTAGTTTAACCCAAAATGTCGATGGACACACAAATCGACAAATTTATTTATTTATTTTTTATTTTATTTGTCAGGGACAATGCAGCGCACATTATTACATACATAATTTATCATAGACAAAGCCATAACAATATGTGTAGATGTGTTGCATAAAAGGTTTCTAGCCAATAGGCTAATTTGCAACCCCAGTCCCTGGTCAGACCTTTCTAAAAACATAATCCAAAAAAAACTACATAATATAAATTACTCAATCATATAACAAATACATAAGTACAGACATTAACATTTTACATAATCACGACCACATTACATAAAAGAACACATCACTTAAGAGCCCAGCATAGATGCATTACAAAATCACGGTGGAATGCGGAGCTTGACACAAACGCTACAGGCTCTGAGCTGTTGTGTGTATGAGATACGATCTAACAAACAATGGGAGGCGGAAGTGGAGAGTCTTGAGCCTCCAGCAACATCTCAACCGTATTTCTCTGCTATTAATAGAAACATGTGTAAACATTGTTCGATGTGTAGCTGCGTCACAAGACCCGGAAGGGTTAACCCAAACCTTTACCCTAACCCTAACCTTAACCTTAACCATAACCTGAACCTCTACACAACCTAACCATAACCTTTAGCCGAACCTTAACCTGAACACAGGGGGAGAAGGTGAGACTAGTCTAAAGAACCAGAGTCTTTAGTTTGAGTCCCAGACAATGTAAGGCTGTGGTTTTATTACAGTTTCTTTTTTTTTCAAAGATACTTAAGCAGCATATAGCGTCTATGCAGGTTATATTTAGCAACAATACTTTTATGCTTTCATATTTCTCTACAACCTTCCAATAATATACATGTAGTTTACATCGGTAGTCTTTACCATTAGTCCGACTGGGCCCAGTATAGAGCCCAGTGGGACACCAGTTGATAGCAAAGGCACGTTAGATGTATAATTAGCAATACATGTGACTAGATTAATCTAGTATTAGTCATATTACGTATCTTAACCACTAATTTTGCAAGCTAAAAAGCAAATGCTAAGTGGCTACTGTATGCTGTAAGTGTTAGCCGCTAACTTTAGCACAGAAAGCAACGTTCAGTTAGCAACACATGTGACTACAGGGCTGTAAGTCAAAGCCTGCTCAAAATGAATGATTTCTGAGAAGCATAAACGATGAAATCGTGAAAAAGAAGATTTGTTTTTGTAGAGAGTAACTCAACAGCAGTGAGTAAATTAAGTAAATTTACTTCCACAATGCAACCTTTAGCTTTGTGTTTATAGCTGAGGCTGGTTTTAGATGCACGTTTACACATTAATCAAAATGAATGTGTAAACGTTTAGCATGTAATCAACGTTACGCATTTATCTTCATCTCCAGAGGAAGTCATCTCCAGACTTGATGATGCTCGTCAGTGTGCTCAGGATCAGAGCGTCGGTGTCGTTGCTCAAGCTCAAGTCTTCATGGTAGTTCAACACGGCGAAGATACAGTTCATGGGAATACCCACTTCTGTACTGAACTTCTGCATCTGTGTTTAAAAACCACATCTCAGTTCACAGATTACAGTACAGAGCTTTGTAAATAAATAATGGGAATGTAATCAATCTTAAACTCAATAAATAACTAATAATAATAATAATACCGCTTCCTTCAGTGTCTTGCTCTTGTAGACATTCCTGATATCTTTTTGGATTTCAGGGCAGAACTCATCAATTTTGGTGAAAACTGCCACTTGTGGAATATCTGCCAGACGACAAATGTCACAAATTGAATGATCTTGTAAATGTTCAAACATCATGTTCGTGTTTCATGGCTCGATTCAAAAGGGATCATGAAAATGATTTGTCTCTCGGCGTTGACTGCTGCACAGATTTGGAAACCAGAAAGGGGCGTGGTCTCCCTCCTTCCTGCCTCCAGGTAGACTGACACACATGGTAACCAATCACAGAGCTAGAATGACCATCAATAAGAATAATACCGCACATAGCTTTAACATGACCCTATTACATTGGACATTTATGTAAACTGAGCACAGAAAACTATTAAGAAACCAACAGGAGCATGGTGTTTGATTCTTAAATTAATTTGAGGTAATATCCTGTTAAAGCCTTATTCGCATGAGCCGATTACCAGGACTCGCCCCACGTCTGTGTTTCGGTTGCGTTTGCATGGGATGAGCTAAATCTGTATTTCACTTGAACTTACTGACCTCCCTCGGAAATTATGTAAAGGCTCTGTGTAAAACCAGCTCATATTGGAAAACATACATATATATATATATTCATTCAATACTGTAAATATTATAGCTGCTCCTCCTGTTTGGATGGGTCTCCATTCTCACTGGAGTGTAAAACCCCCCAAAAACATATAAATATTCAAATGAATTTAAATACGACCCTAAATCAAAGAGATGCCGATTCGCAAGGGACTTAAATGATAAAATGCGTAATGGTCCCTCTTTGCGGGTGAATGTTTACTTGACAAGTTGATCAAGATCACCGGTCCTCGGGTAATGAGGCGACTCGTCCTGTGATAAAAAGGGGGAGTTGGATTCATAAAAAGCCCAAAGTGGAAAGGAATAAACATGATTTCTCACCCAGATCACTGGCCTCCTCTCTGATCTCCTTCATTATGTCCAGGGCTTTATCACTCAGCCCAAATACGGTGGTCGAATCGATGACAGAAACCAGAACCTGCACTTTGTCGTTGACTTCTGGGGAAGGGTTGTAGTAAGGATCCTCCTTCGACAGCTTAGATTCGGGGTTGAACTGAGAATCAAAGTCAAATCTGGTTAGAAGATGCCTGAGATGACCACAGTAGAAACAGATGTCAGTTATAACAAATGCAGTAACTCTACCACGTAACCGTCCTTCACGTGTCCCTTCAGCGCCCGCTTGATGTCTTTCACTTGGACTCTTTTGTTCCTGAAGCTGCCGTCTTTCAGGCCCATCATGTCATTGATGACAAAAGGGTAAAAGGTGGTCCTGTTGTCGCTTTCAAACTTGTAGGTTTGGTACTGTGAACCACAAATGGAGAACGCAGTTGTGCTGCCTGGTTTAGGTTGTGTTGACAGAACAGAGACACATTACATTACATTACATTTCATTTATCTGACGCTTTTATCCAAAGTGACTTACATGATATACAGTAGACCGTAGACACAGCAACGGTGAGCAATGAGGGTTAAGTGTCTTGCTCAAGGACACAACAACATGGACTAGTGGAGCCTGGGTTCGAACCACCAACCCTCTATTAACGACTAATTAAACGACTAATAAAGTCTAATTTGACATTAACGACTAACATTGATGACATTAACGACTAATAAAGGATTGTCTTATCTTAACACTTAAAGTGGAAACACAAACTTAAAATTCCCCCACTAGCATTTCCAAGTGGTATTATTGTTGGTGACCGTCTCGCTTTCCATTTTCTTCAGAGCTTAACGGCCAGAGCCCCAATTTCCTGGAGATAGTACTTGTAAGCTATTTTGTTGAGTCGCTTCCTAACAGAAGGTCTCTGGTAGACAGGGATGCAGCGCTTATGTCCAGGACTTTTATTGTGAAAGGTAAGGACGAAAGGAGCTGTAATCCGCTGCGGTTAACAAAGTGAGCTACACCACCAACAGCTAGCGGGGGAACAATTTAAACCCTCATTCATTATTATAGTCATTATTCCACAGATATTACATGCGCTGTAAAAAAAATCCTAATTTTACAGGAAATAACTCTGTAATAATAATAATAATACTGTACATTTTTACAGTAGTTTTTCAGTTTTTTTAAATTATATAGGCTACAAAACTCTGTAAAATTACAGACATTCTGTAAATCCACAACCCAACTTTTAATTTACGTAGTATGCTAATAACAAATTACATTTTTTTCTAATTGAAAAATGTCTATTATTTATAGAGGTTTTTTTTACTGCTTTCTTAGATTACTTACAAATGCATGTAAAATAACAATAATTACCTGTAATTAAATATCTAAATCATTATATAAAGGTTCATGTCCATACTAACGATTAAACGATTTTCGTTGTAATTGCAAGGTAAATCATATTACTTTTATATTAACGTGTACTTTTACATTCAAACTCTGTAATTCCGGATTTTAATTTAGCAAACTTTTTTCATTACATAATGCTGTCTTCTTTTTTTTAAGAGTAGCAAGAATGATAGATTTTTAGTCCTTTAGGAGGAGCAACATAGGTTAATTGTGGCCCAGTGAGTAGAGAAGGTCCTCTGGTAACCGCAGGGTTGGTGGTTTAATTCCCAGCTTTTATGTGTCTGGTCGGACTTTTCAAACCCTCCAGCCAGCAGACACAGCTCCTCTCTGGACAACACATTGTGTTGGTGCATCTCTGCTCTCTCTTGTTCCGCCTGCATCGCTCTTTTCCGTTTTTTAATGTAGCTACGAAGTTTCTTATAGTTGTGATAGTGGGCGGGCTGTACCCAGCATGCAGTTCGGCAGTGTAAATTTCATAAATGTACAATTATTAGTGTTATGTATTATTGTATTATAATTGTTTATGTGTCATAAACTGTTGTCTTTTGGTGTTTTACCATGTTAAAGAGTGTTAGTTGTGGGTTATTAATTGTTGTTATAAAGTTAAAACCATGACTCTAACTCAATGCACATAACAGAAGTAGCTCCGACCGCTCCACCCTCAGCATTCCTGGTTAACAGTAAAATGCGTTACTTGTTGGGGAGGGACAATGTCTGGGCACCAGTGTGACAGTATGTGAAACATTCATACTGTATGTAAGTTTGACACCGGTATACCGCCCAGCCTTACTTCTTTCAATGTGTTTGATTGTAATGATTCAGGAAAATTCAGTAAAATAAGAGTTTTTCTCTGCATAACTTTGAGTGATATCACTTTATTGAAGGTGTTTGATCATAATAATACAGGAAGAATCTGTAAAATAACAGCGTTTCACTGCAAAACCTTTAATGAAAATTCCCGTTAATTTATGGTTTTCGGCCTTTATTTGAATTAAGATATTTTACCTTAATTTTAAGGTTTTTGTTTGGCAGCCGCTGCTGCCAGTCATTTGACCTTTTGTTTTATACGTTTTTTTTTTTTTTTTTTTTTTTTACAGTGTGTGCAATCCACATTTACTTCATAATAGCAAAACAAACTTTGAAATGTAAACTGGAGACTGAGAAAGAGTATTCTCTCTCTGTACCTTCTTGGTGAAACAGTGATAAGCTTTGGCCACCAGAGCCTTGTTGGTGCACATGCTGCCCTGTAGGACACTTTGGACGGAGTTGATGAAACTGGACTTTCCAGCTCCAACCGGGCCATGAAGAAGAATCCTGATCTGCTGGCCTTCAGTCTGAGGAGCATAGTCCTTCACAGACTTCAGAGCGTCCTGTTTGTCTCTGCCCAGGGAGGGAAACAACACATGTGCATTATGAGGAGCCCAGCAGACCCAAATACGTAATTAAGTCTCAAATTATTTCTTTACTTGTGACTCTTTTGTCAGTTGGTTTCGTGGACACATTAATTTTACCCAAGGGTAAAGGGTTAGGGCTAGCAGCTGGGTAAAGGGTTAGGACTAGCAGCTGGGTAAGGGTTAGGGTTAGGACTAGCAGCTGGGTAAAGGGTTAGGGCTAGCAGCTGGGTAAAGGGTTGGGGCTAGCAGCTGGGTAAAGAGTAAAGGGTTAGGACTAGCAGCTGGGTAAAGGGTAAAGGGTTAGGACTAGCAACTGGGTAAAGGGTTAGGGCTAGCAGCTGGGTAAAGGGTAAAGGGTTAGGACTAGCAGCTGGGTAAAGGGTAAAGGGTTAGGACTGACTATCAGCTGGGTAAAGGGTTAGGGCTAGCAGCTGGGTAAAGGGTAAAGGGTTAGGACTAGCAGCTGGGTAAAGGGTAAAGGGTTAGGACTGACTATCAGCTGGGTAAAGGGTTAGGGCTAGCAGCTGGGTAAAGGGTAAAGGGTTAGGGCTAGCAGCTGGGTAAAGGGTTAGGGCTAGCAGCTGGGTAAAGGGTTAGGACTATCAGCTGGGTAAAGGGTTAGGGCTAGCAGCTGGGTAAAGAGTAAAGGGTTAGGACTAGCAGCTGGGTAAAGGGTTAGGGCTAGCAGCTGGGTAAAGAGTAAAGGGTTAGGACTAGCAGCTGGGTAAAGAGTAAAGGGTTAGGGCTAGCAGCTGGGTAAAGAGTAAAGGGTTAGGGCTAGCAGCTGGGTAAAGGGTAAAGGGTTAGGGCTAGCAGCTGGGTAAAGGGTAAAGGGTAAAGGGTTAGGGCTAGCAGCTGGGTAAAGGGTAAAGGGTAAAGGGTTAGGGCTAGCAGCTGGGTAAAGGGTAAAGGGTAAAGGGTTAGGGCTAGCAGCTGGGTAAAGAGTAAAGGGTTAGGACTAGCAGCTGGGTAAAGGGTTAGGGCTAGCAGCTGGGTAAAGAGTAAAGGGTTAGGACTAGCAGCTGGGTAAAGAGTAAAGGGTTAGGGCTAGCAGCTGGGTAAAGAGTAAAGGGTTAGGGCTAGCAGCTGGGTAAAGGGTTAAGGGTTAGGGCTAGCAGCTGGGTAAAGAGTAAAGGGTTAGGGCTAGCAGCTGGGTAAAGGGTAAAGGGTTAGGGCTAGCAGCTGGGTAAAGGGTAAAGGGTTAGGGCTAAACCTAACTGTTGTTGTTGTGGTCTAAACCTAACTGTTGTTGTTGTTGTGGTCTAAACATAACTGTTGTTGCTGTTGACAATAATATATATTGCTAAAACACTTGTGCTTGAACATTGTGTGTTTGAAATGAAGTTATTAGAGTTCAGTAGTTCCACAACAATGAGACATTCTTGAGTTGCATGAAGTTATAAATCACTTCCAGGACCTCACTCACCCCCAGGCGACCTTCCTCCACGGCTCACTGAGAACTGACAAGTCACAAGTGCATCAGAGAGACAAACCCTTTAGTGTAAACTTTTATGAATAATTATCAGAAGTAATCTTACGTGGAGGAGGAGGAGGAGGAGGTGGAGAAACAATGAAAGATTTGATCCATGGAAACATATCTGCAGTAAAAGTAAAATTCAGAAGTTAACTGAACGCCTCGAAAACCACGTGTTCGGAAAATTCTTATTTCATGTGTAGTTGTAATACTTAACGCTCGATTGTTGACTATTAGTCTCATGTTTAATCTGAAAACGTACCATGTGTGTTTGACACTAATAAAGTTTAGTTTATATAACACATATCAAAACCAGTAGTGATGTATTTCACAGGCAGACATAAAAAGAACAAACGCTGCAGCGACACACACATTTCTACATGAATATATATTTATAAACACATATGAATATGAAACACATTGTGGTGGTACAGGGCACCACCACCAGGGGGTGCTATGGGAATCCTGGCCGCAACTAAAAATGTCTCTCTCTCTCCCCGTACAAGCAGACGGAAGCTGGCCAACCGGGAGGGGGACGCCCGCAGCTGTAGCGCATTATGTCGTCAGGGCACAGTTAAAGGCGCTCTCCTCCCGGAGGGCCAGCGTCGGGTGATTCCTTTGCATGCCTTGCCCTTCATGTCCGGGCACATCCCGTGCAACGCCAAGCTTCTGCCTCGTCTCGTCGCTACGAACCGGACTCCTGAGCTACGCTACACTCCACTTTGAGTATTGCCACCACCACCTGTCACCCTGTGCTTACATTGTAAATAAACGTCCACTTCTGCACCAACTTCCCTGCTTCTCTTGCCGTCTGCTTTTGGGTCCCGTCACGCACCCTGACACACATATGAATAAATCCAAACGTGATCTGTAAACTACAAGTAGGCTATAGATCGGAACTAACAGGAAGTCATTTTTTTCCTGTGTAAACTTTGAAGTCAGCTGAAAACTGTCCGACTTGACCGCAGTTTCTTGTCCCCGCCCCCTGATGATGACGCTGCTCTTGTCCGGACTGCAGGCGAGAAGCAGCTCTTTCCAACGAGCCCAATGTTTACAGCTGCTGGCTTTGATAAGCGGTGTACTTTGGATACATCATGCGTTTCAGTCCCTCCGTAGGATTCTGGGGTTTAGAGGGAAATACACATGAACTACATGAACTACAGAGTTCCCCTGAAACTAAACAAATCTGAAGCACAACTTTGACTTACGAGCAACATCACAAAGATTTCATGAAAAACGGTACCTTGTCAGTTTCTTTCACAATAACTATGAATTGTATTCTGGAATAAATAAATAAATACATAAGTCACCAGAACCCAAAAGGTCATTTTAAACATGTTTACGGACTTTAAAGAGGAACTCAAACCTGTTGTTGATCTGAAGAAAGTCAAATGCAGAATGTGAGTCCAGAGACTGGAGGAGCACTTATACCTCAACAGAAGTGACTCATGCAATGCAGCAGAGACACTTTCACTTTCACCACAACGCCCCTGTGACGTCACCATGACGGGGCGGAGTCAGTGGCTGCTTCTCGTGCTTAACGCGGACGAGAGCATCATCATCCTCATCATCATCATCCTCATAATCATCATCAGGGTGATGATTGAACACTGGGGTCAAGTCAGACAGTTTTCATCTGCCCTCAAAGAATAAACAGGAAGTCACAGAAACAGTCACTTCCTGTTAGATCTGTAGGCTACTTGTAGTTGTTGTGATCGTGTGTTTGAGTCCATGTGTTGTTGACGTCTACAGGAAGTGAAGCTGGATCCCAGCTGACGGCATCACGAGATGTTTAGAGATAGCGGTCCTCATTCATCAAACTATTGATCATCTTTGTCACAGCTTGATCCATCCCTTCTTCTTCTTCTTCTTCTTCTTCTTCTTCTTCTCCTCTCATCAGATGGAAGTGATCAGCTGAGTCCTGGTGATCCAGAGAGCATCAGGAGACTGGAGACTGGTCCAGCACCTCCTCCTGGGTTTGATGTAGTCCAGCACACAGCAGAACCTTTAAAAGACTAAAGTCTGCCCCTCTCACATACAGACACTGGGCCTCATGCAACAACAGCTTCTCTCTTATTTAGTCACCACGTTGTGAGACGCTTAATCCAGAGACATCTTCAACACCTCCCTGGAGACATGCCATGTACCAGCCTAACCCTAACCCTGCTTCAAGGCCTCCACTCATCCCCGTCCCCAAAAAACCTAGGATCACAGGACTAATAATAATGCTATAATGCTATAATAATAATGCTATAATGCTATAATAATAGTGCTATAATAATAATGCTATAATGCTATTACATTTAATTTACTTTAGCTAACGCTTTTATCCAAAGAGACTTACATGCTATACAGTAGACCGTAGTCACAGCAACGGTGAGCAATTAGGGTTAAGTGTCTTGCTCAAGGACACAACGACATGGACTGGCTGAGCCGGGGTTTGAACCACCGACCCTCTGATCGAAAGACAGACCTGCTAAGCACTAATAATGCTATAATAATAATGCTATAACAATAATGCTATAATACTATAATAATAATGCTATAATAATAATGCTATAACAATAATGCTATAATACTAATGCTATAATGCTATAATAATAATACTATAATAATAATGCTATAATAATGCTATAACAATAATGCTATAATACTATAATAATAATGCTATAACAATAATGCTATAATACTATAATAATAATGCTATAATAATGCTATAACAATAATGCTATAATACTATAATAATAATGCTATAACAATAATGCTATAATACTATAATAATAATGCTATAATAATAATGCTTTACTATAATAATAATGCTATAACAATAATGCTGTCATAATAATGCTATAATGCTATAATAATAATGCTATACTATAATAATAATGCTGTCATAATAATGCTATAATGCTATAATAATAATGCTATAATAATAATGCTATAATACTATAATAATAATGCTATACTATAATAATAATGCTATAATAATAATGCTGTCATAATAATGCTATACTATAATAATAATGCTGTCATAATAATGCTATAATGCTATAATAATAATGCTATAATACTATAATAATAATGCTATACTATAATAATAATGCTATAATAATAATGCTGTCATAATAATGCTATAATGCTATAATAATAATGCTATAATAATAATGCTATAATGCTATAATAATAATGCTATAATACTATAATAATAATGCTATACTATAATAATAATGCTATAACAATAATGCTATAATACTATAATAATAATGCTATAATAATAATGCTATAATACTATAATAATAATGCTATAATAATAATGCTATACTATAATAATAATGCTATAACAATAATGCTATAATACTATAATAATAATGCTATAATAATAATGCTATAATACTATAATAATAATGCTATAATAATAATGCTATACTATAATAATAATGCTATAACAATAATGCTATAATACTATAATAATAATGCTATAACAATAATGCTATAATACTATAATAATGCTATAACAATAATGCTATAATACTATAATAATAATGCTATAACAATAATGCTATAATACTAATGCTATAATACTATAATAATAATGCTATAATAATAATGCTATAACAATAATGCTATAATACTAATGCTATAATACTATAATAATAATGCTATAATGCTATAATAATAATGCTATACTAATAATGCTATAATAATAATGCTGTCATAATAATGCTATCATTACATTACATTACATTACATGTCATTTAGCTGACGCTTTTATCCAAAGCGACTTACAATAAGTGCATTCTACGGTTACATACAAGAATCAGAACAACAAGAATCAAGAAGGTACAATTTCGTCAAAAAGTTCAACTACAAAGTGCTATCAGTAAGAGCCATTTCAGTGCTACTATAGTGCTACTTCCTTTATTCAAGGTATAGTCGGAAAAGATGTGTTTTTAGTTTGTGACGGAAGATGTAGAGACTTTCTGCTGTCCTGATGTCAATGGGGAGCTCATTCCACCATCGAGGAGCCAGGACAGAGAACAGTCGAGACTTTGTTGAGTGTTTAGCTCTCAGTGACGGAGCTACAAGGCGATTGGCAGAAGCCGAGCGGAGCGCACGAGTTGGGGTGTAAGGTTTCACCATGTCCTGGATGTAGACTGGACCAGATCTGTTCGTAGCACGGTACGCCAGTACCAATGTTTTGAAACGGATGCGGGCGGCCACCGGTAACCAGTGAATAATAATTGTATTTTCTTTCATCTTCATCAACGACACTCTGTGTAACTCAACATTGTGTAAACTTGTTAAAAGTAGAAATACATTTTAATGGTATTAATAATAATAATAATAATAATGATCACATGGTGCTGAAGGTGGAAGAAGCAGATTTATTGTTCCAGCTGTTCAAGCTACATGTGGTTACATGTTATAATACAGGACTTTACATTCTACGCTCACCGCTCCTCCACATGCCACATTTAAATCTGATCAAACCACTCTAACAGTCCGAAAGAAGCAAATGAACTGACTTTCTTCATTCATTATTTCTCTTTTTTTACTTGAGTTGCTGCTTATTCTGTTATGCACATTTAATACTGCAAGATTTTAAGTTTTTAAGAGGCTTTAAAGAAAAAACAAAACGTAATGAACTCATGCACAAGATCCCACTGGAGATCTTGCAGATCGTTATTCTGACATCCTGAAATACTTCTTTTAAAGCTGCGTTCAGACGTCTCAGTCTGAGGATTCAGACAGACTCTGGTGGAAGTTGATGCCGTCTTCTCCGTAGTTGAGGATCTGTTTCAGGGAGCTCAGGATCAGCGAGTCAATGTCGTTGTCGAGGTCGATTTCTGAATCGTAGTTCTTCACGGGGAAGATGCAGTTCATTGGAATTCCCACATTGGCACTGAAAAGCTCCATCTACAATAAAAAAAGATCAGCTTACAACTCAGAACGCTTGTTGGGTTTGTTCTCACTGCACTGATCCGACGGTATGACAATAATCAAATGGATCATTTAAGTATATCAATGCAACCAGAGGAGTCAGATCGTGGTCATGTATTGAAAATGTTTTGACTGTATAACTACATTTCTAATTGTGATGTCCATCTCTCTGCAAATGCATAATATTGCTGATCAAACATACCTTCTCCTTCAGGTACTTGACCTTGTAGACGTCCTTTACATCCTTTTTGATTTCAGGACAGGCTGCATCAATTTTGGTGAGAATGGCCACCTGAGGGATCTCTGCCAGGACAGAAGGTAGAAAACTACTGAGTCATCACTGGGCATGAACACAAACGCTCTGATCAAGTGAACCGCCATCAAAGCTCTAGAAGGGACATTAAAAACACAGATAGGAACAAACAGGTTTCTGCTCTCACTCAGTCTACTGGCTTCCATCCTGATGTCTTGAATCTTCTTCACTGTTTCATCATTCATTCCAGAAGCTGTGTCGGCAGGAACGACACAAACCAGAACATGAACTTTGTCGTTGAGATTTGGGGAACTGTTGTAGAATTGATCGCCTTCTGACAAGCTGGATTCAGGATTGAACTGGAAAACACATTTTAATCCAGTTAAAGGACTGTTTTGCAATATAATTCAAATGAGTCACTTTAAGTAATTTAGTGAATAACCTTTCTGTAAAGTTTGTACCTTGTAACCGTTCTTCACATGTCCCTTTAGAGCCAGTTTGATGTCCTCCACCAGGACACCTTTGGCTGGATCCAGGCCCATGATGTCATTGAAGACAAAAGGGTAAAAGGACTCTGGGCCTCTTTTCAGGATCTTGTAGGTTGTGTACTGGAAAGTAGATATGGAGTGCAGTTTATTATTATTATCTTTAGAGCGAAGGAATAGACATCCATAGCAGCTAGAATGGCTACGGGATTAGTTCTTACAGATTGGGATTCATCAATTTGGTTTAGTTAGCTCTCACATTTTGGATTTGAACTCTTTGATTCTGGTCTGATTCATGTTAACTCTGATTTATTACACACAAACCAGGAAAAGAAACCATGAAGTCGTGAAACAGATCAGTAATTAAATAACGATCAGAGGACATATTTGATAGTGGCTGAGACTCGTCTTTCACGAGGTCTCTGTCTCGTTGTTTAGTCCACATCAGACATGGCTGATCAGACACGGTGCTGAGGTGGAACCTGACTAAACGTGGGCTTGCTAAGAACGTACTAAATAAAAGTTGATTTCCATGACTTCAGCGTGACTTTGACCGTAGTCGTGATGTCACCCATTGGTTTGATGACTACGCTTTTGAAGCCTTGAGTTGTTGGCCGTCGCCATGTTCAATGGTGACAAAACAACAAGATGGCAACGGTCAAAATGTCTAATCTCAAGGCTTCAAAACATCATATTCTTAAAACGTGCACCGTCCCATGTATCTTGAGTTGTATGAAAGGAGGTGAAACAACATTGAGGCCTTTTCTAGAAAATCTCCAGGGAACAGTCCTAAATTCGTTGGTCGAACAACAGTTTGTTTTTGGATCCTGTTTCTGTTCAATCAACACAACCAAAGGTTGGCCATACCTCTTTGGTGAAACAGGTAGCGTTGTTAGCTGCCAAAGCCTGAGTGTATATTCTGCCTCTTAAGGTACTGTTGACCGAGTTGATGAAACTGGACTTTCCAGCTCCAACTGGTCCATGAAGAAGAATCCTGATCTGCTGGCCTTCAGACGGAGGATTGTAGTCCTTCACTTCCTGCAGAACGCTCTGTTTGCCTCTGCTCAGAGAGAAACATTACATCACACCGGATTCAGAAGAGTCAAAGTAAGCATCACCTGGCGGACTTTTTCTAGAAAATGAGCCGGGAGCTCTATATAGAACCCTAACCCCATACATTTAGAACCCTAACCCATAGATATAGAACCCTAACCCCAGACATATAGAACCCTAACCCTAACCCATAGATATAGAACCCTAACCCCAGACATATACGCACCTAACCCCATACATGTAGAACCCAAACCCCATACATATAGAACCCTAACCCTAACACCATACATATTTAACCCTAACCCCATACATATTGAACCCTAACCCCATACACATAGAACCCTATCCCCATACATATAGAACCCTAACCCTAACCCCAGACATATAGAACCCTAACCTCAGACATATAGAAACCTAACCCTAACCCCATACATATAGAACCCTAACCCTAACCCCAGACATATAGGAACCTAACCCCATACATATAGAACCCTAACGACATACATATAGAACCCTAACGACATACATATAGAACCCTAACGCCATACATATAGAACCCTAACCCCATACATATAGAACCCTAACCCCATACATATAGAACCCTAACCCCAGACATATAGAAACCTAACGCCATACATATAGAACCCTAACCCCATACATATAGAACCCTAACCCTAACCCCAGACATATAGGAACCTAACCCTAACCCCATACATATAGAACCCTAACCACATAAATATAGAACCCTAACGACATACATATAGAACCCTAACCCCATACATATAGAACCCTAACCCCATACATATAGAACCCTAACCCCAGACATATAGAAACCTAACCCTAACCCAATACATATAGAACCCTAACCCTAACCCCAGACATATAAGAACCTAACCCTAACGCCATACATATAGAATCCTAACCCTAACCCATAGATATAGAACCCTAAATATATAACCCTAACCCCATACATATAGAACCCTAACCCTAACCCATACATATTGAACCCTAACCCCATATAAATAGAACCCTAACCCTAACCCCATACATATAGAACCCCAACCCCATACGTATAGAACCCAACCCCCATACATATAGAACCCTAACCCTAACCTGTCAGCGTCAAACACAGCCACTCTATGGAAGGCCATTCCCATCAGTAAAATAACTAAATTAAATTAAAATGTAGCTGTGGCAATAACGACATCCCCATGGCAAATATCAGATCAAAAGTCCTAATTATGAGATAGAAAGTTGAAAATTAAGAGATAATAGTGCACTAAAGATGTACGTATGCGCTTCTTTTTTTCTTCCTGTTATCTTCCATACAATAAAGCGTAGATAACAGGAAGACTTTTTGTTACAAAAACAATTTGCTACAATTTGTTCTCAGCCAGTAGAGCGTTCCTTTATGTGGAGCAGGTAACGCTCCTGAACTGGATGGATCATTAACATAAAGTTCACAGCCATTTTATTGGACATGGAATTTGATTTTGTTTACACATTGCATTTTGTGAAACAACATGACGACATGCCTGAAAATCATTTCACGTGACGTGTCATTATTTTTAAAAGCATGATCTGCTATGTTGAGAAGACAATCAGAGACACTCATCAGGCACACTCACCCCCAGTCGATCCTCCTCCACGGCTCATTGAAATCTGATGAGAACCACACATGTCCATGAGAAACAAAATCATATAACGTTTGTGTAACTTTTTATTTCATATAAGTATAATTTTGGTAAATAATCTTACATAAAGAGGGTGGAGGGGGCTGACAGCTCGGCGGTTCAGGTGAAGAACTTTCTTGGTTTCCCATGGCTGCAGAGTGAACAGTTCAAAAAGTCGCTCAGAGGGGAACAACAGATCTACAATAACGCCTCGTTTATTACAGAGAGCTCGTACATATTTTATTAATATTGAAAATTACTCTAGTGGGTAAGATTCAGTGGCGTCTGTGGCAGATTCCTACATCCCCTCTCCAGCCTGTAGAACTATGGTGGCCCACGAGGAGCAGGACGCCGCGTGACTGACGATGGCTTCTGAAACCGAGACATTCTGAACAGGGTTAGAATATCTACCTGAAATATAACTATATGATATATAGTCCGTCCTCCTGTCCTTTCTTTCTCTTTCTGTCCTTTCTCTTTCTTCTCTTCTTTCTCTTAGCCTCTTGTTTTAGCCGGCGGAGACGTTTTCAACTAAACAAGCTTTTTCCAATAATTCCTGCCGTGCTTGTGTTAACATGGGTGGTGGCCACTCTGCTCGACTTCCTGTGTGTTTCTATTTGTGTGTGTGTGTGTGTGTGTGTGTGTGTGTGTGTGTATTTGGAGGAGCTCCGCCCGGCAGAGAGAGCCGAGATAATAAATGACATTAAAACATTAAAGTATTAATAAAAGCTGCATTAACGTTGGGGCTTATCAATACTACGATCTGTAATTATTTACTTTTAAGCTAAGGACAAAATAATTATAATCAGTTTCAAGTGATTATACACCGATTGATATATATTATATATGAATATTATATTCCACAAGAACAAAATGTGCTATTTAAACATTTAAACATTGGAACAGATTGATAGAGAAACTCAAACCTGTAGTTGAACTTGAAGAAAGTCAGAATGAGTCCAGAGGCTGATGGTGCAGTATGACCCTCTGCAGCATGAAGAGTATTTATAGAGCAGCAGAAAACACTTTCACTTTCACTTTGACCACATGACCCTCTGGCTTCTACTCAAGATCTGGTTAACCCTGTATGAGGTAACCCTGTATGAGGTAACCTTGTATGAGTTAACCCTGTATGAGGTAACCTTGTATGAGTTAACCCTGTATGAGGTAACCCTGTATGAGTTAACCCTGTATGAGCTAACCCTGTATGAGTTAACCCTGTATGAGCTAACCCTGTATGAGTTAACCCTGTATGAGTTAACCCTGTATGAGCTAACCCTATATGAGCTAACCCTGTATGAGTTAACCCTGTATGAGTTAACCCTATATGAGCTAACCCTGTATGAGCTAACCCTGTATGAGCTAACCCTGTATGAGTTAACCCTGTATGAGTTAACCCTGTATGAGCTAACCCTGTATGAGTTAACCCTGTATGAGTTAACCCTGTATGAGCTAACCCTATATGAGCTAACCCTGTATGAGTTAACCCTGTATGAGTTAACCCTATATGAGCTAACCCTGTATGAGCTAACCCTGTATGAGTTAACCCTGTATGAGGTAACCCTGTATGAGTTAACCCTGTATGAGGTAACCCTGTATGAGTTAACCCTGTATGAGGTAACCTTGTATGAGTTAACCCTGTATGAGCTAACCCTGTATGAGCTAACCCTGTATGAGTTAACCCTGTATGAGGTAACCCTGTATGAGTTAACCCTGTATGAGGTAACCTTGTATGAGTTAACCCTGTATGAGGTAACCCTGTATGAGTTAACCCTGTATGAGCTAACCCTGTATGAGTTAACCCTGTATGAGTTAACCCTGTATGAGCTAACCCTGTATGAGTTAACCCTGTATGAGTTAACCCTGTATGAGCTAACCCTGTATGAGGTAACCTTGTATGAGTTAACCCTGTATGAGTTAACCCTGTATGAGTTAACCCTGTATGAGCTAACCCTATATGAGCTAACCCTGTATGAGCTAACCCTGTATGAGCTAACCCTGTATGAGTTAACCCTGTATGAGTTAACCCTGTATGAGCTAACCCTGTATGAGCTAACCCTAACCCTAACCCTATATGAGCTAACCCTGTATGAGTTAACCCTATATGAGCTAACCCTGTATGAGCTAACCCTGTATGAGCTAACCCTGTATGAGTTAACCCTAACCCTATATGAGCTAACCCTGTATGAGTTAACCCTGTATGAGCTAACCCTGTATGAGTTAACCCTAACCCTATATGAGCTAACCCTGTATGAGCTAACCCTGTATGAGCTAACCCTGTATGAGTTAACCCTAACCCTATATGAGCTAACCCTGTATGAGTTAACCCTAACCCTATATGAGTTAACCCTAACCCTGTATGAGTTAACCCTAACCCTATATGAGCTAACCCTGTATGAGTTAACCCTAACCCTATATGAGTTAACCCTAACCCTGTATGAGTTAACCCTAACCCTGTATGAGTTAACCCTATATGAGTTAACCCTAACCCTGTATGAGTTAACCCTAACCCTGTATGAGTTAACCCTAACCCTGTATGAGTTAACCCTGTATGAGTTAACCCTATATGAGTTAACCCTAACCCTGTATGAGTTAACCCTAACCCTGTATGAGTTAACCCTATATGAGTTAACCCTAACCCTGTATGAGTTAACCCTAACCCTGTATGAGTTAACCCTAACCCTGTATGAGTTAACCCTGTATGAGTTAACCCTATATGAGTTAACCCTGTATGAGTTAACCCTATATGAGCTAACCCTGTATGAGTTAACCCTGTATGAGTTAACCCTGTATGAGCTAACCCTGTATGAGCTAACCCTAACCCTAACCCTATATGAGCTAACCCTGTATGAGTTAACCCTATATGAGCTAACCCTGTATGAGCTAACCCTGTATGAGTTAACCCTAACCCTATATGAGCTAACCCTGTATGAGTTAACCCTAACCCTATATGAGCTAACCCTGTATGAGTTAACCCTAACCCTATATGAGCTAACCCTGTATGAGTTAACCCTGTATGAGCTAACCCTGTATGAGCTAACCCTTTATGAGTTAACCCTAACCCTATATGAGCTAACCCTGTATGAGTTAACCCTATATGAGCTAACCCTGTATGAGTTAACCCTAACCCTATATGAGCTAACCCTGTATGAGTTAACCCTATATGAGCTAACCCTGTATGAGCTAACCCTGTATGAGTTAACCCTATATGAGCTAACCCTATATGAGCTAACCCTGTATGAGTTAACCCTAACCCTATATGAGCTAACCCTGTATGAGTTAACCCTATATGAGCTAACCCTGTATGAGCTAACCCTGTATGAGTTAACCCTAACCCTATATGAGCTAACCCTGTATGAGTTAACCCTAACCCTATATGAGCTAACCCTGTATGAGTTAACCCTAACCCTATATGAGCTAACCCTATATGAGCTAACCCTGTATGAGCTAACCCTGTATGAGCTAACCCTGTATGAGCTAACCCTGTATGAGCTAACCCTTTATGAGTTAACCCTATATGAGCTAACCCTGTATGAGCTAAACCTGTATGAGCTAACCCTGTATGAGCTAACCCTGTATGAGTTAACCCTAACCCTATATGAGCTAACCCTGTATGAGCTAACCCTGTATGAGCTAACCCTGTATGAGTTAACCCTAACCCTATATGAGCTAACCCTGTATGAGTTAACCCTAACCCTAACCCTATATGAGCTAACCCTGTATGAGCTAATCCTGTATGAGCTAACCCTGTATGAGCTAACCCTGTATGAGCTAACCCTGTATGAGTTAACCCTTTATGAGTTAACCCTGTATGAGTTAACCCTATATGAGTTAACCCTAACCCTATATGAGTTAACCCTAACCCTGTATGAGTTAACCCTAACCCTGTATGAGTTAACCCTATATGAGTTAACCCTAACCCTGTATGAGTTAACCCTAACCCTGTATGAGTTAACCCTAACCCTGTATGAGTTAACCCTGTATGAGTTAACCCTATATGAGTTAACCCTAACCCTGTATGAGTTAACCCTATATGAGTTAACCCTAACCCTGTATGAGTTAACCCTAACCCTGTATGAGTTAACCCTAACCCTGTATGAGTTAACCCTGTATGAGTTAACCCTATATGAGTTAACCCTAACCCTATATGAGTTAACCCTAACCCTGTATGAGTTAACCCTAACCCTGTATGAGTTAACCCTATATGAGTTAACCCTAACCCTGTATGAGTTAACCCTAACCCTGTATGAGTTAACCCTAACCCTGTATGAGTTAACCCTGTATGAGTTAACCCTATATGAGTTAACCCTAACCCTGTATGAGTTAACCCTATATGAGTTAACCCTAACCCTGTATGAGTTAACCCTAACCCTGTATGAGTTAACCCTAACCCTGTATGAGTTAACCCTGTATGAGTTAACCCTATATGAGTTAACCCTAACCCTGTATGAGTTAACCCTAACCCTGTATGAGTTAACCCTAACCCTGTATGAGTTAACCCTGTATGAGTTAACCACTGGAGATCTTGCAGATCGTTATTCTGACATCCTGAAATACTTCTTTTAAAGCTGCGTTCAGACGTCTCAGTCTGAGGATTCAGACAGACTCTGGTGGAAGTTGATGCCGTCTTCTCCGTAGTTGAGGATCTGTTTCAGGGAGCTCAGGATCAGCGAGTCAATGTCGTTGTCGAGGTCGATTTCTGAATCGTAGTTCTTCACGGGGAAGATGCAGTTCATTGGAATTCCCACATTGGCACTGAAAAGCTCCATCTACAATAAAAAAAGATCAGCTTACAACTCAGAACGCTTGTTGGGTTTGTTCTCACTGCACTGATCCGACGGTATGACAATAATCAAATGGATCATTTATTGACCTGA
This sequence comes from Cottus gobio, assembly GCA_023566465.1. Taxonomy (NCBI): domain Eukaryota; kingdom Metazoa; phylum Chordata; class Actinopteri; order Perciformes; family Cottidae; genus Cottus; species Cottus gobio. Next base: position 647,369 of record CM042226.1, read on the forward strand.
CTGTTGAAGCAAATCATAAGTATATTAATACAATCAGATGGCCATTAGAAAGAATGCAACTAATATGTGCTTAATTTTAGGGATTTGTATAAAAGCTAATGTTCAGGAAACAAAACCAGTACAGCTGTGTTCACTCAAAACGTTTCGATTACATACAAAGTCGATTACAAAGACAGTAATTTGAAGAGAAAGTTTGGTGACGCTGTGTCATGAAAGTCTATCAGTGTTTGAATCAGAAATGGTGTTAAAAGAGCTCTACGAAACTGTACGCTGCAATCAATAACCACGCTGCTGTTTTGAGTGTTGATGGAGCAGCTACAACGTTAGTGCATCATTGTTTTATGCAATAACGTGAGAAAAACTGCGTTTAGTTTGAATTAAAAACTAATGATGCACTGATTAAACATAACTACGTATTTCATTATCATTTATTAAACATAACTAAGTATTTCATTATCTTTTATTAAACAACTAAGTATTTCATTATATTTTATTAAACTTAACTACGTATTTCATTATCATTTATTAAACATAACTAAGTATTTCATTATCTTTTATTAAACATAACTAAGTATTTCATTATCTTTTATTAAACATAACTATGTCATTATATTTTATTAAACATAACTAAGTATTTCATCATCTTTATTAAACATAACGAACGAGCTCACTGAGCATGCTCAGAATCTTCTTCTTTGGTGTTTGACGCGTGGTTTACCTTTATCGCCCCCTACTGGCCTCGGCGGGTGCTCGGAGTAGTTTTCTTTTGAGAAGCAAAGGTCTTGTGGACAGAATTATATTTTTCAAACCATCATTCAGTTTGATTTAGAAATGAAAGCAGGAGCCCGCTGAAGGTTTCCATTCATGTTTTATTTGTCGACAGATTAACAACATGGAGATTCATTCTTCATCTGAAACATGAATCCAGACTCTGCTGCTGGTTTATATCAATTACATTCATATTTTAAAGAAACGCATGTGGAGTTCAAAGACGATAAATCAGCAACTGAAAGCGTGATCCTCTCCCCTTTAAAGGCGTTCCCTTTGTATTATTGCTCAATGAGGAGAAGTGCATTGTGATCGAAGCCCTTGTTAGTTATTTCTTTGTTTCTTTAACACGAGCCGTAAAAACGGTTAAAAGCTAACAAATGGCACAGAAAAGTGACGACGTTTGTTTTTGAGCTGAATGTGGATTATGAAATATGAACGTGATGTTTCCGAGCCATGTTTTATTTTTGTAATTTAGTTTTCAACCTCACATAACGTGGAGTGAAAAGAAATGAGGATAAAATGTGTCAGTGAAGAGAAAACGAAGTGACGTCTGTTTTCCTGCTCGTCCAGTCGCCCGTCACCAAAAAACAATAAAAATCTGTTTTTATTTGAAAACAGAAGTACATTCTGGTTTGTTTTTGTTCTTCATTCATGCTTTGTGTTAAAAAAAATGCTTTCTAGCTGCTTGAATGTTTCCGGTTTTCTAAATGAATGCCTCAAAATGTCGACCAACTGTTTTCTCTCTTTTTTTCAGGTTTGGAGCGTTTGAGAGGCGCGAGTACGTCCGGCTCAGCGATTTCTTTCTTTTTTACTGCCAGGAAGCGTTGGCAGGTTTGATTGACAGCTCGCAGGTTAGAGGACGACCGCCCACCAACGCAGTGGACCGTCTCCGTCGCTCCATCAGGACTCTGGGCTTCATCCTGCAGATGACTGGCCGTCCTTTATACAGCTGGAGGAGTGTGTGTGTGTGTGTGCACGCGTGTGTGTGTGCATCCAACCGTGGTGAGAGGATAATGGGAAAGCAAAGAGCATCATTACCTCTCTCCATGCCCCCCCTCCCCCCATCCCCCCCACCCCTGCCCCCCAAGAACTGCTGAGAAAAGACGAAATGGACGCCGTCGCTTTGGATCTGGACTTTTTTTTTCAGTCTTTGACGACTGTGAAAATGTTCTCACTACATTTAAGCTGCTAGCATCTACAGCACAGAGAGTTCAGAGCCGACCCAAAGAAAGTTCGTCCTCAATTTATAGAAACTGAAAGTGTAACTAATGAGTAACTTGACCAACAAATGTATCATTTAGTCCGACATTAAACGCATGGTTTGTATTTCCAGTTATGTTTTGATAAGTCTACTTCATTTGGGTTTAAGGTTATCTACGTGACTCGATGTGAGCGTCACGATATATAATCCCTACATACAGGTGATGTTCGGGCTCCCATCTTTGGGCCGACCCTGAGGAGGCGGACCATGCCGATGACTAAACGATGCGTTCATGGGTTTCTTTTCTTTATGATCGGCTGTTTGGACCTTTGGTCGAAGAAAGCTGCTTTTCTAAAGGACGGACAAAGTTTGTTGGCTTTTAAAGCTCGTCTCCTCACAGTGCTCCTGTTTCCTTCGGCTGAATCTGTCCGACATTTGGTAATTACCCCCCCCCCCCTCCCCCCGGCCCCCCTCACTGTGAGCCAGCGAGCCGAGCTAAAGTCCACATTGCCCGTCTCAGCCGTGCGGGCTAGACGTACTCCTGGAGGCTGTAGCTGTCCTTGATGTCTTTCAGAGGGGCTTTGGAGGGAGACGGGTAGACCTTCCGGTCCCGCTCTGGTTCAGGAGGGTTCTGCTGCTTCACTTTGTCCACCTGCAGCCGAACCGTCTTAATGTGACGGTTTTTAGGCAGCGGGTTCTCCGTCTGCAGCTCCCGCCCCTGTTGGTCGCCTCGGTACGCCGCTGGGCGGTTGGGGTCAGCGTAGTCGGGAAGTCTTGTTCTTTTTCCAGGACAGGACAGACAGAAGATGACCCCCCCGGCCAGGAGGAAGCCGGCCGAGAGGAACGTGACGCACAGAGCTCCTCCCGGCTGATACTTGCTGCTGTCCGGCAGGTCCGTGGTCAGGAAGGCGGTGATGACCTCGTTGGTGTACCAGGACGCCGGGACGAGGCAGAGGAAGCTGGCCAGGACGAAGCAGCCCCCCGCGGCGATGGCCGTGTGCCCCTTCGCCCGGTGGCTGCCCCCCCAGCGCGTACATTTAAGCCCCAGGGAGGCGAGGCAGAGTCCGAACGTCGCCACCGTGCAGGACAGAACCATGGCGGCCCGCGTGGTCTGCAGACACGCCGGCAGCAACAGCACCGAGTTCTTCATGGTGCAGCTGAAGACGCCGGAGCTGTACCAGACGCAGTCCATCCACAGACCCTGCATCTGGGAGATGGGGGTCATGACGCTGGACCAGACGTTGACGCTCACCTTCCAGTTGGGCAGCAGGGTGGCCACGGTGGTGCCCAGAACGCCCAGGAGCGCCAGGGCGAACGCCAGGATCTGAATGGCGGTGGACAGCATCGCTCAGCCCCCCCTAACCCCCGCCTCCGTCAGGTCCTGACAGCAGATAATTCCTCCGCCGGGCTCCAGCGAGCTGCAACCAGAGAAATGAGAATCGAAGTGAGCGTAGGAGCGTGACGGACAAACAGCTGATGCCGCTGATGGGAATGCCTTTTTTTATTTTTTTAATTCTGGGGCGAGTGTGAGCTGATTGCCTGCATGAGTTACTCTGCAGCTGATGTGGTGATCATTGACACTCTATTATGTCCATTTAAAGCTGCAGTCCCTCGGGTTTCTCTCTGCAGGAGAACCGGTGGTGAACTTCCCTCCGCTCAGACCTCCTGACGGAGTTTAAACATCTGCAGCTGCCGTGAGAGGCAGCCGGGCTCTTACCTGTGCTGCGTCTCCTGAAGGGTTCCTGAGGACGAAGCGCTGAATGCAGACTCTAACTACCCCCCGCCTGCCGTCTCCTTGGCAACTGTACATACAGTTTCATCCCATTCTGCGTCCTGGAAAAGAAGCACCAGGCGTCCCCCCTTTTGAACCAGACCCACCAGGGTCTGGTTCAGGAACCAGTTTAGTTTGAGTTCCCGACCTGAAGGTCACCGGCGGCGCTGAAGGAGCCGCAGAGCAGCGTTTCTTATCTGATGAGTTGGTGGCGGGCACGCCGCAGGAGGACGCTTCTGTTTCTGAGGGTCCCTCCAACGACACCGGTTACATTTTAGGTTTTTTTGTAACCCCGAAAGAGTTTCACCAACGGAAGGAAAAAATGCAAAACAGCTTTCCGAAAACCCCCGAGACCGATGAGAAGGTGGAGCCCGTTACGATCACTCCGATGGCATCACATCATTTGTGCTTTTAAAGCAATCGGCGTCGGTCCTGGTTTGGTGATAAAAACCCGCTGAGCTGTTCTTGGTCCCGCTGCAGTGTGACTGGAGGCGCCGCCCGTCATGTGACCGTGTGAAGGATCGCCCTCTGCAGCTCACTGATAAGCGTCCGCAGCCCGCCCACCCGACCGGGCTGCGGCGGGACCCGGCAGCCTGTCATTACCATAATCCTCCAGTCTTATCAGCCTCAGACCTGCACAGCCTCCACCACACGGCAAACTTCTCCCTGTGGGAAAATAGCACCTTAAAGTCTGCACCGGCAACAAGCCTGATTGCTGTTGTCGTGTCGATGCACAACAAATACGAGGAGAGGAACTTTCCCACCGCAGAACAATGAGCTGCTGCGGTTTAACGTGACGGGTTCCTGATGGAGTTCTGTATGTATACGTATATATATATTATAATGATATGACATGTGGAAAAGTGAGAAATAACAGCAGCTTTTTAAAAGGCCTGAAGAAGGGTCTCTTTAGGGTCCCTGGGTCCCGTTTGAGGCCGTGAACCTCATGTTGGGAACCTCGTGTGGAGATGAAGAAGTAATTGGTTCACTTCCCACGTAATAAAACGTGCAGCGTTCATTAAGATGTCATTTTAAAGCTGCTTCCTTCGGCTGGAGGAAAGAAATTTGTTTGTTGAAAGTAACAAGACTAACAGCTTAAAACACAATAAACATGAAAAATATATTTACTGACTTGAAAATGTGTTTAAACTGATGGATTTTCTCCAAGACAAATTTTTTAATTTTCTATTAATCTTCTCCTTATCATATTTTATATATAAAAAATAATCAAACACACTGCACTTTCAGTTAATTTAACATACGTTTTATATATTTGAATCATTTATAAAAAGTCAGAATGTCTCTTGAGGTGGACGTCACATCCTCAGCCGCCTTTTTCTTCTTACGTGAATGATTTTATGGTCAGAGACATTTTATCCATAACAATAAGGACATCATAAAACACATTAACAGAAAGCAGTTTTTTAGAAGCCAGCTCTTAAATCTCACAGCGTCCTTGAATGCACCGACAGGGAGAGTTTTCCCAGCAGTTTTCTCTCAGCTGCATCCTGACCACAATAACCAATTACACTTTTAAAAATAGATTAATTATAATACAATAAGTCTGGTAAAGTGATTCATTATTAGCAAAAAGAGGAAAATGTTCACGAGTCTGCAGATATTTAAGAAGCCGTTTAGGATTGTTGCTAATTGATTCAAAACTAACCATCAATAATAATTATTATTAATCTGTGAGGATTGCTGCATCAAAACGGCGGCGTGTCGCTTTAAATCTGGGAAACCTTCTGTTGTTCAGCCGTTTGTCCCACAGCGTGAACATGCAGCTGCTCCTGTTGGCTGATGGGAAACCAGGCGGCGGCCATTAGAACCGGACTCTAGAGGGCTGAGTGGAGGCCCGGAGGCCTCCGACGTCCTGCTGCTGCGGTAACAAACAATTACAGGTTCTGCTGCTGCAAGAACAAACATTTACAGGTTCTGCTGCTGCAAGAACAAACATTTACAGGTTCTGCTGCTGCATGAACAAACATTTACAGGTTCTGCTGCTGCAAGAACAAACATTTACAGGTTCTGCTGCTGCGAGAACAAACAATTAGGGTTCTGCTGCGAGGACAAGCATTTACAGGTTCTGCTGCTGCGAGGACAAGCATTTACAGGTTCTGCTGCTGCGAGGACAAGCATTTACAGGTTCTGCTGCTGCGAGAACAAACAATTAGGGTTCTGCTGCGAGGACAAGCATTTACAGGTTCTGCTGCTGCGAGGACAAGCATTTACAGGTTCTGCTGCTGCGAGGACAAGCATTTACAGGTTCTGCTGCTGCGAGGACAAGCATTTACAGGTTCTGCTGCTGCAAGAACAAACATTTACAGACATGTCTGTCTTTATGGAATGGAGAGCGAGACAATATGTAGGTTTTGGAGCATCATTTAATAGTTGTTTTTCATCTTAATTATTGTTTCATTTGTTTAATCTTAAGGACATTTTGTGTAATTTTCATGTTTTTTCTTAAAGAATGTTTGAATTTTATTTGTTTAATCTCTTCATTCTTTGTACGTTTAGTTTTTTTATTTACATTTTTATAAACAAATGTTTGTTTTTTCTTTGATTCAATTTAGTATTTAATATCAGTTTAGTTTAATTGTTCTTTCATTTTAACTTGAATTCTTTGTGATACTTTTTGTGCCATTTTCATCTTTTTTTCTTAAAGAATGTGTGAAATTTGATTTGTTTAATCTTTAATTTGTGTTTTTTAGTTTAATTGTTATTTCTTTAAATCTTTGTACTTTTTTGTCTTTCGTTGTCTTGTGTGTTCATTTTACTTTGATTAATCTTTCATTTGTTTAGTTTAATTCTTTTTAGTTTGTTTAATCTTTAATTATTTTTTCATGTTTAATCTCTTTATTGTTTTATGTTTGGAAAATATTGTTAGTTTTATTTTGTTTATTCATGAAATCTTTTGTTAGTTTTTTCAAAGAAGCGTAAGTTGTATTTGTTTAATCTTTCAATTTGTTTGCTCATTTATTCTTTATTATGTTTTTGTGTCATTATTTTGTTTAATCTTTATTATCAGATTTATGTTTTTAGACTATAATGTTTATTATTCTTTGGTTTATTTTTATGTTTTAAATTAGGGTTAATTTTTATGAAGATTTATTTGAGGGAGAGGAATACAATTTTGTTTGTATAGTTTATTTTTATTTAGGAGTGTTGTCAATAATCACATCTCAGATTATCAAAACACTTAATAAAAATGTTAAAATAAAGAAAACTAAATCAGCTGCTTAATTCTGGAATTCAATTGTAAAATGACACAGAGGAGTTTTTTTTATTATTTCTGTTCGTACTAAGATTAAATGAAGAAGAAGAAGAAGATGTTTGAACCCATGAAGAAGTCATGGAAATACGGTGGAAATTAGCTTTACATTAAAGCGACAGTTTGACCTCCGACCCCCATATCCACACGGATAATAGTTTGGAGCCGAATCAAACCATCTGGCAAAAACACCACACACACACACACACACACACACACACACACACACACACACACACACACACACACACACACACACACACACACACACACACACACACACACACACACACACACACTATCTCCCCGAGGCTCCATCAACCATCAATCAGCACACAGACAGGAATATAAATGAACTGCTTTATCTCCACTGAACACACACACACACAATTCATATTTTCAGGTTTCAGTTGCTTTGTCTTCTGGTGCGATAAGGAGCCCAGTAGGCGTCATAAAGTGGAAATAATAAATAATACAAACAAAATTATAATTAGTGCTCATAAATCAGCAAAATTTATTAGTCTTTGATTTAATGTTGTTTTATTTGGTGTTATAAGTGAAATCTCTTATGTATTTATACATATGTATATATGAACATATACAAATAAATATATACATATATATAAATATAAATACATATATATCAATATAAACACACATATATGTATATATATATACAAATAGATATATACATATATATACAAATATGTATATATATATATATATATATAAATATAAACCCATATATATAAATATATAAAAAGAAATATATACATGTATATATATATACATATATATATTTAGTTAACTAACTAGTTAACCCACCTCTATAGCCGCTGGTTAACTAACTAGTTAACCCATCTTTATAGCCAGCTAGTTAACTAACTAGTTAACCCACCTCTATAGCCGGCTGGTTAACTAACTAGTTAACCCATCTTTATAGCCAGCTAGTTAACTAACTAGTTAACCCATATCTAGCTAGTTAGCTAGTTGATACAAACTAATATATGATACAACATAGTTGTTGCCATGGAAATGCACAGAATATTATGACGTCATGCATGTTATAAATTGAACACAAATCGCTTTAAATCAAATACTTATTAAATATGTATTTATTGGACTATATTAGCATCAAGTTGTTAAAAAGATGTACACAAATATTTAAGAAAATAAATTACCAAATACTTTAACAGTTAATAAAAATAACTTGCGTAAAGTTCATTGAAAATGAAACACTGACGTCTTCGCAGTGTTTCAGCCTCTAAACGTATAAATAAGTCCAACAAGGCTGACGCGATCCAGCAGCTCCACAGGTTTCACTCCAAACTGCTTTTGTCAAGAAAATATCTGTTAAACAGAAAACTACAACAGAAACATAAACCGAACAATAGAAACATTTACAACTTGAACGTTACAATGAAAACAAAGATTCAGGCAGCGCAACGTCCAACAGTTTTTCTTCCGACAGGAATCAAAACATTCCTTCGTCGTTATTTATCATTAAATCTCATTAAATCCTTTTTGGTATTCCAGAAAATGGCAAAAAAGGTTCTATATTCCTGAAAGTGTTTTGGAGGTTTGTGGTTTGTTTATTCGTCCGACGGCCCAAAAACAAAAGCTCACTGCTCCAGTTTGGAGCTTTCGTCCTGAAACATCGTCCAGTTTGATTATTATCATGTTCATTAAAGCCACTGTGAGGAAATACTGTTTTTATCATTTTAAGTAAGGAGCCTAAAAAAGAAAATTCCGTCATGTGAATTTAGCAGCAAACACATTTTTAAATAAAATAAATTCCGGTAAATATTTTTTGAATAAAAGAATTCTGGTTACTATTTTTAAAAGAAGAAAATTCGGGTTCAAATTTTTACAAAAAGTCATAATAAAAAAGAATGTTGTAGGAAAAAAGTCGTACTTTAAGCACAAACACATGTTTACATATTTTACAAGGAAGAATCATAATTGTACAAGAACTAGTGGGCAAAACTAGGGAAAAAAGTTACTTCTTAGTTCTAGAAATAGGTCAAATTTAGTAAGACAGAAGAATAGTTGTAACATTAACAAAAACATGTGATGTATAAAAATACATTCATGATTTTGTGAGAAAAGTCATGCTTTTATGAAAAAGATTTAACTTTCAGAGAAACGTTTGTTATTATAATAAAAGTCCCAATATTCAAGAGTTTTGATGTTTCAAAAATAAATTATTTTACAAGAATAAAGACATAATTTAAGTAGAAAAGGTTGTATATATTATGTGGTTTGTTTTGTAAAAACTATAATTTAATTCCAGTATTATTAACCCTCCATCCATCCATCCATTTTCCACCGCTTATCCTGGTCGGGTCTTGGAGGCAGCAGGTCCAGCAGGCTGACCCAGACTTCTCTCTCACCCGCAACATCTACCAGCTAATTCTGGGGGATCCCGAGGCGTTCCCAGGCCAGCTGGGAGATATAATCCCTCCAGCGTGTCCTGGGTCTTCCCCGGGGCCTCCTACCAGTTGGACGTGCCTGGAAAACCTCTAAAGGGAGGCGTCCTGGAGGCATCCTAATTAGATGCTGAACCACCTCAGCTGACTCCTTTCGACACGAAGGAGTAGCGGCTCGACTTCAAGCTCCCTCCTGATGTCCGAGCTCCTTACCCTATCTCTAAGGCTGATCCAAAGCTCGTGACCATAGGTGAGGGTTGGGACGTAGACCGACCAGTAAATTGAGAGCTTTGCCTTTCGGCTCAGCTCCTTCTTCACCAAGACGGCCCGGTGCAACGCCTGTTTTACTGCTGCAGCCGCACCGATACGCCTGGCGATCTCCCGCTCCATTTTACCCTCACTCGTGAACAAGACCCCGAGATACTTGAACTCCTTCGCTTGTGGTAGGCACTCTGTCCCCACCCGGAGGGAGCAATCCACCGGTTTCCGGCAGAGCACCATGGCCTCAGATTTCGTGGTGCTGACTCTCATCCCCGCCGCTTCACACTCGGCTGCAAAACGCCCCAGTGAATGCTGGAGGTCATGGTCCGAGGAGGCAAACAGGACCACATCATCTGCAAACAGCAGAGAGGCTATCCTGAGATCCCCGAACCTGACATTCTCCGCCCCACGGCTGCGCCTAGATATCCTGTCCGTGAAAGTCACGAACAGGACCGGTGATAAAGGGCAGCCCTGGCGGAGGCCAACACCCACCGGGAACGTATCTGACTTACTGCCGAGGATACGAACACAGCTCCTACTGCAGGCGTACAGAGACCGGATGGCCCGTTGCAATGGGTCCGGCACACCATACTCCCGCAGCACCCCCCACAATAAGCCCCGAGGGACCCGGTCGAAAGCCTTCTCCAAGTCCACAAAGCACATGTAGACTGGTTGGGCAAACTCCCAGGACCCCTCCAGTATCCTTGCAAGGGTAAAGAGCTGGTCCACTGTTCCACGACCAGGACGAAACCCGCACTGTTCTTCTTGAATCCGAGGTTCGACAAACGGTCGGAGCCTCCGTTCCAGCACCCTGGCATAAGCTTTTCCCGGGAGGCTGAGTAGTGTGATACCCCGATAATTCGAGCACACTCTCCGGTCCCCCTTCTTGAAGATGGGAACCACCACCCCGGTCTGCCAGTCCATGGGCACTGTGCCCGACCCCCATGCGACATTGAAGAGGCGTGTCAGCCAAGACAGCCCAACAAAGTCCAGCGCCTTCAGCATCTCAGGGCGGATTTCATCCACCCCCGGCGCCTTGCCACCAAGGAGCTTTTTGACTACCTTAGTGGCCTCTGCCAGGGATATGGGTTCATCCAACCCCAAGTCTTCAGGCGCTGCCCCCTGTTCAGGGGACATGTTGACCGGGTTTAGGAGTTCCTCAAAGTGCTCCTTCCACCGCCCGACGATATCCTCTGTCTGGGTCAGCAGCCCCCCTCCCCCGCTGATAACAGCCTGGGGAAGGCCCTGCTTTCCCTTCCTGAGTCGTCGGATGGTTTGCCAGAACCTCCTTGAGGCCAACCGAAAGTCCTTCTCCATGGCCTCCCCGAACTCCTCCCATGCCCGAGTTTTAGCATCCGTGACCACCGCAGCTGCAGTCCTTCTGGCCTGCCTGTACCTGTCAGCTGCTTCAGGAGACCCCTGGGCCAACCAAGCCCGAAAGGCCTCCTTCTTCAGCTTGACGGCTTCCCTCACCCCCGGTGTCCACCACCGGGTTCTCGGGTTGCCGCCACGACAGGCACCGATGACCTTCCGACCACAGCTCCTAGCGGCCGCGTCCACAATAGAGGCTTTGAACATGATCCACTCGGATTCCATGTCCCCAACCTCCCTCGGGATGTGTGAGAAGTCCTTCCGGAGGTGGGAGTTGATTATTAACCCTTTCCTTTCAAAAGGATGTTCACATTTATTCAGACGTGTTTCTATTCTGACTTTATTCTGAGAATCTGTGTTTATTTCCTGTAACAGTGGCTCTAACAATGTTTTTATTCACTGAGTCCACAGACCGATTAAAGAAATCTGGTTTCACAGCTTCTTCCCGTTTCCAGTCTGTCTGTGATGTTTATTTCTTTGTTTCTTTATTTGTTTGGTTCTTGGTCTGGAAGCTTCAGCCTCCCCGTTAGCTTGTTAGCACGTTAGCCGTGCAGTGAGGGCGGGGCAGCTGCCCGCCTCCCCAACACGCTGTCGTAGAAACAGTCTTCGCTGATCATGGAGGTCAAGCTCTGAACGCTGAAGTCTCTCTCCAGCAGGCCGCCGAAGTCCAGCACCTCTCCTCCAGGACTTCGTCGCAGACTGGAGCTCCGCCTCTTTGCCCGGGTCCTCAGGTCGTTCACTCCTCGCCGCGCCTCCTCCACCTCCTTCTCGTCCTCGGTGAAGTTCAGCCTCTGCAGCTGAGCCTCCAGCTCGCCTGTTAGAGAGCAGAGTCTGGTTCTCTTCCCCGCCGAGTCGGCGGCGGCCCGGCTGGGCAGCAGAGGCTCCGAGCAGGTTTCCTCCTGGAGGAACCGGCGGCCATCCTCCGCCCGATGAGGCGTCGTCCTCCTCTGCTGCCGCCTCCTCCAGGAGCTGCTCCTCTCGGTCCTCCTCAGGGAGCCGGTGGGCGCTCGGTCCCTGAGGAGGGAGCGCAGAGCTCGAAGCACGCTGGCCTTCGTCTCCAAGCCACTGAAACACAAACTTCATTCATTATTGATTCTGAAACATCAGCAAATACCAGAGAGCAAGTCCAAGACGAGGTATTTGTTCGTCCAAAAACAAAAATTTTTAAATTTGAACATCGGATAACAAAGAAGCAGCAACGGAAGACAATAGTTTTCTATCAATCGACGAATCTAACTTTAACCTGAACGGAACTTAAAAACCACAAAGTCTGAACATCACGAAAGGTTTGAAGAAGAGGACAAAATGTCCTGACTTTTAACTGGTCCTCACAAAGATAGAAGTACAAGAACACACACACACACACAACGATTTTACTACAATGAAATGTTTAATCTCTGATCAGTAATACAAATCCAGAGGAGATGTAGTGACATATTCTTTTTCAACATAAAGCTCATTTACCAAAGCTCTCCTGGCTCTGATCCAAGGGATTGATCCCTGATTGATCCCTGATTGATCCAAGGGATTGATCCCTGATTGATCCCTGATTGATTGACTGCTGGCTCCTACCTGCTGCAGAGCTGAAACACCGTCTCTGGTCGTCCCTCCACCTCTGACCGGCTGTGAACCAGCTCCCACACACACTGGTCCTCTGAGCCTGAAAGCACAGCAGGTATGTGTGTGAATGCAGTCCAGCGCCCCCTGCTGGACACCACGCAGATGTCCTCATCGTGCCGAAGGCCTGCGATTGGCCACTGACCTGTGATGTTGGCGGGTCTGACCTGAACCGCCGACACTGGGATCAACCAGCGGAACCTGAAGGGGTCTGGGTCAGCTGAGCGGGAGGCGGTCTGTCCAACACGTGAACAAACATTAGAGAAAAACTAAATACATATTCAAATGTAATGCGATAAGGAAACGTTTAAGCGTCTGATTAATAACATGACGAACGTACAAATAAATCACTTCTACATAAATGAAGGGAGAAAGGAGCGTCATCACACAGAGAGGACGAAGAGCAGCAGACTCACCATCCTCTTCTTCAGCTTGCTGGTCTCCCGGTAGACCAGGATCACGGCCCGCTTGAACACTGAGGACACAACAAGGAGAAAGTGAGTCTTGCGTCACACAGCAGGCGGTATGGAGGCGGGATGGAAGCGGGACGGAGGCGGGACCCACCGAACACGGTGAGCTCGGGTTCCTTCCTCAGGCGGCCCAGACTGGGCAGCGGGTTCAGCCAGACCACCGACGAGTGGACCAGGAACTCCCCCATGGAGGTCTCCGTCACCTGCAGGAGGGGGGGAGTCCACCACAAGCACAGCCGGGGGGTTGTCAGCGTGTGATGCCGTGTGTGTGTGATGACGATGTGTGTGTGATGATGTGTGTGTGATGGTGTGTGTGATGATGTGTGTGATGGTGTGTACCTGCTTGTCAGGTGAACTGAGCTCTGCAGCCAGCTGGTCGAACACGCGGCCGTAATCCTCGTAGATCTTCTGCATCTCGTTGATGTGAGTCGCTACTTCCTCCATCGCTCTCAGCGCCTCTGAGTGGACGACACGGGAATAACAGTCATACATTTACACAGGGACCACCGTACCTGTCAGGTGTGTTGTGTACCTGTCAGGTGTGTTGTGTACCTGTCAGGTGTGTTGTGTACCTCTCAGGTGTGTTGTGTACCTGGCAGGTGTGTTGTGTACCTGGCAGGTGTGTTGTGTACCTGGCAGGTGTGTTGTGTACCTGTCAGGTGTGTTGTTTACCTGTCAGGTGTGTTGTTTACCTGTCAGGTGTGTTGTTTACCTGTCAGGTGTGTTGTGTTCCTGTCAGGTGTGTTGTGTTCCTGTCAGGTGTGTTGTGTTCCTGTCAGGTGTGTTGTGTTCCTGTCAGGTGTGTTGTGTACCTGTCAGGTGTGTTGTTTACCTGTCAGGTGTGTTGTGTTCCTGTCAGGTGTGTTGTGTACCTGTCAGGTGTGTTGTGTACCTGTCAGGTGTGTTGTTTACCTGTCAGGTGTGTTGTGTTCCTGTCAGGTGTGTTGTGTACCTCTCAGGTGTGTTGTGTACCTGGCAGGTGTGTCGTTTATGGGGCGACTGTGGCTCAGTGGTTAGCGAGTCAGTCTTTCAATCAGAGGGTCGGTGGTTCAAACCCCGGCTCAGCCAGTCCATGTCGATGTGTCCTTGAGCAAGACACTTAACCCTAATTGCTCACCGTTGCTGTGTCTACGGTCTACTGTATATCATGTAAGTCGCTTTGGATAAAAGCGTCAGCTAAATGTAATGTAATGTTTACCTGTCAGGTGTGTTGTGTACCTGTCAGGTGTGTGTGCTCGGGGCTCTCGGGGGCAGTTAGGGACACCAGCTCCCTCAGCAGCAGTGGATACTTCAGGACTCTCTGAACAGGTTTGATCAGGTACGACTCCAGAGACGACGAGTGCTGATTGGTCGGATTCCTGGTCTCCAAGAAGTACTTGAAGGCTCCGTCTGTCTTCGCTGTGGAAACGGACACTTGGTCACAGCGCTGGATGTTCACACCTGCAGACTGAGGGAGGAGACTCACCTCGCTCCAGGACCTTCTGGACCTTGATGTGGTTGGCACAGAAGCCGCTGTAGTGCTTGAAGTGGTCGGCGTAGTAGAGGAAAGATCCTCCCAACGAGAAGAGGAGGTGCTTCAAGCGAGGAGAGAGGAACGTTTTTTAAAACAATGAATTCCTTTAAATCCCCCGAAAGGCCTGAAAGCAGAGCGCTCACCTTGAGCTGCTCAGGTGAGTCCAGGTGGCTGAAGTCGGGGCAGGAGGCGATTCTCTCCTCCAGCGTCTGCAGGAAAACTCTCTGGAAGTCCAACATCTCCGGCAGGCTGCCGAACAACACCTCCATCTGAGGGAGAGACGCCGCGTCAGAGGAGGAGGCGACGACAACGACAACAACAACAACAAGCAGCACCTGAACGCCTCGTCAGCTCAACAGGTGTTGAAGTATTTGTACCTCTTCTTTACTGAGGAAGGTCTCCTTCTGCAGCGGAGTCAGGTAGAGCTCAAACAGACGGACCAGATCCTGACGGAGAAAACACATGGAAGTATACTTTGAATACTATCATAGTATTACTATCGCTCTGAGAAGTACTAGGACTGATTACAGTGACGAAAATATTACTAGCAGTACTAGCAGCAGTATATATATACTTTTATGGTAAGAGGAGAGTAAAATCTGCTTCAGCATTGTAGAAGTGGATGACTTTACAGACAGTATTACAGTAATATTTCTCACTAGTAGTACTCACTACTAGTACTACTAGTACCCACCTTGACGTAGGACTTCTCCGTGTCGACCAGTTCCTGGATGACTTTACGCAGACGCTGACACACGCTCAGGTGGGCGGGGCTTGCGGGCTGCAGGATGGCGTCTCGGCCGTACGGGTTCCTGGGAACATCGGCCTCCGCCGCTCGGCCTTCTGGGAAGGTTTGGTAGAGGGCGTGAATTGGCTGCACGTTCTGAGGAACAAAGTAAAACCACAGTAACCAACGTGTACTTCTACTCTTTAACTGTGTTGTGATCATAAAGTACATAGAAAGAAACTCAGAACGCGTCCGACTGTGAGGAGGGTTCGCTGAACGCACCATGAAACAGGAAGTAGAATTCGTTTTGGTTTTCTTCAACTGACGTTCAGAGTCACACAGAGCATGTACACGAATAAAAACACTGAAAAACTGTTACAAGAATACATCTTAAAGTATCAGCTGAACGTATTCACTGCTGGTACTTTGGGAAGTTGTATCTTTATTTATAAGAATACATCATAATGTATTTGTTGGTAGTATTTTGTTTTTTCATCTGAATCTGTAAAAGTAACGAAAGCTGTCAGATAAGAAGGGAAGTATTCCCTCGAAAGTACCTAATTCTAGTACTACAGAGTACCTAGTACTACAGAGTACAAGGTCAACAGCCCCACCAACCAGCCACAGACCACCAGCCCTCCCTCCCCCAGCCCATCAGGGGCTCACGCCTCTGAACCATCGTTCACAGCGCCCCCTACCCCCTCCACAGTGACGACCCTCATTATCCAAGAGAGAGACGTTAACAGGCTTTTTAAAAAGCAGAACCCCCGCAAAGCAGCCGGCCCGGACTCTGTCTCCCCCTCCACCCTGAAGCATTGTGCTGATCAGCTGTCCCCGGTGTTTACAGACATCTTCAACACCTCTCTGGAGACATGCCACGTACCAGCCTGCTTCAAGGCCTCCACCATCATCCCCGTCCCCAAAAAACCTAGGATCACAGGACTCAATGACTACAGGCCCGTCGCCCTGACCTCTGTGGTCATGAAGTCCTTTGAGCGCCTGGTCCTGTCCCACCTCAAAACCCTCACCGACCCACTCCTGGATCCCCTGCAGTTCGCCTACAGAGCCAACAGGTCTGTGGACGATGCAGTCAACATGGCCCTCCACTCCATCCTCCAGCATCTGGACTCCCCAGGAACCTACGCCAGGATCCTGTTTGTGGACTTCAGCTCTGCCTTCAACACCATCATCCCTTCTCTGCTGCAGGACAAGCTCTCCCAGCTGCACGTGCCCGACTCCACCTGCAAGTGGATCACAGACTTCCTGTCTGACAGGAAGCAGCACGTGAGGCTGGGGAAACACGTCTCAGCCTCTCGGTCCATCAGCACCGGTTCCCCCCAAGGCTGCGTTCTTTCCCCACTGCTCTTCTCCCTGTACACCAACAGCTGCACCTCCAGTCACCAGTCCGTCAAGCTCCTGAAGTTTGCGGATGACACCACCCTCATTGGACTCATCTCTGGTGGGGACGAGTCCGCCTACAGGTGGGAGACTGACCACCTGGTGACCTGGTGCAGCCAAAACAACCTGGAGCTCAACGCTCTGAAGACAGTGGAGATGGTTGTGGACTTCAGAAAGATCTCAGCCCCACCAGCCCCTCTCACCCTGTGTGACTCCCCCGTCAAAGCTGTGGAGTCCTTCTGCTTCCTGGGCTCCATCATTACCCAGGACCTCAAGTGGGAACTAAACACCAGCTCCATCGCCAAGAAGGCGCAGCAGAGGATGTTCTTCCTGAGGCAGCTGAGGAAATTCAACCTGCCAAAGACAATGATGGTGCACTTCTACACTGCCATCATTGAGTCCATCCTCTGTTCCTCCATCACCGTCTGGTACGCTGCAGCCACTGCCAAGGACAAGGCCAGGCTGCAACGCATCATTCGCTCTGCCGAGAGGGTGATTGGCCGCAATCTGCCGTCCCTCCAGGACTTGTTTGCTTCAAGGACCCTGAAGAGGAAGATTGTAGCTGATCCCTCTCACCCTGGACACAAACTGTTGGTGTCCCTCCCCTCTGGCAGGAGGCTGCGGTCCATCAGGACCAAGACCTCACGCCACAAAAACAGTTTCTTCCCGTCTGCCGTCGGGCTCATCAACAGAGCCCGGGTCCCCCTAACAGAGCCCGGGTCCCCCTAACAGAGCCCGGGTCCCCCTAACAGAGCCCGGGTCCCCCTAACAGAGCCCGGGTCCCCCACTGACTCTAATGACTCTGTCACCCCCAGACAATCCCCACCGGACACTCCCCTGCACATACCCTTATACTTGAATACTCTTGCCACTTTCACACAACACTTACACTCATGCACATTCCATGCACTTTATCTTATTTTTGGTATTTTGATATTTTGATATGCTACTGTTTCAATGTAAATACTCATTCATCCATTCATCCTCATTTATTGCACTGCGTTAACTGTTAAATGTGTATTGTTAAATGTTAAATGTATGCACCTTCCCGCCAGGACAAATTCCTTGTATGTGTAAGCATACATGGCAATAAATGGTTCTGATTCTGATTCTGAAGTATTCCCTCAAAAGTACCTAATTCTAGTACTACAGAGTACCTAGTACTACAGAGTACCTCATTCTAGTACTACAGAGTACCTAGTACCACAGAGTACCTCATTCTAGTACTACAGAGTACCTCATTCTAGTACTACAGAGTGCCTAGTACTACAGAGTACCTCATTCTGGTACTACAGAGTACCTAGTACTACAGAGTACCTCATTCTAGTACTACAGAGTACCTAGTACTACAGAGTACCTCATTCTAGTACTACAGAGTACCTAGTACTACAGAGTACCCAGCAGAGCAACAGTTTACCGAGAGGCCGCCGGCCGACTGCCGGCTGCTCAGGCAGCACGCCGCCTCCTCCAGCGCCTCCCCACCCTCCTCCTGCCTCTCCAGCGCCTCCTCGTCTTCCTCCGGCGGCAGCACCCAGCACAGGGCGCCTACGGTCCGGCAGCAGGAGGCCGGGGAGGCCGGGGCCGGGGTCAGAGGTCGCCTCCCGCAGCCGGCCGACAACAACATCTAGGAGGACGCCATTAATCCTCCTCGGGAAGGAATTTACACACAAACACTGGAGGTGTAAACCCGGATTACCTGATCACAGGTCATGTGATCAAGTCATGTGATCAGGCCATGTGATCAGGTAATGTGATCAAGTCATGTGATCAGGCCATGTGATCAGGCCATGTGATGAAGTCATGTGATCAAGTCATGTGATCAGGCCAGGTGACACAGGTGGCATCTGAGGGGCCAGCAGTAGGGGATTGTGGGAAAGGATTTCTGCAGGTGAGGCGGCTCACTGCAGGAAATTATTATTATGATATATTAATAATAATAATAATAATAATAATAATAATAATATTAATATTGTTCTTCTCATCAAAGTTTTGATGTAAATGTGTATACAGTTTGACATATGTATATATATATATAAAAGTAAAACAAATAAATACAACATTATAAGAAATACAAGATTATTTATTTATTTTTTACCTGGCAGCTTGTTTCAGACGATAACAACTTCTTCAAAATAAAACAGCTTCCTCTTCAACACACACACACATGATGAACAGGTAAAGCTCACCTGTCTTTGCAGCTTGCTGTCACAAACAGGAAGTGGGACGTCGACTATGGGATCAAGATGAGGTTCTAAATGACGTATAATAATAAAAGAGTCACACAATATATCCTGAATGTGACCTCTGACCTGCTCTCAGAGGTCAGAGGATTCAACATGACTGAGAGGAAGCAGCTGACTGTACTTCCTGTCTGCTTTACTGACAGTGAGACCACTTCAAATACACTTGTAGTACTAATACAATTAAATATTAACGTTGAACGTCGTACCGGTGCTGGTCCAGGTCTGGGGGTCCGGGGTCCGGCAGAGGCCAGGGGGGTCCCGGTCCCTCCGGAGCAGCAGCGAGAGCTTCTGGTGGCTGAAGAGACTCTGCATCAGGTCCAGGTCCAGTCCGGACACACTGGCCCCGTTCACCGCCAGGACCTGGTCTCCCGCCCTGAGGCCTGATGGGAAACACAAGGTCACATGGTGCAACAGGAAGTGCTCATCCTTCACAATAAAACTACATCCATGATCTAAACTGTTCCAGGTGTCTTTGGCTGCAGTTTGACTAAAGAAGGAAGAGAAGAAGAAGAAGAAGAAGAAGAAGAAGAAGAAGAAGAAGAAGAAGAAGAAGAAGAAGAAGAAGAAGAAGAAGGAGGAGGCAGGAGTCATCCTTGTTTGGATATTAAAACTTCTTTTCTTTTCTTTGAATGTCACAAAGTGTTGACGGGAACAAGAGGCTGGAGATAAGATAACGCGTCCTGTCCCTTTAAACGAGCGTCCTGTCAATTTAAACGAGCGTCCTGTCAATTTAAACGAGCGTCCTGTCCCTTTAAACGAGCGTCCTGTCCCTTTAAATGGGAACAAGAGGCTGGAGATAAGATAACACGTCCTGTCTCTTTAAAGGGGAACTTGAGGCTGAGGATAACGCGTCCTGTCCCTTTACATTACATTACATTACATTTCATTTCATTTAGCTGACGCTTTCATCCAAAGCGACTTACATGATATACAGTAGACCGTAGACACAGCAACGGTGAGCAATGAGGGTTAAGTGTCTTGCTCAAGGACACAACGACATGGACTGGCTGAGCCGGGGTTTGAACCACCAACCCTCTGATTGAAAGACTGACTTGCTAACCACTGAGCCACAGTCGCCCCCTTTAACAAGCGTCCTGTCCCTTTAAATGAGCGTCCTGTCCCTTTAAACGAGCGTCCTGTCCCTTTAAACGAGAGTCCTGTCCCTTTAAACGAGCGTCCTGTCCCTTTAAATGGGAACAAGAGGCTGGAGGCTGGAGATAAGATAACACGTCCTGTCTCTTTAAAGGGGAACTTGAGGCTGAGGATAACGCAGCCTCAAGTCCCTTTAAACGAGCGTCCTGTCCCTTTAAACGAGCGTCCTGTCAATTTAAACGAGCGTCCTGTCCTTTTAAACGAGCGTCCTGTCCCTTTAAATGGGAACAAGAGGCTGGAGATAAGATAACACGTCCTGTCTCTTTAAAGGGGAACTTGAGGCTGAGGATAACGCGTCCTGTCCCTTTAAATGAGCGTCCTGTCCCTTTACATTACATTACATTACATTACATTTCATTTCGCTGACGCTTTCATCCAAAGCGACTTACATGATATACAGTAGACCGTAGACACAGCAACGGTGAGCAATGAGGGTTAAGTGTCTTGCTCAAGGACACAACGACATGGACTGGCTGAGCCGGGGTTTGAACCACCAACCCTCTGATTGAAAGACTGACTTGCTAACCACTGAGCCACAGTCGCCCCCTTTAAACAAGCGTCCTGTCCCTTTAAATGAGCGTCCTGTCCCTTTAAACGAGCGTCCTGTCCCTTTAAACGAGAGTCCTGTCCCTTTAAACGAGCGTCCTGTCCCTTTAAATGGGAACAAGAGGCTGGAGGCTGGAGATAAGATAACACGTCCTGTCTCTTTAAAGGGGAACTTGAGGCTGAGGATAACGCAGCCTCAAGTCCCTTTAAATGAGCGTCCTGTCCCTTTAAACGAGCGTCCTGTCCCTTTAAACGAGCGTCCTGTCCCTTTAAACGAGCGTCCTGTCCCTTTAAATGGGAACAAGAGGCTGGAGATAAGATAACACGTCCTGTCTCTTTAAAGGGGAACTTGAGGCTGAGGATAACGCGTCCTGTCCCTTTAAACGAGCGTCCTGTCCCTTTAAACGAGCGTCCTGTCCCTTTAAACGGGAGCGTCAGGAGGCCACACCTCCTCTGGCCGGCGGTCCCAGCGCGTCCACCTCGCTCACGTGCACCAGACTCCTTCCGGCTGCGTCCAGGTGACCCGTCACGGCGAAACCTGAACACAACAAAACCAACACATTAATTTATCAATTATTCTTTTTTCCAGAAAACCAAGTTCTTCTCTGACAGAACATGGATTAGAGTCAAACGCTTTTATTTCCTCACCAAAGTCTTCTGAGGCGTCGAGTCGCTGGACGCTCAGCGTGAAAACATCCGGCGGCGGCAGCTCGTCACACACCTGCCAGCCAGAGGAGACGGTGAGTTCAGGGACTTTATTAGACAAGTTGTTTCAGAGAAACGTTACGGCGAGTGTCTTGAATGAACGCGCAGATAAACGAGTCAGTGAACGCACCTGCAGAGCGGCAGGGCGTCCTGCAGGGGGCGCTGCCTCCCTCTGTTGGATTCTCTGCGGAAGGAAACACATCTTTATTAGTTATTAACTAAAGGTTAGTTTCAACAATAAATATGAAGTATTTAAAACAAATACAAATTAATTTGCACAAATAAGCATTAAGAACATAATAAAAATACATTCATCAATGAAACAAATAACAAATATTAAAAACATAAAAGCTAAATGAAAATGAAATTTAAAAGAATCTAACTAACACGAGCACTTGAACGCACCAACACTGATGAGCCTGACTCTAAAATAAAGACTTTAATAAGGTTTCAGCTGCAAAAGATGCTGTTAGTGATGCTGAAAGGGTTAATATCACAGGAGGAGGAGGAGGGAGGAGGAGGAGGAGGAGGAGGGAGGAGGAGGAGGGAGGAGGAGAGAAGGAGGAGGAGAAGAAGGAGGAGGAGGCAGGGAGGAGGAGGAGGAGGAGGAGGGGGAAGGAGGAGGTCATGTGGAGAGGAGGTGGGGGGTCATTTGCTGCCTCTTCAGAGGGATCAACAGCGAGGGACAAAGGCATTCTGAGAGAATAAAAGGCAGTGAGACCTTTTAATCCTCCTCCTCCTCCTCCTCCTCCTCCTCCTCCTCCTCCTCCTCCTCCTCCTCCCCACAGATCAGCAGGCTAAAACAGCTGTCCCTCTGACCAAACACTGTCTGAATAAAGACAGCTCCTCCTCCTCCTCTCTTTTCACATCCACCCTTTGTCCTCTTCTCTTTTCTCCTCCTCCTCCTCCTCTGGGGGATGGAGGGGAGGGAGGGCGGCGGGGGGGGGGGGGGGGGGGCGACAGGTGGCTGCCGACTCTAAACAGATAATCTGATAAAAATACTCTAAAGACGTTGTGTCCACTTGGCTCCGCCCCCTTTGAGTGTGTTGGTCAGACCAAGTTATTCACAATGTCATATAATGTCATATATTATGTCATATATAATGTCATAAAATATGTCATATATTATGTCATATATTATGTCATATATTATGTCATATATAATGTCATAAAATATGTCATATATTATGTCATATATAATGTCATATATTATGTCATATATTATGTCATATATAATGTCATAAAATATGTCATATATTATGTCATATATAATGTCATATATTTTGTCATATATTATGTCATATAATGTCATATATAATGTCATATATTATGTCATATATTATGTCATATATAATGTCATAAAATATGTCATATATTATGTCATATAATGTCATATATAATGTCATAAAATATGTCATATATTATGTCATATTATGACATATATTATGTCTTAAAATATGTCATATATTATGTCATATATTATGACATATATAATGTAATATATTATGTCATATATTATGTCATATATAATGTCATATATTATGTCATATATTATGTCATATATTATTTCATATATAATGTCATAAAATATGTCATATATTATGTCATATATAATGTCATATATTATGTCATATATTATGTCATATATAATGTCATAAAATATGTCATATATTATGTCATATATAATGTCATATATTTTGTCATATATTATGTCATATAATGTCATATATAATGTCATATATTATGTCATATATTATGTCATATATAATGTCATAAAATATGTCATATATTATGTCATATAATGTCATATATAATGTCATAAAATATGTCATATATTATGTCATATTATGACATATATTATGTCTTAAAATATGTCATATATTATGTCATATATTATGACATATATAATGTAATATATTATGTCATATATTATGTCATATAATGTCATATATAATGTCATATATTATGTCATATATTATGTCATATATTATTTCATATATAATGTCATAAAATATGTCATATATTATGTCATATATAATGTCATAAAATATGTCATATATTATGTCATATATTATGTCATATAATGTCATATATAATGTCATAAAATATGTCATATATTATGTCATATTATGTCATAAAATATGTCATATATTATGTCATATTATGTCATATATTATGTCTTAAAATATGTCATATATTATGTCATATATAATGTCATATATTATGTCATATATTATGTCATATATTATGTCATATATAATGTCATAAAATATGTCATATATTATGTCAAATATAATGTCATAAAATATGTCATATATTATGTCATATAATGTCATATATAATGTCATAAAATATGTCATATATTATGTCATATATAATGTCATAAAATATGTCATATATTATGTCATATATTATGTCATATAATGTCATATATAATGTCATATATTATGTCATATAATGTCATATATAATGTCATATATTATGTCATATATTATGTCATATATTATGTCATATATAATGTCATAAAATATGTCATATATTATGTCATATAATGTCATATATAATGTCATAAAATATGATTATGTCATATATTATGTCCTTATATAATGTAATATATTATGTCATATATTATGTCATATAATGTCATATATAATGTCATATATTATGTCATATATCATGTCATATATTATTTCATATATAATGTCATAAAATATGTCATATATTATGTCATATATAATGTCATAAAATATGTCATATATTATGTCATATATTATGTCATATAATGTAATATATAATGTCATAAAATATGTCATATATAATGTCATATATTATGTCATATATAATGTCATAAAATATGTCATATATTATGTCAAATATAATGTCATATATTATGTCATATATTATGTCATATATTATGTCATATATAATGTCATAAAATATGTCATATATTATGTCAAATATAATGTCATAAAATATGTCATATATTATGTCATATAATGTCATATATAATGTCATAAAATATGTCATATATTATGTCATATATAATGTCATAAAATATGTCATATATTATGTCATATATTATGTCATATAATGTCATATATAATGTCATATATAATGTCATATATTATGTCATATATTATGTCATATATTATGTCATATATAATGTCATAAAATATGTCATATATTATGTCATATATATTGTCATAAAATATGTCATATATTATGTCATATAATGTCATATATAATGTCATATATTATGTCATATATCATGTCTTAAAATATGTCATATATTATGTCATATATTATGTCATATATAATGTCATAAAATATGTCATATATTATGTCATATATTATGTCATATATAATGTCATATATAATGTCATATATTATGTCATATATAATGTCATATATAATGTCATAAAATATGTCATATATTATGTCATATATAATGTCATAAAATATGTAATATATTATGTCATATAATGTCATATATAATGTCATAAAATATGTCATATATTATGTCATATATTATGTCATATATAATGTCATAAAATATGTCATATATTATGTCATATATAATGTCATAAAATATGTCATATATTATGTCATATATTATGTCATATATAATGTCATAAAATATGTCATATATTATGTCATATATTATGTCATATAATGTCATATATAATGTCATATATTATGTCTTAAAATATGTCATATATTATGTCATATATAATGTCATAAAATATGTCATATATTATGTCATATATTATGTCATATATAATGTCATATATAATGTCATATATTATGTCATATATAATGTCATATATAATGTCATAAAATATGTCATATATTATGTCATATATAATGTCATAAAATATGTAATATATTATGTCATATATTGTCATATATAATGTAATAAAATATGTCATATATTATGTCATATATAATGTCATAAAATATATCATATATTATGTCATATATTATGTCATATAATGTCATATATAATGCCATATATAATGTCATATATTATGTCATATATAATGTCATATATTATGTCATATATAATGTCATATATAATGTCATACATTATGTCATATATAATGTAATATATTATGTAATATATAATGTCATCTATTATGTCATATATTTATCAATATATAAATAAAGAGACATAAAGACTTCTTTGTTCAGCGTCTCGTCCTAACTTACGACATTCTCTCTCTCTCTCACACACACACACACACACACACACACACACACACACACACACACACACACACACACACACACACACACACACACACACACACACACACATAATGTCATATATAATGTCATATATTATGTAATATATTATGTCATATAATGTCATATATAATGTCATATATTATGTCATATAATGTCATATATAATGTCATAAAATATGTCATATATTATGTCATATATTATGTCATATATAATGTCATATATAATGTCATAAAATATGTCATATATTATGTCATATATAATGTCATAAAATATGTAATATATTATGTCATATATTATGTCATATATAATGTCATAAAATATGTCATAAAATATGTCATATATTATGTCATATATAATGTCATAAAATATGTCATATATTATGTCATATATTATGTCATATAATGTCATATATAATGCCATATATAATGTCATATATTATGTCATATATTATGTCATATATAATGTCATATATTATGTCATATAATGTCATATATAATGCCATATATAATGTCATATATTATGTCATATATTATGTCATATATAATGTCATATATTATGTCATATATAATGTCATAAAATATGTCATATATTATGTCATATATAATGTCATAAAATATGTCATATATTATGTCATATATTATGTCATATATTATGTCATATATAATGTCATAAAATATGTCATATATTATGTCATATATTATGTCATATAATGTCATATATAATGTCATATATTATGTCTTAAAATATGTCATATATTATGTCATATATAATGTCATAAAATATGTCATATATTATGTCATATATTATGTCATATATAATGTCATATATAATGTCATATATTATGTCATATATAATGTCATATATAATGTCATAAAATATGTCATATATTATGTCATATATAATGTCATAAAATATGTAATATATTATGTCATATATTGTCATATATAATGTAATAAAATATGTCATATATTATGTCATATATAATGTCATAAAATATATCATATATTATGTCATATATTATGTCATATAATGTCATATATAATGCCATATATAATGTCATATATTATGTCATATATAATGTCATATATTATGTCATATATAATGTCATATATAATGTCATACATTATGTCATATATAATGTAATATATTATGTAATATATAATGTCATCTATTATGTCATATATTTATCAATATATAAATAAAGAGACATAAAGACTTCTTTGTTCAGCGTCTCGTCCTAACTTACGACATTCTCTCTCTCACACACACACACACACACACACACACACACACACACACACACACACACACACACACACACACACACACACATAATGTCATATATAATGTCATATATTATGTCATATATAATGTCATAAAATATGTCATATATTATGTCATATATTATGTCATATATAATGTCATATATAATGTCATAAAATATGTCATATATTATGTCATATATAATGTCATAAAATATGTAATATATTATGTCATATATTATGTCATATATAATGTCATAAAATATGTCATAAAATATGTCATATATTATGTCATATATAATGTCATAAAATATGTCATATATTATGTCATATATTATGTCATATAATGTCATATATAATGCCATATATAATGTCATATATTATGTCATATATTATGTCATATATAATGTCATATATTATGTCATATATAATGTCATATATTATGTCATATATAATGTCATATATAATGTCATATATAATGTCATATATTATGTCATATATAATGTAATATATTATGTAATATATAATGTCATCTATTATGTCATATATTTATCAATATATAAATAAAGAGACATAAAGACTTCTTTGTTCAGCGTCTCGTCCTAACTTACGACATTCTCTCCCTCTCTCTCACACACACACACACACACACACACACACACACACACACACACACACACACACACACACACACACACACACACACACACATTATCACAGTATATAGATTTATAGTCTTTTAAACTTAATTAAAAACGATCCGTCGAGGGAACAAATTTCGCCCCAAGGCATCATGGGAAAAAGAAAAGTGAGGGGTTGAACTGAGCTGAAATTACAGGTTTGATGCAGTCGGAGCGGTAATCAGAGCGGAGTCAGTCTGGAGTCTGAAGACCACGAACAGACAGTGAACACATCATCAACACAGCTGGAGTCAGCACTCCTTATATAGTCACGGCGTTGAACATCGTGTTGTTGTTTCACTTCACGATGTTGTTTGTTTTATTTTTTTTTCTTGTTTTGTGAATATTTAACACATCTCTGTTGTTCAGGATCAAATCTAAAGGTTATTGAGATAATTACATATTTCTACAAGTAAACATTTTGTCCTGATGAACAGCCGATAAAATGAACTGTGAGTCACATAATGAGACGGAACAACACAAGTCTCTAAACGAAGTCCACATGTCCTCCATCAGGACTGCCCGGAAACCTAAACCAGGTCCAGCTCACAGAATCAGACCTGTGAGGTCTCAGAGCTGCTCTTAAAGCGACAACGTCAAGGTCGGAATCTAAGACCTTAACCTCAACCAATCTGTTTGATTCCAGCAGCTGTTTGACCGGATAACGTAGCGCAACAACGTAGCGCAACAACGTAGGCAACAACGTAGGCAACAACGTAGCGCAACAACGTAGCGCAACAACGTAGCGCAACAACGTAGGCAACAACGTAGCGCAACAACGTAGCGCAACAACGTAGAGCAACAACGTAGCGCAACAAAGTAGGCAACAACGTAGCGCAACAACGTAGCGCAACAACATAGCGCAACAAAGTAGCGCAATAAAGTAGGCAACAACGTAGCGCAACAACATAGTCAACAACGTAGGCAACAACGTAGCGCAACAACGTAGCGCAACAACGTAGCGCAACAACGTAGCGCAACAACTTAGCGCAACAACTTATTTAGAGCACAATATCACTAAAAACTCCAGAAGAAAAACACGTTTTTACAGTTTTCTCTCGACCAATGAAAGTCCAGCATTCTGAGCGTCAGGTGGCGGGCGTGTCCCTACCTGGGACGGGGAGGGCCTGGCGTCCCTGCTGCGTCTCTTCAGTCCATCCAGAGCTCTCTGAGAGGAGGGAAGCCCCGCCCCCCTCCTCCTGCTTCCTGCCGACGGCGTCCTGCAGCGCCGCCGCATCGCCGCCTCGTCGCGGCTGCACACCTGAGGACACACGGCCAGCGTGAGTCTGGAGACAGAGGACGGGCTGTGGCCGCCTGCTGGAGGAGGGGCTTACCAGAGCGTGGAAGGAGGACACGGAGAAGACCCCCAGGCGTCCCAGCATGCTCTTGGAGGGCCGGCTGGCCACAGCGAGGAGGCTCTTGGGGTTCGGCAGCTCGCCGCCCTGCAGGCTGGACAGATAGCAGCGCAGCCGGAACAGATCCAGGTTCAGTTTCTCCAGGTTCTGCTCCCACTGCTGGATCTGAACCGGCAGAACATATATATACATGTATTAGTATTTATTAGGGTCAGATATAACATGTATTAGTATTGATCAGGGTCAGGGTTATGTGTGTTTTGTGTGTAATGAGCTTCATTAATGATACGAGTTCATAGAGGCAGAGACTCTGATGCACATTAAATAAATCCTGTCAGCTGCCTGGGAATGGACCTGGTACTGGTTCTTGGTTCTTGTTCTGGTTCTGGTTCTTGTTCTTGTTCTTGTTCTTGTTCTTGTTCTTGTTCTTGTTTTTGTTTTTGATTCTGGTTCTGGTTCTTGGTTCTTGGTTCTGGTTCTGGTTCTTGGTTCTTGGTTTTGGTTCTTGTTCTGGTTCTTGTTCTTGGTTCTGGTTCTGGTTCTGGTTCTTGGTTTTGGTTCTGGCTCCGGTTCTGGTTCTTGGTTTTGGTTCTTGTTCTTGTTCTGGTTCTGGTTCTGGTTCTTGGTTTTGGTTCTGGTTCTGGTTCTGGTTCTTGTCCCAGTTGGATCTTCATCAGTTCATGTTTTACCAACACGTGTTTATTAAAAGGATCTTTCTGTTCGCTTGACCGATGAATTAAAAACATACTTTATGAATCATACATTTTGAGTATCTGAGTTGCCCGTATAGCTTCTGATGAATCACCAATGTATTCAATAAGTATTCAGTTTACAGATATAAAACCTCCAAAACTAGAACTATTTCGATGGTAATGACTTTAATGATAAATGACCTGGCATGAAGCTCTGTCATTACATCCAGATGGGGAATCGAACACGCGAACTCAAAGCGACTGACCTGGCTCTCCACGGACCTTCTGTTCTTGGCCTCCTTGATGACGGACAGCTGCAGCTCCGCCATTTTCTTCATCTTCCCGTCCGTGTCGATGCTCTGCAGCAGCGAGCGGCTCCGGCAGCGCAGGAGGCGCAGCGGGTCCTCCTTCCCCTGGCGGCGCGCCAGCAGGGAGGCGCTCGCCGAGTGGATCGCCGTCACCCAGTTCTCCAGGTCGGTCTGGTTGGTGGCCTGGAGGAGGAGGAGGGGAGGGAAGAGGAGGAGGAGGAAGAAGAGAAAGAGGAGGAGGAGAAACAAGAGATTGGAGTTCGACTCTGCTCGATATCTCCGGAGCCGGCGGTGCGTTCAGGGACCCCTGAGACGGTGTGTAATAGCGCACACTCACCTGCAGCAGGTGCACGTCTCCGTGCGCGTTGCTGAGGCAGAACACGTGCTCTCTCTTGGGGTGCTCGGGGACGGCCTGCACGAGGCCGTCGGCGGCCAGCAGAGCGTGGCGGGTGGCGAACGGCCGGTCGGCGGCCATGCTTTTATCGTACGTCTCGTAAAACAGCAGCGAGCAACCTGAGGAGGCAGAACGACAGAATCATAGTTCTCAGTGTCACGTTGTACTTCAGGTTTAGTTCAAGTTTAGTTCAGGTTTTTTAGTTTAAGTTTAAGTTTTTTGATGAAGTAAATTGATGATGAAGTGAAGTGATGAAGTAAAGTGATGAAGTTAAGTGATGAAGGGATGAGGTGATGAAGTGATGAAGTGAAGTGATGAGGTGAGGTGATGAGGTGATGAAGTGAGGTGATGAAGTGAAGTGATGAAGTGAGGTGATGAAGTTAAGTGATGAAGGGATGAGGTGATGAAGTGATGAAGTGAAATGATGAAGTAAAGTGATGAAGTTAAGTGATGAAGGGATGAGGTGATGAAGTGATGAAGTGATGAAGTGAAGTGATGAGGTGATGAAGTGATGAAGTGAAGTGATGAGGTGATGAAGTGATGAAGTGCAGTGATGAGGTGATGAAGTGATGACGTGATGAGGTGAGGTGATGAGGTGATGAAGTGATGAAGTGAGGTGATGAAGTGATGAAGTGATGAGGTGATGAAGTGATGAAGTGATGAAGTGAGGTGATGAAGTGAAGTGATGAGGTGATGAAGTGAGGTGATGAAGTGATGAGGTGATGAAGTGATGAAGTGAGGTGATGAAGTGAAGTGATGAGGTGATGAAGTGATGAAGTGAGGTGATGAAGTGAAGTGATGAGGTGATGAAGTGAGGTGATGAAGTGATGAGGTGATGAAGTAAAGGGATGAGGTGATGAAGTGATGAAGTGAAATGATGAAGTAAAGTGATGAAGTTAAGTGATGAAGGGATGAGGTGATGAAGTGACGAAGTGAAGTGATGAGGTGATGAAGTGATGACGTGATGAGGTGAGGTGATGAGGTGATGAAGTGATGAAGTGAGGTGATGAAGTGATGAGGTGATGAAGTGATGAAGTGAGGTGATGAAGTGAAGTGATGAGGTGATGAAGTGATGAAGTGAGGTGATGAAGTGAAGTGAAGAGGTGATGAAGTGAGGTGATGAAGTGATGAGGTGATGAGGTGATGAAGTGATGAAGTGAAGTGATGAGGTGAGGTGATGAGGTGATGAAGTGATGAAGTGAAGTGATGAGGTGATGAAGGGACGAAGTGATGAAGTGAAGTGATGAGGTGAGGTGATGAGGTGATGAGGTGATGAGGTGATGAAGTGATGAAGTGATGAAGTGAGGGTGTACCGTACCTCTCAGAGTGACCCAGTAGTGTCTCCACCTGCGTCGAGCCACCAGCTCCAGCTTCCTGTCTCTGACGGTGATGAGAGCTTTGAAGGAGAGCCACCCGGCCCGCCGCACGGCGCCCTGCTCCTCCTCCAGCAGGATGTCCAGCTGCTCGCCTCCTCCTACCTCCTCCTCTTCCTCCTCCTCTTCCTCCTGGTCCTCCTGGTCCTCCTCCTCTGACAGCTCCGTCAGCTCGGCTGTGCTGCTGCAGCCCGTCTCCAGCTCCTGCATGAAGCTGTCGTAGACGTTCTGCCGCTGGAGGTCGCTGCTCTGCTTCTGGTTCTGGTTCTGGTTCAGGCTCCTGGAGGAGCCACAGTGGGCTGCTGGGAACTGGTTCTGGTTCAGGCTCCTGGAGGAGCCACAGTGGGCTGCTGGGAACTGGTTCTGGTTGAGGTTCATGGTGTGGAGCGGGTTGGAGGACCACAAGGAGCCGGTGGCGTCGCTGACGTCCGGCTCCTGAGGACGAACCATCATCAACTCTTAATCTCTTAATTACTGTTATAATAACAATATTGATATTAATAATACACTAAAGGAACATTAAATATGACCTTGTAACACAAACCTCAGCCTAAGTCTGCAGATATTTTACAGCGGGTGAAATAAGTATTGCACACATTACTTTAATTTGTGTTTTCTCATTTTAAATCAATCACTTTCTGTCATGTGACGATCATGTGACTCACCTGGATCCTCCTCTTCTTCCGGCTCAGACTTCCTGTCCAATCGCTGAGTCGTCTGATTCGGCTCTTCAGGAAGTCCTTGCGGCCGTTCCCGCCGGCGGCGGAGGGCTCAGCCCTGCGGCAGGGGAGCGTCACGGAGGAGTAACGCTGCTCCACGCCTCCCTCTGACCCCTCCTCCTCCCGGATGACATCATCCACCAGCAGCAACGCAGAGGCGTCCGGGGTGGTGGGGAAGGCGGGCGGCACGTTGTGGTAAACGGCGTCCAGCGAGGAGGACGGCGAATCCAGGCCGAAGTCTCTCAGGTCAGCCTGCAGGATCACAGAGTCTCCGATGCCGCTGTCCTCCGTTCGCCCCGAGGAGCAGGTGTTGTAGCCGGCGGCGGGGAAGAGGAAGCCAGAGTCGGATCCAGGTGAGACGTCCACCTGGGCGGAGAAGACGGTGTTGTACCCGCTGCTGGTGGCAGCGGTCTTCTCGGTGAACCGGCTCGCCGCGCTCCCGCAGACGAACACGTTGTCGGCCAGCTCGCCGCCGGCCGCCCGCGGTGAGTCGTACCAGGAGCCGTCGGAGCTGAGCGAGCTGCCTTTACTGGTGCGGAGGGAGGGTTCGGCGCCTGCGGCGGTGCCGGTGGCAGGGGGGAGCCCCTGCGGCTCCAAGGGGACTCCCCTGGCGTTGGTGAACTCCACCCTCATACTGCCGTCTTTGCTGAGCAGCACCTTCGGGCTACCGCCAGTCTCCACGGATGTCCGCTCACCACGTGGCCCCGTGCTCCCGCCGCCAGCCTCCACGAAGCCAAACTGGTTTCCTCTGAGGAACCTCGGAGGAGATCCGGCTCCTCCTCTGGTGGCTTTGGGCTCATAATGCCAGGAGGTGAACGGCGGGCCGCCGGTGTGCTGGTTCAGGTAGCTGCTGCCCCGGCTCCTGCTGCCCCCCTGGCTGCTCCTCCACCAGCTGCGAGCCGACGGCACCTCCTCCCTCTTGGAGGAGAACCGGAGCGAACAGGAGGACTTGGCCAGAGGGACAAAGCTGCTGTGACTGTCTGTGTTTCCCATCGCAGCCTGAAGGAGGACAGGCGGAGACGTAAACTACTATCCACCGATTTATACTTTACTACCGTGAATACTTCTAACTCTACCACAGGACCAGATTGTACCCCCACGGACCCCCATTACTCCTACTGTCTGTGCATTGTGTTTGTATTCAGACACCTGACAGGTAGGACTGGGCATTAACGATATACAAGTAACACCTCGATAACGACATAAATCACAATGTATAAAGGGTGTCAAAACCTGGAAGAATAATTACCCACAATCCAACTGGACTTGATAAACACTTCTTTTGATCCCGACTCAAGTTCCATTTTTACTAGTTAATAGGGTTATTGCTTAAAGTAAGGCTTAATGTTAACGTTAGCTTTAAGTTAAAGTACAGCTTAATGTTAACGTTAGCTTAAAGTTAAACTACAGCTGAATGTTAACATTAGCTTAAAGTTAAACTACAGCTGAATGTTAACATTAGCTTAAAGTTAAAGTACGACTTAATGTTAACATTAGCTTAAAGTTAAACTACAGCTGAATGTTAACATTAGCTTAAAGTTAAAGTACGACTTAATGTTAACGTTAGCTTAAAGTTTAAATACGGCTCAATGTTAACGTTAGCTTAAAGTTAAAGTACGACTTAATGTTAACATTAGCTTAAAGTTAAAATACAGCTGAATGTTAACGTTAGCTTAAAGTTAAAATACAGCTGAATGTTAACATTAGCTTAAAGTTAAAGTACGACTTAACATTAGCTTAAAGTTAAAATACAGCTGAATGTTAACATTAGCTTAAAGTTAAAATACAGCTGAATGTTAACATTAGCTTAAAGTTAAAGTACGACTTAATGTTAACATTAGCTTAAAGTTAAAATACAGCTGAATGTTAACATTAGCTTAAAGTTAAAGTACGACTTAATGTTAACATTAGCTTAAAGTTAAACTACAGCTGAATGTTAACATTAGCTTAAAGTTAAAGTACGACTTAATGTTAACGTTAGCTTAAAGTTTAAATACGGCTCAATGTTAACGTTAGCTTAAAGTTAAAGTACGACTTAATGTTAACATTAGCTTAAAGTTAAAATACAGCTGAATGTTAACATTAGCTTAAAGTTAAAGTACGGCTTAATGTTAACATTAGCTTAAAGTTAAAATACGGCTTAATGTTAACATTAGCTTAAAGTTAAAATACGGCTTAATGTTAACGTTCTTTTTTGTTTTTGTTGTTTGTACACTTTACTTTCTTTCTTCTATTTGTAACTGTTAGGCAAAAAAGAGCACTTACTATACTACTCCTATACTACTATTACTGCTACTATACTACTATACTACTACTAGTACTACTAATTCCACTAAACTATACTAACATGAAAAACATAAAAAGCTACAAATGTTTCTGAAGCTTTGACTCAAACAAAAAGAGTTTTACCGCTTTGTGTTCGGTCCTCAGAGACTCAGCAGCTCCTTCATGCTCCTCTATTCTCTCTCTCTCTCTCGCTCTCTCTTCCTTCTCTCTCCTCTTCTCTTCTTTCCTCTCTCGCTCTCTCTCTTCCTTCTCTCTTCTCTTCTTTCCTCTCTCCTCTCTCTCTCCCTTCTCTCTCCTCTTCTCTTTTCCTCTTTCCTCTCTCTCCTCTCTTCCTTCTCTCTCCTCTTCTCTTTTCTTCTTTCCTCTCTCTTTTTATCCTCTTCACTTCTCCTCTCTCTGGTTCCTACTGACACTCTCTGCCACCTCTCTCTCTCTTTATCTCCCTCTCTCTCTCTCTGAGAACAGAGTGAGGGAGGGGCTTCATGAGCTTCAGCACACAGACTTCCTTTTGTATAAGCCCTCCTCCTCTTCCTCCTCTTCCTCCTCCTGTTTATTTTGGTTTCTGGAATGTCGAGTAATTTTCTCTATTTTTGTTTCTTTTTTTAAACAAAGCATCGATCTGAGAGCCGCGGTCACGAGGAACTATTTCAGCTTCAT
Source organism: Cottus gobio (assembly GCA_023566465.1). Taxonomy (NCBI): domain Eukaryota; kingdom Metazoa; phylum Chordata; class Actinopteri; order Perciformes; family Cottidae; genus Cottus; species Cottus gobio. The sequence goes on from CM042226.1 coordinate 682,789, forward strand.
ACAGAGACAGGACAGGAGTCAGCATTATTATTATTATTATTATTGATAAACACAATGTTTAGGAAAAGAAAAGCCCGAGCCGTCCCATCTGGGTATCGAACCTGCGTCTTCAGCCCTGTGAGTGACGACGACTCAAAACTAATCATTTTAAAACATCAGGCTGCACGGAGCTCTGAGGCTCATTTCCTGAGGGGTCAAAGGTCACGGCGGACTTGAGGTCCTGTGTGTTTACGGGGGGAGGAGGAGGAAGGGGGGAGGGAGGGAGGAACCACGGCAACACAATGCACCGCTGACCTCGAACGCATCACTGACCTTTGACCTCTGTCATTGAAACAAGATGGGAGGAGCTGAGGGGAAACCTCAACAGCTGGAGCGTCGAGGAGGAAGAGGAGGAGGATGAGGAGGAAGAGAAGAAGAAATTATAAGGAAAGAAAGGAGGAGAAGAAAGGAGGAGAAGAAGAAGGACAACTGTGGCTCAGCAGTTAGCAAGTCAGTCTTTCAATCAGAGGGTCGGTGGTTCAAACCCCGGCTCAGCCAGTCCATGTCTTTGTGTCCTTGAGCAAGACACTTAACCCTCATTGCTCACCGTTGCTGTGTCTACGGTCTACTGTATATCATGTAAGTCTCTTTGATAAAAGCGTCAGATAAATGTAAAGGAGGTGAAGAAGGAGCCTCAGGCCTCCATGTTTCATTCCTTCTCATGAACTTCGTAGCCGTCGATCCTCCAAACCAAAGTTGACTTCTTGTTCCACGTGGGAATCGAACCGCGGTCTGCTGGAGCATTGTTGGATTCAGTTTTACCCCCGTCCCCCCCTCCTTTTGTTTTGTGTCTTGCCGCTCAGATGGAGAAAGTCTGACGTCTACTTTTGTCCTCTCGTCCTATCGGCCATCTGCCGACGCGCCTCACGGGCGACCCCCCAACAAAACAAAAGCCCCCCCTGGACATATTGAAGGAATTCATGATAAATGAAATGAAAAGAATGATTAAAGTGAGTTTGTGTGGAGGAATGGCAGCTGTTCTCTGAAGAGCAGTTTTAGTTTTTACAGGTTTTTACAGTTTTATTACGATCGATTCACTCAGAGTTAGATTTTGTTTATTTCTCTTAAGTTCAGCCGTCGCTCTCGTCTTGTAAATCTTTGAATCACATCAGATTAGTTTCACAGCTGCTGAACATATAAAACAGGAAGTAGAAACAAACAAACACATTATGTTTGTGAAGTCTCGTTATTATAAAACCACCTGCACAGAGCTGCTTCGATGAAGAGGAGGAAGAGGAGGAGGAGGAGGAGGAGGAGGAGGAGGAGGAGGAGGAGGAGGAGGAGGAGGAGGAGGAGGAGGAGGAGGAAGGCGGGAACCAGCAGCCACTTGCCCCCATCAGGGAGGTGGGGGGGATGTGGGGGGGGGGGGGTCTGTTTCCTGTCCCGGCTGACTGGGGTCCTTGTCCTGGCACCGTGGGCAGACGGGTAGCCCCTCCTCCGGGCTGAGTGTCGGGTTAGGTGTGGCTTCACAGCTGCTTCCTCCTCCTCCTCCTCCTCCTCCTCCTCCTCTTCCTCCTCCTCTTCCTCCTCCTCCTCCTCTTCCTCTTCCTCTTCCTCTTCCTCCTCCTCCTCCTCTTCCTCTTCCTCTTCCTCCTCCTCGCCATCACTGACAGATCTGGTTCAATGTGTTTCAGGACAAAGTTGAGGCTTTTAAAAAAACACATTGTGGGGCCTCTAGGGGCCCCAGGTCTTCATCTTGGTGGACACACACACACAGACACACACACACAGACACAGACACACACACACACACACACACACACACACACACACACACACACACACACACACACACACACACACACACACACACACACACACACACACACTAGACAGCTGAGAGGCTCTCGAAGACTGAAGTGTGTGACAGCTGATCACATTCTTCCTTTGTCCTTCAGTCGGGGGCCGAAGCCGAGACGAGTTGGTCCTTTCATTCAGGCTCCAGGTGCTGATGGGGGCCAGTGGCCCAGACCCCCATCGGCACCAGACCCCCATCAGCACCAGACAAAAGCAACACGTATGTCCTCTGACTTCAATGGACTTGTGGTCGTTTTGAAGCCTCGACTTCTGCATTTGACCGTCGCCATCTTGTTTATTTGGACGTTGACATCTTGGGTTTTTGTTTATCACCATTTTAATTTCTTGACTGTCGCCATCTTGGTTTCCGCCGTCGCCATCTTGCTTTTGGCCGTTAAGTTCCCCGTTCAGTCCAAGTGGACGTTTGTGGTGTTTGTGTTCCTAAAGATATCGCGTCCATGAGAATGGGTCAGACAACACACCTGCATTACCGCTTCTCGCCACCGGGGTCGTCAAGGAGAATACAACTATTGTGAAGTAAAACACTGATTTGATGATTCGCAGGACTCTCACAATAGTCCCATGAACATGAGGCCTGTTAGCTTAGCTTAGCACAGAGACTGGAAACAAGGGGAAACCATGGCTGACTGTCAATCACCTCCCAGCACCTCTAACACCCAATAACAACACCTTCAACCTTGTTGAATCCGACTGAGGCTCCACCTACAGAGGACTTCTAAATACTGTCTGGACCCGGTGGGACAAAAGGCCCGTGAGTGCCCAGTACCACGTGGTTCCAAGAGGCCGTTACGTCCAACCCCCTCATGTCTGAGAGGAAGGGCTGTCAGACGGAGCACAAGACGACCTGTAACTCACTTAAAGGTTCAGGACTCTCAGGAGATGGAAAGGTCAAAGCTGAGCTCAGAGTCCCGAGAGGGAGGAAGCTCTAGCAGCTCTCGTGGTTGTACCGGCCCGCCGAGCCTCGCAGGAATGCGAAAGCTTTCACAGCTAAAACCCTCCGAGGTGGACGGCTTGTTGTTTCGAGGCCTGAGTGACGCTGATGAGACCGAGCAGCCGGACGGCGGCTGAGAAAACACCTCGGACGCCTGAGAGGACCAAAGAGAGCCGACCGGGTCTCAGGGGCTCGTTGGTCTCATGCCACTTGTTCCCAATCGCCTAGTTTTCAAGGTCAGAGAAAAGTTAGTGGGGTTCGTTCAGGACAACCTAGAGCTGAAGTACCCAGCGAGGGATTCGTTTGAAGATGAGATATTTAAACTAAACAGGACCTTTACAGGCCTTAAAACAAGATGTTCAGATGTTTACAGCCAGCTTGTTTGTTTAATCTCTTCAAGCAGCTATTTAGACTCAGATCAGATCAGAACAAACATCTGGCTGCTGGAGCAGGAACTCCCCCCCCCCCCCCCCCCCCCCCCCCCACACACACACACACACACAGGACATGCTGATTTCCAGAACGCCTCTGAAGGGTCAAACATCCCTTCACACACTTCCTGTCCTGCCGCTGCCGTACAGAGCTTTTGGTTTTTGATTTCCTCCAACAGGAAACACAACGTCCAAAATAAAAGCTGAAGGATCTTTCATCTCATCTACTAGATCTTTCAAATCGTCCATCAGTTTGTTTTTTCATTGTCCTTCCTGTCACACAGCCGCTGGTTTCTGTAAAAGTTAGTCATTGTTGTTCCGACAAACCATCACAAACCATCACAAACCACCACAAACCATCACAAACCATCACAAACCATCACAAACCATCACAAAACACCACAAACCATCACAAACCAATTAAATTGTAATATTTCTTTCTTGTTTTATTGCTGCTTCTATTGTTTTCTTTATCATGTAAAGTGCCTTGAGTACCTTTTAAAGTGCTATACAAATAAAATGTATTATTATTAAACCACCTTAAACTGTAAACCATTTGAAACCATCGTAAACCATTTTAAACCATTTTAAACTACCGTAAACCATTTTAAACCATCGTAAACCATTGTACACCATTTTAAACCATTTAAAACGATTTTAAACCATCGCAAACCATTTTAAACCATTGTACACCATTTTAAACCATTTAAAACTATTTTAAACCATTTTAACCATTTTAAACCACTTAAACCATTTTAAACCACCGTAAACCATTTAAAACCATTTAAAACCATCGTAAACCACCGTAAACCATTTTAAACCATCGTAAACCATTTTAAACCATCCTAGACCATTTTAAACCATCGTAAACCACCGTAAACCATTTTAAACCACCGTAAACCATTTTAAACCATCGTAAACCATTTTAAACCATCCTAAACCATTTTAAACCATCGTAAACCACCGTAAACCATTTTAAACCACCGTAAACCATTTTAAACCATCGTAAACCATTTTAAACCATCCTAAACCATTTTAAACCATCGTAAACCACCGTAAACCATTTTAAACCACCGTAAACCATTTTAAACCATCCTAAACCATTTTAAACCATCGTAAACCATTTTAAACCATCGTAAACCATACACCTTCTCCAGTCCAAGTGCATGTCACCAAACTAAAACCAGTGGAAAAGCTCCAGCAGAGCCAGCAGAGCCAGCAGGGCGACGACTCGCTGCAGTGGAAACCAAAACCTCAACATCAGGACGATTCCCCCGAGGAACGAGAGCTGGAGGAAAAGATGCGCCCGAGATCTAGGAAACAGGAAACTGGATACGAGACCCAGTTTGAACAAATCCACTTCAGAGGAGCTCACATAAGGTGTTTTATGAAAAATTAGAAACAACATCCCAGCTTAGCGGGAAGTCGATGAAAGGGAACGTGACCTTTACGTGTTGGGACGCGACCTCAACAGAAGGACTGCAACGTCTTCAAATACAGAACAATGAATGGAAATGTCTCACATTTAGGTCTGCGTCTGTATTTTATAGAGATATGAAAATAAAAAGGCTTTTATTTAATAACTCCACGCTCATGTCTGTGAAAGCTACAGTCAACGTTTAAGGGGGAGGAGGGCGAGCGAGGGGCTTTATTATGATGTGGGAAAGAGAGAGAGCATTATGGGAGTAAGTGGAAGCAGCTGTGGAGGGAGCCGCTGCTTCTGGTTGGTTCCCGGCTGGGTTGAGAAGCTGGTCTGGGATCAGCAGGGTGACGTAGTGCTGAGCTCCCTCAGGACCACGTTCAGCTCTCAGATTACAGCCCTTCTCTCTGTGGATAGTTGGGACATTGAGGGATTCAGAATGTTTACCAGCCTACATTTGTTCAGATGCAGTCTCCATTCAAAGTAAAAAGTCTTGGGTGTATTTATATTATATATACTATTAAACTATATACATACGCTTATAGAACAGAAAGTCTCTGTTAAGGGATCTGGACTGACTGGAGGCTTCAAGCAGCCTGAAGCTCAGCTGAGTCCACAACAACAGTCCAGACCACAAAGTGGGGATGGAAAAAGAAAAATGTTTTTTTATGTGTGCCAAGAACAGTGTTGACCTTGTGAAGCGTGGGCGGCGGCGTGCTGGCCGGCCGCTCCTCAACTTCCTGTGTTGACAGAGAGGACTGCGCCGCTCAATGAGGCTCGATGAGGCTCGATGAGGCTCGATGAGGCTCGATGAGGATCCATGAGGATCCATGAGGATCAATTAGGCTCAATGAGGGTCGATGGGGCTCAATGGGACTCAATGGGACTCAATGAGGATAAATGAGGATCAGTGAGGATCAATGATGATAAATGGGGATCAAGGAGGTTCACTGAGGATCACTGAGGATCAACGAGGATCAATGCCAAATGAGGCTCAGTGAGGTTCAGTGAGGCTCATTGAGGTACAATGAGATAATATGAGGTAAAAAGAGGTGCAGTAAGCTACAGCGAGGTACACTGAGGTACAACGGGGTTCACTGAGGTATAATGCGATACAATGAGGCACAATGAGGCACAAACGAGGTACAATGAGGTACAATAAGGTATAATGAGGTACACTTGGGATCAATGATGCTTGGTGAGGATTGATGAGGATCGATGCAGATCAATTATGTTAAATGATGATAAATGAGGTTCAATGAGGATCAATGAAGCTCAATGAGGATCGAAGAGGCTCATTGAGGTGACTGTGGCTCAGTGGTTAGCAACTCTGTCTTTCGATCAGAGGGTCGGTGGTTCAAACCCCGGCTCCACTAGTCCATGTCGTTGTGTCCTTGAGCAAGACACTTAACCCTCATTGCTCACTGCTGCTGTGTCTACGGGTTACTGTATATCATGTAAGTCTCTTTGGATGAAAGAGTCAGATAAATGAAATGTAATGTCATTTGTCTAAATGAGGCTCAATGAGGCTCGATGAGGCATTGCATGTTCTTAACAAGAGGATGAGCACCGATCACAAAAACCGAGACCTTTGACCTTCTCATGACCTGTAGTTGATTATTAATGTGACCTCATCACCTTCTTCTTCTGCAGAAATGCTGCAGTTCTCCTCAAAAGAAGGCTGCCGAAAAAGTTTTGTTAAATGCAGAGCTTTTAAAATTAAATATTTCTACAATGTGGTAATAGTACTTTAAGTAAGTAGCAACTGAGTAAAGTGGCTCTAGAGAGCAAATACATCATTATAACTCATAATGAGGCCTCCAGCCCTCTGCTGCCCCCTGCTGGCTGTACCCGTTAGTACAACAACTATTAATGCAACACTAACAGAAGTACAAACTAAAATAATTTCATTAAAACAGAAACGTGCAACATCTGTATTATTTTGGTGTGTTTAATGTATATAAACACACACACACACACACACACACACACACACACACACACACACACACACACACATATTTATATAGATATATAGATATATATATCCAAACACATGATGCTGAACGAGGTCTCCAACAGGAAGTCACTGTTTCTGTGACTTCCTGTTCCCTCTTCAAAGGCCCTATGAACGCCCTTTGACCAAGGAGGCCATGTTTACCTTTTATAGAGGGTGGTAGTAGTACTTTTACTAACAGAGTATTTATAGAGGGTGGTAGTATTTTTACAGTGTAGAATAAGTACATTTACTGTAATAGAGTACTTTCATGCTGTGGTGTTAGTATTTTTGCTGTAACAGAGTATTTGTATAGTGTAGTATTAGTACTTCAGTACCTTTAAACATGACATCAGATCACTGCGTTGGTCTGAAAAGAACGACAATCATACATTTAGCGTTCAGTGGTTGTTTTTAATGTGCTTCAGTAATTAAGAAATCTTTAACAATAATAAATATCCTGCAGTAAAACAATCAACATTCAAATACGATTCTATGCATTTAAACAACATGAACATCTTACAAAAACATTCAATTATGTGGTGAAATATGATTCATCTGAAATGTTGTTCAGCGCTGACGCAGCTGGAGAACCGCTGGCTTAGTACGGAGAACCGCTGGCTTAGTACGGAGAACCGCTGGCTTAGTACGGAGAACGTTTACTTGCTTTTACCTCAAGAGCATTTTGTTGTCTTTGTATTCAAATAGTTCGTATTTTGTCCTCTTTGAGCTTCATTCAAAACTTTATTCAAATATATTGTTTTGTGCACGAGGCCTTCAGGTGCATCTCTAAAAGAGGAGAAAGCCATGTCAAACATGATTTGGGTTCTACTCAGAACCATTTTATTCTGAAGAACCCTGTTTTGAAGAAAGGTCACCACACCAAACCTTCTCTGAGGAGGTGCTGATGATGATGTCATTAGAGTTATGCTGGTTATCTTCCAGCGGTCAGTACATATCAATATGTTTCTTTCAGGCCGTTTCAGAGGTGACATGATGGGGGAATAATTAGTACGAATAAAAGATAATTCTCTTATTGAGAAATAATAAAGATAGAAACCACTCATCTCACATTCTACAATAATAGCTTATAATTTGTCAAAGAGTATACAAGCCACTGTATAAATATATATATAATATAAACAAAATCAGTTCAGAATATTTTGAAGAGGAAGTTGAACCTTTTTTGTGAAAAAAAGTTATTTTACAAAAATAATAAAAATTGTTAATATTTTACAAAATAAAGAAAACAATTGTTAATATTTTACAAAATAAAGTTTTCCTGTTTATATATAGCATTAATACAAGCATTATTTGTTTTACAAACAAATTGTAATATTAAAGAATAAAGTTGAAAATATAGAGGAACAAGTCATAATTCAAGACAAAAGAAATATCATATTTAAAAATAAAGTCCTCATTTTACAAAATTATAATTTATTCAAAAATGTAGTTGTAATTTTAGAATAAAGTGGAAATATTTTTTAAAGTAATACAGTAGACTGAGATCAGAGTTAATAACTAATATAATATAAACTAATAATGTCAGAAATAATAATAATTATGACTTTTACTGGAAAGCTGAAACTTTATTTTCTAACATGATGAACATCTTGATCTTGTGAATTAATTCTACGTTCTCACATTATGACTTGATCCTCAACATAACTTCTTCAAATGGGCCTCACATATTAAATATTAAATGTCCGATTGAAAAGTGTCCGTTAATAAAATGAAACATGTCCTGTATGATCTATATCTCATAAACACCTTGAACACTCACTGGTAGAAGTCGGATCCTTTTCTGCCAAAGTCCTTCCACCTCTTAGTGCTACACATCCTCCCGCTAACAGAGAGGTCACAGGTTCGAATCCCGCCTGTGTGTCACCAACCAAGTGATTACAACATGAGGTCGCCATTGGTCCAGCACTCCTTTCTCAATACTTCACCATCATTACATTCACACGCACGCACACACACACGCACACACACAGTTATCTGATGCGTGTGTTGAGAGCGTGTCGGCTCCTTTTTTCCCAGAATGCAGCTCTGTGCCTCGCCGTCCTCCTCATCGCAGCATGTTGAACTCTAACGAAGAGAAGAGGAGAACCCGCCTGAACAAGTTATTCATAATCATTTATTAGTCTGATGACAGAACGTGTGAGTGTGTGAGTGTCCTCACTCTGTCAGCAGGGAGCAGAACCCCACACACTCGGCGTCCTGTGTGCGTGTGCAGAAGCAGCGTCTGAGTTCTCTCTTCAGTCTCACAGAACCGACTCCGTAAGGAACCACGTGGCTGGAAGACAGAGTCCAACGTTCTCAACACTTTGCAGATGCATGTTTACATCTTACTTAGTCAATGCACTGATTTTATTTTGGTAAAAGGTAATCTAAACATCAGAATCTACAGCGTTAACCACGTGTACTGCGACCGCAGTGGAGCGTCACAGTTTGATGCCCGGGGCTCTGCTGTGCATCGGGTCCGACCAAGTGGACGAGAACGCGTTGAGCATCTCGTCCACAAACAGACGGACTCTCGTCTGACGACTTTGATATTTTGTGAATCTCGCTTTCTGCAGACGCAGTGAGGCACGGGTGGCCGGAGGGTCCCGAGCAGCAACCCTCAGGTCCTCCGGTTCACCCTCAGGTCCTCCGGTTCACCCTCAGGTCCTCTGGGTTCACTCTCAGGTCCTCCGGGTTCACCCTCAGGTCCTCCTAGTCACCTTCAGGTCCTCCGGGTCACCCTCAGGTCCTCCGGGTCACCCTCAGGTCCTCTGGGTTCACTCTCAGGTCCTCCGGGTCACCCTCAGGTCCTCCGGGTTCACCCTCAGGTCCTCCTGGTCACCCTCAGGTCCTCCTGGTCACCCTCAGGTTCTCCGGGTCACCTCCGGGTTCACCCTCAGGTCCTCTGGGTTCACTCTCAGGTCCTCCGGGTTCACCCTCAGGTCCTCTGGGTTCACTCTCAGGTCCTCCTGGTCACCCTCAGGTTCTCCGGGTCACCTCCGGGTTCACCCTCAGGTCCTCCGGGTCACCCTCAGGTCCTCCGGGTCACCCTCAGGTCCTCCGGGTTCACCCTCCATTTAAAACAACTTTGCAGAAAGCTGTTCAACCCAAACATGTTTATATTGTGTAGTCTGGCCGGACCTCAGCTCTTTTGGATGGTCGGAGACATTCAGCGGTCTGAGAATCAAACCTCCGGCTGATTTCAGTGTTTACTTTCACGCTCGCGAGGGTGAAAAGCTGCAAAAATAATGAATGGGTTTAAAAAATAACATTTACACTGCAAGTACTTCACAGTTTTCTTTCCTCTGGAACATAATAGCGTTACGAAGAGGACGTCAATGAAAGGTAAAGTTTAGTGCTTATTGTCAACAAACGTCATAAAAAGACCGAAACCAGCAAAACATCACAGAAACAACATAAAACCTCCTAAAACTCACATAAAGTGCTTATTCAACAAAGATTTATTGGAGTCCAGCAGCTTAATAAAGATTGAAACAAACGATCGCTTCAAGTGGTTGTTGCTGCACTTTGGCACCATGTTGGTGAGACCAGCGTTTAGTTGTCTGTTTATTAAACAGGTCAGTGAACGCCCCTCTGACACATGAAGCATAGCCTTCTATACAACCAGAGGAGTCGCCCCCTGGTGGTCAGGAGAGATAATGCAGCTTTAACACTTAAAGCATAGACTTCTATACAACCAGAGGAGTCGCCCCCTGGTGGTCAGGAGAGAGAATGCAGCTTTAACACTTAAAGCATAGACTTCTATACAACCAGAGGAGTCGCCCCCTGGTGGTCAGGAGAGAGAATGCAGCTTTAACACTTAAAGCATAGACTTCACTTAAAGGTTGACGCCTGATGCCACCCACTCAATATTAAATCTCGATCCGCCACTGGGAAAAAATGTCAACAGTGTTTTTGATGGCGCTTTATGGCTCAGAGGAAAAAGAGAGTTCTCATAATATTTGTTAGTAGAAACTCTCTGGTGGTTTCATGTGAAGAAACCAAAGTAAGGACACTAGTTTAATACGTAAATCAAAATGTAGTCGGCAGGACTTCCCTGAAGCGTCTGGGTTTGGTGGTTAGGGATGGCGGGCTCTGCCACTGCTGTTTAAAACATCTTTATGATAAAAGCAGGGAGATTACATTCAACCGCACCGCTATGTTTAGACTAAACCAGCAGTCTCAGTGAGAGGGTCCCACCACACCATCTAAGGAAGCTATTTCGGTGACACCTCTTTTCCTTTACTCCCGCTGAAGGGAAATTCTGGAATGTGACTCATTGCCACGAGCGTCAATACAGCGAATGTTTTATGAAACATAAATCCCCGGGTTGGTTGAAGTTTGGAAACTTGAGATTAAAGCTTTAAAAATAAACATGAATCTAATTTACAGCTGATATAAAGTCATTTTACCAACATGGTTATTGTATTTGTTTACCACCACAAGACAAACACAATATGTCAAAATCAACTTCCTTTTGATTGAGCACTTTACTGTGAACTGGCCGGCTGTGAGGAGTTAACTGGTTGTGGTCCCCAGCCGGGTCCCACCAGTCAGGCTCTCTGTGGTCTCCTTGTTGGCTTCGTGTTAAAAGAGTTCCAACAGGAAACATGGCAGAAATTACCCTTCGTTAGGAAAGGTGCTCTTTCTTATTAGCTCCACCACATCTAACTGCTCACTCATTGCTTGTGCACACTGAACTCAAATGAAGTTAATTGCTACCAATTGTGAAGGGAGTCTGGTTCCAATTTAAATATATGAACAGCTCACAGCAGAGGTTCATCTTCAGCTTCTTCGTGCATCTGAATGTAAGGTTTACACATTCACAACCTCAGATACTGTTTTTGAATGACGACGGGTGAGAGTGTTGCATTATGGGTTGTCTGAAGCCTTAATGTTGCTAAGCTAGCAGTTTTCTTCAATTCTATTTATATGGAGTTTCAGGAGTCTGTCACTGTTTATCTTAAACCCACAAACTATATATGAGAAGTGGCCAAAGTCAGCGTGTGGTCATCCACTGGTTTGAGGGCTGCTGTTCAGAAGCCTCGAGTTTAACATTTTCACCACCTTGGTTTTTGACTGTCGCCATCTTGGTTTTTGACTGTCGCCATCTTGGTTTTTGACTATCGCCATCAGTCAACTTTTGTGTTCTTTATACTTCATGAGAACATACACAATATATCTACAAATATATCTAAAAGCACATTATTTTCCATTGCTACAAACTCTGAATGAGACTTATTCTGTATTTTTTCTTGAAAAAAGTAAAAATGCTTTTATTTTTGTTAACTTCCAGAAAGCAGAAACGAGGAGGAAGCCCGGCTCTGTTCTGTCTGCAGGTGATCATTGATTGTTACGTTCCTCCTGTGGAACCTTCTGACCTGCAGAACCGTGACACTTATTCTTAGTTCTAGCTGGTCTTCGGCTGGTCTTCGGTTCGTTTTTCCTTTGCGGCGCTTTGAACTCAAATTCGGCGCCGCGCCGCTCACGGAGCCTCAGAGAGGAAACCAGACTCACCTCGGCGTGTTGACCCACACGATGCCGATGTGGCAGAAAAATATGCACTCTTTGTCCTTCTGGTTCTCGCAGGAGCAGCGTTTCTCTCGCCTGTGGGCCTCGTGGCGGAGCTGCGCCGTGGGGCCCACCTCCGCCGTGGGGCCCACCTCCACCGTGGGGCCCACCTCCGCCGTGGGGCTTGTCAGAGAGGAGGCTGGGGATTGGAAGAGGTGTTTTAGTATCTTTATGAAGATATTGATCATGTTCTTCTGGCTGCGTTATAAAACAGTGAAACAGTGAAATAATATTCAGGGTTCAGTTTTGCGTCTAGATTTCCTCTAATGCTCATTTATATTCAAACACAACTCTTAATGTCACTTTTAACGTTACAGACATTACATTACATTACATTTCATTTATCTGAGGCTTTTATCCAAAGAGACTTACATGCTATACAGTAGACACAGCAACGGTGAGCAATGAGGGTTAAGTGTCTTGCTCAAGGACACAACGACATGGACTGGCTGAGCCGGGGTTTGAACCACCGACCCTCTGATTGAAACACAATCAGACAGAAACACATTACTCACTGCTCAACTCATAACATACAGATTTCAACATTAGTTCATCATATTTTATTGTATATTTTAATATTTCATAACGTACATGTTTATTTATCTTTGCTCTGCAGACATTATTAAAGATATATATATATATATATATATTCCCTCGTTGGGGCTCGTAGCTCGGCGGCGCTGCCGAGGCCGAGCTTCACTCCCTCACCCCGTAATGAAAAAGCCCAAAGGCTCCACAGGGCTCTCAATATACAAGCGGATCAGGCCGGTCCGCCAGCGGGCTGCTTGGATTGGCACGATCCGCTTTGCAGGTCGACGCCTCCCCAGAAGCGTTTGCTTCCTTCGGCCTTATCGGCCAACGGACCCGTTGAGCGATACTGGAGGTATGCAGGGATCGCGTGGGCAGTTTAAGACCACAATCAGGAGCTCCAAACACACCATGTTGTTGTAACCTCGCTGGACTCCGGTTTCTCGGGAGGTAATAAAGGTGCCGAGGAACGCGGCGGCCAATGTAAACGCTCGGCCTTAAAATGGAGCTTTTTAAACCCAGAAGGTCTGCAGCTTTAATCCAGAGAAAGGCTGCAAGAGACTCCCCATCCTCAGCCCCTGATGACCCCAATGCATTGTGGGAAGCAAAGAGTACCGACACTGGAGGAAAACAAGGTGACTTTTCATGTAATATAGACTATTAATAAGACTGAACGAACAGATCAAGTCTTTAACTTTAATGAGGCGGAGACGCGACGCACAGGGAGAACGGGTGTGGGATTGAACTGGCGGCCTGAAGAGCGGGTTTGTGCAGCCTTTCTTAAGTGGATCACATACAGATGGAGATCATGGGCAGCACATGGGTTCCTGTAAAGCTGAGAGCAGGTCATCGGCTAGGGAGCTCGGCGGGGTCAGAGGTCACGAAAGGGACAGCCGCCCTAACCCAGACCACGTGTGAGCCAGGACGGGACCTCCAGGCCATACTGGATGGAGCAGGTCTACGAACCTGGATATAGACCACATGAAACCTCCCGTTATATGTACATATATATGTATATACATATATATGTATATACATATATATGTATATACATATATATATATATTTATATATATATATATGTATATACATATATATGTATATACATATATATATATATTTATATATATATATATAAATACATATATATATAAATATATATATATGTACATATATATGTATATATAAATACATTTATATATATATAAATATATATATTAAATATATATATATATATAAATAAATAAATAAATAAAAATAATATATATGTGGAAATAGCTCTTATTACCTGCTGCTTGTTTTAATACGTTCTATATAAATATAAATACATATTTATATCACAAAGTACAGCTGAGGCTTGTGGGTAATACCAGTTCTTCAGCAGACCTTCACCTGCACAGTTGGGGGTCGATGGAGTCATGTGACCCTTCATTAAAGAACCCGTGCTCCGGGGAACCGGACAGGAGCGCATGTGAGGAACGGCGTTCACAGGAGCTCGGCAGGCGATACTGACTCCATTGAGCTGGATCACTGAGAACCAGAACCATGAGGACCAGGACCGGGAGGACTCTTAAACAGCAGCTCCGAAACAGGACGCTACTCATCCACAATAAATAAAACATCAACGCAATTAGATGCAAATTGCAGCGACGTGGAACCACCCGGGAGAGACCTTCTGTTCCCGACCCGGACCCGGACCCGGACAGTTCACCCTCAATGCGGTTCATGTGCGTTCTGCTCTCTGTAAGTTTGTGACATTTCAACATTCTTTAGATGTTGGCTTCCAATAAGCCCAGAGGCGGCTTTGCAGACGGTAACGACTGTGAAGGTGGTTTGTTTACCTCGGTGCTGGTGGATCAACATCAGGGTGCTGAGGAGCCAGAAGAAAGCCAGTAAGTCCATCCTGAGTCCAGCTGATACGAAGTCTGTCCAAAAGAGACTCTTCGCGTAAAACTCCCCTTTTCTCCAGATGTCAGATACACACTAACAGCACTGCAGCATCAAACCCCCGAGACTGTGAAGGTTCCCCGTCAGCGCTCACAACCACAGAGGTCCACTGGATCCGGAGGAGTGCCACCCAGGAGCAGAGCTCCAGTAATGCTGCTGTCCCGAGGGGCTCCGAGGAGGCTGTGGTTTCCAGATGGAGGGACGAAGATGTGAGCTGTACCTCAAGGAGGAGGGGAGGAGGAGGAGGAGGAGGAGGAGGAGGAGGAGGAGGAGGAGGAGGAGGAGGAGGAGGAGGAGGAGGAGGGGGAGGAAGGGGGGGTCCACAGGGGAGGCTGGGTCTCAGCTTGCATGTCATTAATCAGAGCCGCTGACCCGTGTTCTGCTCTCCCGACGGTTCAAGTCCCTCCGTGACCTCGGCCTCTCCGCTCTGCCCTGACGGCTCCAGGCATCGCTCCACCGTCTGCGATGCCTTCAGGACCAACTACTGATTCTTGTTGCATCTCAATTATTTCTATTTTATTATCAGAAACAGCAGCTTCTCACTTAAACTGTCGCTGACGGTTAAAATGACAAATCTCCTGGAAGACGTTCATCTTTCCTCGTTTAAATCAGGCTGCCACGAAAAATGTTGGGAGTTATTTCAGCTTTGCAGATGTTTGAGAGTAAACCTGAGAAGATTGAAAAGTGGTTTTGATTTAGATGAAATGTCAGCAAACGCCATCCAAAAAGGTTCAAACTAACAATCTTAATATTGATGCGTTTATTAACGCTCTGTATTAACACACTGGATGAGGACCGCGGGGTTCTGAGACCATGGAACCGACCGACAGGAGGAGGTGGACTTCCCCGCCCTTCATCTTTATTGGAGCCGGTTCAGTCCGACCGAGGAGAGCCCGATGTGGTGAACCAGATCCACAAACGGGTTAACGAGCACGCTCCGAGCAGCTGGGCGACAGAAGCTACCTCCAGCTTTTCGTCGGGTTTCCCTGAAATTGCTCCACGAGATCTCGTGAAATGTTCGAAAGCAGCTCGGTGTGAATAGAAAGCAGGAAGTGAGTTTCACCAGCAGACAGGAAGTGCTACCTCTCTACTTTGGACCCTAACCAGTCTCCTTAACCAGGAAGTCTCCTCTCACCACAAATTACTTCATCTTTATGATTACTTCATCTTTATGATTACTTCATCTTTATGATTACTTTATCTTTATGATTACTTAATCTTTATGATTACTTAATCTTTATGATTACTTCATCTTTATGTTGCAACGTGACGACGTCATCGTTTGTATTAAACATGATAAAATGTTGTGCTACCTGATCTTTTCAGGCTGTTTGTGTTGAAGTGAAGGTTTCATAGCTGAGCGATGTGTGTGTGTGTGTGTGTGTGTGTGTGTGTGTGTCATTCAGACGGCTGTCTAACTGTCTAACTTCTCATCAGCTCCTCTCAAGATAATTAGAGAGCAGAGAGCAGAAAACAACAGCCTGTCACTGCATCGCCCGAAGGTGCAGCCAATTACAGGGGGAGGTGGGGGGGGGGGGAGAGAGAGAGGGAGAGAGACAGGGAGGGAGAGAGAGAGACAGACAGGCTCCCATGAACACAATGTCCTGAATGGACCGAGTATAAAAACACATAATTCTGCAAATCCACCTCAAATTTATTGTCTACCAATCAAAGGCTAGATCAACATTCCTGAGAAAAAGAGAGAGAGACAGAGAGAGAGAGAGAGACAGAGAGAGAGAGAGAGACAGAGAGAGAGAGAGAGACAGAGAGAGAGAGAGAGAGAGAGAGAGACAGAGAGAGAGAGAGAGAGAGAGAGAGAGAGAGAGAGAGAGGTTTGATAATAACCATGACAATAAAGAGATTAAGGAAAAATGTTTCTTTCACGTCTTCTCGTTTAATTAAACACACGCTGAAAGTCATCTGAAGATTATGGATCTAGTTCATGAGGGGAAAGTAGAGATGGGTCACCCTGAAGCTGAGCTCGGCAACATACTTTTACTATGAGTACATCAATACTTTAGTACTTTTCATAGAGCGGTAAAGGAGGTGAATACTTCCACATGTGGTCCACGTCGGGCTGAAATACTGCTGATCTTCCCCTCTGAGTCGTCTGCATGATGGACTGCAGTGGATCCTCAGACAGATGTCCGGACCTCTGCTGCTGAACATCTCATCTTCGCTCCTGAATAATTGGAAACACAGACTCACACCAACATGCAGATCTGTGGTCGTCTGGCTCGTATAATCACCCCTCGAGTCTCGAGAGGTGGCTTCCATCCAGGAAGTGTTCCTGCCTGTTGGCTTTGCTTTGTTGTGCTGCTTCAATGCCGGAGGACACATACCACATCTTACACAGACTCAGACTGGCACCCAGACCTCCTGCCCCCTGAATGCCAAACACCGGAACCCTCAAGCCCCAGACCACAAGACCGGGAGCCCTGAGCCCCCCAGACCACAAGACCGGGAGCCCTGAGCCCCCCAGACCACACTTATATTCTATTCACCTCTGAGAGCTCCCGAGAGGTGAATATTATACTTTTACTGCACTACACAGAGGGGAAAATAGTACTTTATACTGTACTACATCTCAGAGGTACATGTAGTACTTTATACTGTACTACATCTCAGAGGTACATGTAGTACTTTATACTGTACTACATCTCAGAAGTACATGTAGTAATTTATACTGTACTACATCTCAGAGGTACATGTAGTACTTTATGCTGTACTACATCTCAGAGGTACATGTAGTACTTTATACTGTACTACATCTCAGAGGTACATGTAGTACTTTATGCTGTACTACATCTCAGAGGTACATGTAGTACTTTATACTGTACTACATCTCAGAGGTACATGTAGTACTTTATACTGTACTACATCTCAGAAGTACATGTAGTAATTTATACTGTACTACATCTCAGAGGTACATGTAGTACTTTATACTGTACTACATCTCAGAAGTACATGTAGTACTTTATACTGTACTACATCTCAGAGGTACATGTAGTACTTTATACTGTACTACATCATACAACATTCTCAGAACCTCTGATCGACACAACTCAAACCGGCCCTCCTAGTGGCCTCCATGCAACTTCTGCTGTTATGCAAAACCACCAGCTGAGCTGAGGCACTACCAATGAACCACAGCCCACATGTCTTTAAATGAATGTGGAGACCAGGCTTCCAAGTAAAGGTCTGTAAAAATACAGAAATACAGAGTAAAGTCACTCAGTAAAGTTCAGTAAAGAAACACAAAACAATTCAGTAAAAAAACAGTTAAGTCCAGTAAAGAAACACAGTACAGTTGAGTAAAGAAACACAGTAAAGTTCAGTAAAGAAACAGTACAGTTCAGTAAAGTTCAGTAAAGAAACAGTACAGTTCAGTAAAGTTCAGTAAAGAAACACAGCACAGTTCAGTAAAGACACAGTAAAGTTCAGTAAAGTTCAGTAAAGAAACACAATAAAGGTCAGTAAAGAAACAATAAAGGTCAGTAAAGAAACAATAAAGTTCAGTAAAGAAACAGTAAAGGTCAGTAAAGAAACAATAAAGTTCAGTAAAGAAACAGTAAAGTTCAGTGAAGTTCAGTAAAGAAACACAGCACAGTTCAGTAAAGTTCAGTAAAGAAACACAGCACAGTTCAGTAAAGTTCAGTAAAGTTCAGTAAAGTTCAGTAAAGTTCAGTAAAGAAACACAGCACAGTTCAGTAAAGTTCAGTAAAGAAACACAGTACAGTTCAGTAAAGTTCAGTAAAGTTCAGTAAAGTTCAGTAAAGTTCAGTAAAGAAACACAGCACAGTTCAGTAAAGTTCAGTAAAGAAACACAGTACAGTTCAGTAAAGTTCAGTAAAGAAACACAGCACAGTTCAGTAAAGTTCAGTAAAGTTCAGTAAAGTTCAGTAAAGTTCAGTAAAGTTCAGTAAAGAAACACAGCACAGTTCAGTAAAGACACAGTAAAGTTCAGTAAAGTTCAGTAAAGAAACACAATAAAGGTCAGTAAAGAAACAATAAAGGTCAGTAAAGAAACAATAAAGTTCAGTAAAGAAACAGTAAAGGTCAGTAAAGAAACAATAAAGTTCAGTAAAGAAACAGTAAAGTTCAGTGAAGTTCAGTAAAGAAACACAGACTTCTACACGTTCACTTAAATGTAATCTGGGAAAGCACTGTTTACCCGAACGGTCTCCCCCCCCTCCCCCCCTCTTCCGACCTCACTTTATTGACGGTATATTCGGGTTTATGAGGTCTGATGTGTGGTCAACCTCATGCTTCCTCCCTCCTTCATCACAACTCTTCATCACAACTCTTCATCACCGCTCTTCATCACCGCTTCATGAGAAGGAGGGAGGATGGAGGAGGAAGAGGACAGAAGGAGCTTCACCTCTCAGTACAGACGATGGAACAACCCCACCTTCCTAAAGGTTCTACGAGCTTCACCTCTCAGTACGAGTGATAGAACATCCAGGATGAACCAGAACTAACAGGCTGAGAAACGGTCCATCCAGTAAATAAACTAAGTTTAGCGCACAGTGAACACGTCAAAGATCTGATGAACTCTAAATTACAAACAATAATCCATTTTATTTCCCCTTTAATGAAAAAACCTTTTCAACAAAACATTTTGAAGCTGCGTTCATCTTCTCTCCACCTCTGGAATCATTCATTAATATTTCAGGGAAAAACAAACGTTTATCATGAAATTATCTAAATTGACACACAAGATTACTTTATTCTCTTTTATTCAAGATGAAGCTGAGGAAGCATCATAAATATTAACACCACCTCCTACACAGTTATAAATCTCTACACTGATGACGGAATGCTCTACGGACCAGTTCTCAAACAACTAAACTGCTTCTTAGTTATGTTCACCATTGAACCGATTTGAACCGGTTTGAACCATTGAAACATTTTTAACCAGTTTTAACCAGTGAACCAGTTTTAACCATTTTAAACCATTGAACCGGTTTGAATCAGTTTTGAACCAGTTTGAACCATTTTGAACCATTGAACCAGTTTGAAATGACATGCTTCTGTTCTAAAACAACTGTTATTTTACACATTTGGAACTTATTTGTGATTCAACCAAAGCAAACGTAATCCGGCCCAAAACAAGTTTTACTCACAGCGTTATTCATAATAGTGTTGTTGTTAGTTTGGTTCCTGTCTGGCTTTATTCAAAAATAATAAATCCATAATGCTTCAAGTCTAAAAGGTTGGTCTGAAGTTGAAATGTTGACTCAATGGCGCGTGAAGTGGTGGAACAATGAGGACATGCCTGATGACTTTTAATATTTGGGATAATTTATGACATAAAGAGCTGCTGGATGTTTCTACTGCGAGTCACTAAAGGGTCGGATTAATAAAAACACATTTCTTGCCTGCAGACGTTATTGCTGAAGACACTTGACGTGAACATTTCACTTGTGGTGCTACGATAATGAAACGTATTATCTTTATAGCAGAAGGAGGTAAATATTACCCCATTAATAAACCTTGTGTGTGATTTTTTAAACTCTGTTTGTCGGGAACATTTGTGTCTGGATGCTTCAAAGCTTGAAGACATTGGCTCTTTCTACTTCCTGTTGCATCGATCCCAGAGTGAGGAGCGCCAACCCGGCGTGACCCAAAGCAACCACCCGGATACGTCATAACAATATTACAATATAGAATGAGGCACACAGAATAAACCACCAATATTTACATGGGATATGGCTCCACATACACATGCACGAAGGAACTGTTTAAACAAACATCACAGTATGAAAAAAAACACCAAAACCTACTTTTTATTTCTGCCAGAACTTCCCGCCTCGTGTATTGAACTCTTTAATTGGGCTCTGGGCTTTTAGCAGTTCACAGATTTCCTCTTGAACATTTTGCAGATTCGCTCTCGATTAGCCGACAATATCCCACAAAGCACCGAGTGCATCAGGCCGAGGCTCCGCTTTAAAGGATTTAGCTGTTGGTTCCATTGAAACAGAGGAAATCTGTGTTACCTGGTAAGTATTCAGCTGACTCTTTATGAATATTGATGACGAGATAAAGAAAAAAAAACAATGTTTACCATAAATAAATACCATAAACAAAAGCAACAGGGATTCTGACTCAAAGCTCCAGGGGCACGTGAGGATGCCAACGTTGTTGACCGCAGGGGGGAAAAAACCTTCTAGAACACCTAGAACTAGAAAACCTTCTAAAACTAGAACGTCTTCAAGAACTAGAACACCTTCTAGAACTAGAACACCTTGTAGAACTAGAAAACCTTCTAAAACTAGAACGTCTTCAAGAACTAGAACACCTTCTAGAACTAGAACACCTTGTAGAACTAGAAGGCCTTATAGAACTAGAAGGCCTTATAGAACTAGAAGGCCTTCTAGAACTAGAACACCTTCTAGAACTAGAACACCTTGTAGAACTAGAAGGCCTTGTATAACTAGAAGGCCTTCTAGAACTAGAACACCTTGTAGAACTAGAACACCTTGTAGAACTAGAAGGCCTTGTATAACTAGAAGGCCTTCTAGAACTAGAACACCTTGTAGAACTAGAACACCTTCTAGAACTAGAACATCTTGTAGAACTAGAACACCTTGTAGAACTAGAAGGCCTTGTATAACTAGAAGGCCTTATAGAACTAGAACACCTTGTAGAACTAGAACACCTTCTAGAACTAGAACACCTTGTAGAACTAGAACACCTTGTAGAACTAGAAGGCCTTGTATAACTAGAAGGCCTTCTAGAACTAGAACACCTTGTAGAACTAGAACACCTTCTAGAACTAGAACATCTTGTAGAACTAGAACACCTTCTAGAACTAGAACACCTTCCCATTCCAGAAGAGAAAGCAAAGCCTTAAATAACATGGCCAAATAACATTCCAGATAAGCGAGGCAGGTTCCAGTGTTCTGCTTCATCAGAGAACCTTTAACCGTCACTGAAGCTGCTGGGAAGAAGAAGATGACGATGATGTTGATGATGTCGCAACCTTTTCTGGACCGCTTCGGGCAGGTCCTCCAGACCGCTCTAGAACCTGGTGCTGTGGGCGAAGCTGTCGGACAGGATGATGTTCTTGTAGAAGCTGTCGGAGCGCGTGGAGCAGTAGCCTCTCACCTTGTCGATCATCTGGCTGACGGGGAGGATGGAGGACGAGGAGGAAGAGGAGTTGGGCTCCACCTCTGACGACGAGGAGCATGAGGAGGCG
Source organism: Cottus gobio (assembly GCA_023566465.1). NCBI lineage: Eukaryota > Metazoa > Chordata > Actinopteri > Perciformes > Cottidae > Cottus > Cottus gobio. Next base: position 704,674 of record CM042226.1, read on the forward strand.
CACTTGGGGCTGCCGGTCTGGTTGGAATGACTTGTATCTGCGTCCGGGAGCAGAAAGAAGAGCACAGCGACACACAAGGATTACTACTTGATGATACAACCATCGCGTAGGACGAGGTGCGAGGATCCTGCACGTGCTCGGTGGAGACGCTCCTGCAGGTTTAATTTAGGTGGAATGCTTTATGCTTTACATATTTATCCTTCTTTCACAGCAAGAAAAACAAGACAAGGTTTAAATAACATATGAACAGTGTGAACCTTTTGAGATAGGAAAGCAAGGAGAGGAATGCGAGAGGGAGAAATGTGCAAGACAAACAGAATGTGGTTTACATTCAGCGAGCATGTAACGTGGGTATGTGCGGCCATATCGAGCAGCGCCCTTTTGAAACCAAACAATCCAAAGCAGAACATCCATGATGGCCGCCAGCCAAAAGTTACTGAGGGAAAATATCGTAAAAGGTTCATCAAGTTCAATCTCGCAGTTATGAAACTGGCAGAACTGGTGAAAACAAAGGATTGCGTAACATTAAGAACTCCGGACGTTGCCGCTGGCGTTAGCGCTGAGGTTGGCTAGGTGCGAGCGCTGGTTAGCGGTAGCATCAGAACTGTGTCGTGAGACTAATGTGGAGACAAATCCACATCTACTTCATAACCACGAGTTGAAGCAAAAATAAAGGATGACTCATAACCTGCCATATATAGACATATCATATCATATCCAGGCGCCTGGAGACCAACTCCAGCTGCTGGTTCAGATGCTGGGAGGCTCTGGTGTGCAGGTCCAGGAGCTCTGGGTTCTGATGCAACCTGTCAATCAAATCCACTCCGAGGCCGAGTTCATAGGGCTGCAGATATATAACGTAAACAATGTGCGTATTAATGTATTGTAATGTTATGTTACCTGCTGGCTGTTTCTAACCAGGCTGGGGGAGCGTTTTCCACACCGACCACTAGGGGGCGACAGCTCAGACCACCTGTTAGCTAAGGGTGAGCGGGCTGCGCTGGTGCTACATTTGTTTATTAATGTTTTATCGTCTCTTCATGTTTGATTTATTGCTGTTTATTTGTATTTTAGGCTTAATTCTTGTTTTAAATTATTATTTTATAAAGAAGTGGGCTCCATATTTGCATAAATAATAATACATAATGATAATGCACATTATTATTATTATTATTATTAGTGTTATTATTTTACATGGTACATTTTTCTAAAATGAGAAGAGAAACTTGTGATTTAGAGAGCACATATAATTTAGCAAAAAAAAAGATCATGCAATTTAATTTGAATTCATCTTGGCCAATAACACGAATGAATGTAAGTAAAGAGTAAGAAAAAAGAAAATATGTCAAACATTTCGTGTACTTTTGGGAAGCCCCCTTCACATCCTCTCGATTATATTACATAAATTACATCTCCTGCTTCTCCAAAACGGGTTCAATCACATGGTCAATATTTGTTCATCCTCAACGTCTGGAGTTAATTTTTAATAAACAAACCCAAACGTTAGCTTGTTACGAACACGGCGGTGTTAGCTGGATGCAGTCTGTCGGGGGCGTGCTTGTTTTTGCACCCTGGGGCACTCTGGGTGGGCGGAGCTGCAGCTTTAGAGGTGTGTCAATGGGTCCTCCACTCAGCGTGCCTCAGGCTGGGAACAAGAAGGCGGGACCTTGTATGACATCACAGTGACCAGCCAATCACAACACACATGCTTTCCCAAAACGTTTGCCGGCAAAGTTTTTATTTGGTCTTCTTGTCGAATTAAAAATGAAACGTTAAAAGCTCAATTTGAACCCTCAGATCCGCTTTGACCACCAACACATTTTGGGAAACACAGAGCGGGTCACATGATGGCGGAAGCAGGAAGTGAATCAGCCAATCAGCTTTAGCTTTACCTCCGCTGGTCCTCCTCTTGCTATTGGACGGAGGAGCTTTCTACACAACACAGATACACGGACATTACACACAGAGTATTTATATACCGTTACTGTCACCTGGGTTAATGTCTCACCTGTCTCACCTGTCTCACACCTGTCTCTCACCTGTGTCTAACCTGATTTATAGATAGGTAGAATAGAGTAATATGAAGTATTATGAAGTATCATAATGTGTATATCTGTGTGTCTCACCTGTGTTGCTGTGTCTCACCTGACTGTCTGCGTGTCTCACCTGTGTTGCTGTGTCTCACCTGTGTTGCTGTGTCTCACCTGTGTTGCTGTGTCTCACCTGTGTTGCTGTGTCTCACCTGACTGTCTGCGTGTCTCACCTGTGTTGCTGTGTCTCACCTGTGTTGCTGTGTCTCACCTGTGTTGCTGTGTCTCACCTGTCTGTCTGCGTGTCTCACCTGTGTTGCTGTGTCTCACCTGTCTGTCTGCGTGTCTCACCTGTGTTGCTGTGTCTCACCTGTCTGTCTGCGTGTCTCACCTGTGTTGCTGTGTCTCACCTGTCTGTCTGCGTGTCTCACCTGTGTTGCTGTGTCTCACCTGTGTTGCTGTGTCTCACCTGTGTTGCTGTGTCTCACCTGTGTTGCTGTGTCTCGCCTGTGTTGCTGTGTCTCACCTGTCTGTCTGCGTGTCTCACCTGTGTTGCTGTGTCTCACCTGTGTTGCTGTGTCTCGCCTGTCTGTCTGCGTGTCTCACCTGTGTTGCTGTGTCTCACCTGTCTGTCTGCGTGTCTCACCTGTGTTGCTGTGTCTCACCTGTCTGTCTGCGTGTCTCACCTGTGTTGCTGTGTCTCACCTGTGTTGCTGTGTCTCACCTGTGTTGCTGTGTCTCGCCTGTGTTGCTGTGTCTCACCTGTCTGTCTGCGTGTCTCACCTGTGTTGCTGTGTCTCACCTGTGTTGCTGTGTCTCGCCTGTCTGTCTGCGTGTCTCACCTGTGTTGCTGTGTCTCACCTGTCTGTCTGCGTGTCTCACCTGTGTTGCTGTGTCTCTTGCTGAAGGGGTTCAGCGTGGCTTTAGCTTTGGAGGTCCAGGTGCTGGTGGAGCCGAAGGAGCTGGAGGACAGAGACTTGCCCAGGTGGTCCGAGCCCACCTTCTTGGTGTTGGTGGCCGTCTTACTCCAGTCTATCATATACAGGTATCATATCAGTATCATGTCAGACAGACAGACAGACAGACAGACAGACAGGCAGACAGGCAGGCAGACAGGCAGGCAGGCAGGCAGGCAGGCAGGCAGACAGACAGACAGACAGGCAGGCAGGCAGGCAGACAGGCAGGCAGGCAGGCAGGCAGACAGGCAGGCAGGCAGGCAGACAGACAGACAGACAGACAGACAGACAGACAGACAGACAGGCAGGCAGGCAGACAGGCAGGCAGGCAGGCAGGCAGGCAGGCAGACAGACAGACAGACAGACAGACAGACAGACAGACAGACAGACAGACAGACAGACAGACAGACAGACAGACAGGCAGGCAGGCAGACAGGCAGGCAGGCAGGCAGGCAGGCAGGCAGACAGACAGACAGACAGACAGACAGGCAGGCAGGCAGACAGACAGGCAGGCAGGCAGGCAGGCAGGCAGGCAGGCAGGCAGGCAGGCAGGCAGGCAGGCAGGCAGACAGACAGGTACCTGAGTTGTCAGACAGCCTGAAGCGTCCGCAGCAGAGGTATCGTCTCCACTGTTTCTGGACGTTTTCTTTCAAAGCGCAGTGGAAGATAAAAATGAAGAGACCTGAGGAAAGAGAGAAGATCTGTTATTTATTATTATGAATGAAAAAGGTGCGTTTTAAATAATATAGCAAGGAATGTCGGGTGCTACATGTCTCAGCATAAAGTAGGTCATAATTACACTTTTGTCCAGATTAATATGGTTAATATGGTTCATTACATGTGAAGGCTTTGCTGTATTGAGCTTTTCATAGTCCTATTCGATTCAGTAGGTCAATGAGAGTCCAGGAAGGTGCTAATAGCATGTAGCTTAATGCTAACGTACTGAAAATGTATATTTGTTGGCGATGTCATAATCATAACCCACCTTGCAGCGAGTTGAAGATGGCGAACAGGTACATGAAGGCGAGGCTGACGGGCCCCCAGGCGAACAGGGCGAAGCCCCACGTCATGCCCAGCAGGAAGGTGAGGCTGACCACGCTGCGCAGGTTCCGTAGAACCTGGATCACCACAGAAGAAGAAGAGGACACTTCTACATTCATAGTTCATATTACATTTCTGCCTCAACCTTTAATGCTGCATATGGAGATGTTTCCCTGAATGTGTCTCTCTGCTGCCCTCCAGTGGTCCAACCGCTCACCTGTCTGCAGTGGAGGACAGGTGATGTCACTGCTGCTGGACTCAGTTCACTTCAGGGTCTTGGCAGCATTTCATTTATTTGTTTTTTGTATATTTGTTTTTTGTTTACTTGTTTATCTTGCAGGGACAATGCAAATCAACAGTAAAAGTGTAAGTGAGCCAGAGAGGCTAATCTCCATCAACTCACGATGTTCATTTAGTCAAAGCAGGGGTTGCTCTAGGGCGGGGCTACAAGGTGATTGACAGGTTGACACCAGAGACGTTTGTCGCGCCTCCTCAGTCCAAATATGGTTACTTCCTGTCGCCAGGCATCTTTTCCTCAGACTCAACCCTCGACATGTGACTTAGTGTGTGTGTGTGTGTGTGTGTGTGTGTGTGTGTGTGTTGTCGTGCACTACCTCCTCTCTCAGGGTGCGGTTGCTGCGTTTGCCGTTGCGGCCGCAGATCTGCAGCATCACCACGATGAACATCGCCACGTTCAGAAGGAACACGAGACAGAAGTAACCCACACAGGTGGAGTAGAAGACCAGGGGGCTCTGGATCCAGCAGCTGGGGGGGCAGACACACACACACACACACACACACACACACACACACACACACACACACACACACACACACACACACACACACACACACACACACACATACTATTACATATACATACTAATACTCTGACTGGACTGAATTGCCTCCATGGGTTCAGTACTCACAACTCTGAGGACCCCTCTCCGGACCCTCTGCCGTACTCCTGCAGCCCGTAAGAAGTCTGGTCCACCGCGACCACGATGCCCACCAGCACCGCAGGGAGTCCTGAACCACATCACAGTATTTGTATTTCAGAGGTACTCAGGGAGAGAACTCTGTACATCAAACAAAGTGATTAAATAAAACGTGACGATGGAACTGAGTTCATCTTTTCGTCTCAGGTCTCTTCTAACGCTCAACTCCTCCCACTTGTTCTGTACCACACAGACGCTTCACTTCAACTACACTTCTACTCCTTTCGATACTTGAAAGCCACTTGGGCTTCGTTCAGAGCCTCTCGGCGCTCACCCCATCCCACGATGCAGAACTTGAGGATGTATCGGCGGATGTAGGTGTTGAAGACTTTGACCAGAGCGATGTACATGTGGATGGACTCCAGCCCCATCCAGGTGAAGGTGGTGAGCAGGAAGTAGTGCAGGAAGACGGCCACGGACAGGCACAGCCAATCAGCTCCCAGGCTGGCCAGCCAGCCGTCCAATAGGAAGACCATGTTGAGGAACAGCAGGGACGTGCTGAGGTTCATCAGGATCTTGGACGGGTAGTCGCGCCGTAGTTTTCTGAGGGAGAGAAGAATTTATTCCACATCATCGGAGGGTTTGAACCAAGTTGGGGTTCCTTCAGGAGTTCTTTCGAGGGAAAGAAACATTTATCTGAGCAGAGGTTCCACACAACAGGAAGTAGACGTTTCTGTCGAGCTGGAACTTTGGATTCATGTTCATACATTATTCATTTGTAACAGAAAATATGTTGAGGTCGGGTTGGTAGAAAGGTCTTTCCTGCGCTGCCTGTCAACGTATAACATTTCCAAGATGGAGGACTCACTCGAAGGCGATGTAGGTGAGCAGCGTGGCGGCGGAGAAGATGGCGGAGACGCCGCAGCCGATGTAGGAGATGAAGGTCAGGATCTTGTCGTTCCTCGGGTCGATGTGGGCCGAAGCTCCAGAAATGTCCTGCAGGCAAAGAGGTCAAAGGTCAAAGGTCAAAGACTAACAGGTGCAGTTCGATGATTGTTGAGAACGCGGCCTCACCATGAGGATGCCAAAGTGCGTCAGGTGGTCGCACAGACACACGGTCCTGTTGCTGGAGGACTCTGTGGAGACCCGGCAGCCGTATCCGTTCCAGCCTCCAGCGCCGCCTGGTGGCAGCACAGAGGTATTACCACACATGACACCTGAGTACCAGGTACACAAGAGAGGGAGAGAGGGAGAGAGGGAGAGAGAGAGAGAGAGAGAGAGAGAGAGAAAGAGAGAGAGAGAGAGAAAGGGAGAGAGAGAGAGAAAGAGAGAAAGAGAGAGAGAGAGAGAGAGGCGACTCACTGTTCATGCTGAAGTCCCAGAACATGCAGACCGGGTTCAGGTGGGTCTGTAATGAGAAGAACCGCCCGAGACATGATTTATTAACTGTGTATTGTAAATGTATATTTGCATCATGAAATGCAGTTTAAAGTGCTTCAAAGACATTTAAATAATAATAATAATAATAATAAACAAACCAATTCTAATAAAATAAAATATATATACTGTTTTTTTTCCAATTTTAAAAGAAATTAAATACAAAAATACAAACATTCGAATTAAAGCACACACCTGAGTGTGTTCAGACAGGTGAGCGATCTGGATCTCCACCGGGTCCTCCAGGTCTCTGATGGACAGGTTCCCCACGCTGCTCGCCACCACGTAGCTGTTCAGCGAGCGGCCGTCCTGCTGCTTCTGCAGGAAGAAGGTCGTCAGCCGCCGCTTCTGGTTATTGATCGTTATCTATTGATGGCTTATCCACGCTCCTCACCTGGAAGAGCTTCGTGCTGCTGAAGAACATGAAGTTGATCCGGGACAGAGACGCCCGGTCTTCTTCACTCAGGGACGAGCTGGACAGCAGAGACGCAGGAAGGACGACCCGAGCTAGAGGGTGACTCCTCTCGGACTGGAAATCAATCTGCGGGGGGGGGCGGGGGGATGTGTTATCTGGGGAGCTACCTGTGAGTGGGTGGAGCTACCTGTGCATGGGTGGAGTTACCTGTGAGTTTGTGGAGTTACCTGTGCGTGGGTGGGGTTACCTGTGAGTGGGTGGAGCTTCCTGTGCGTGGGAGGAGTTACCTGTGGGTCGGTGGTATTTGGAGCTAGGAAGGCGCTGAAGGACGTCCCGTTGAACATGGAGGTGTTGTGGGTGGAGATCCCCAGAGCCAGGTGTCTGGAGGTGATGCTGATCGACGGACCCTCGAACTCGATCTTCTGAACCAACTCATCGACTGTCTTCAGAGCTCTGAGGGGGAGGAGCCAAGACTTAGTAAATATAGAGAGACACTGAGTCTGAAGGGGAAGTACAGTAGAGTAGAGCAGGGATAAAGAGTTAGAGGAGAGTAAAGTACAGCTCACAATATGTAGAAAATACTAGAGTAGAATAAAGTAGAGTGCAGTGAAGGCAGATTAGAGTACAAGTAAAAAACTTGCAGTACAGAACATTAGATTACAGTAGAGTACACTAGAGTACAGTACAGTAGATTACAGTAGAGTACAGCAGAGTACACTAGAGTACAGTAGAGTACAGTAGAGTACACTAGAGTACAGTACAGTAGATTACAGTAGAGTACACTAGAGTACACTAGAGTGCATCGTACTTCTCCGAGCTGGCGGCGAGCGCCGTCTCCGAGCTGCTCATGACGTTGGAGATGATGAAGATGACGGTGGACGCCAGCGTGCTGTTAATCTTCGCCACGTTCACCAGCTGCTTCACCTTTGTCACCACTTTGGACACCTGGAGGCGAAGAAGAGGAGAAGATGAAGAGTTCGTTGACGCTCTTGCTCACAGGAAGTCGGAGCAGAGTGGCCACGCCCCCCACCTCCTCATTGGACAGCTCGTTGTTGGTGATGACGGCGAGCTGAACCGCCACCTCCGCTGCATTTTCTGAAAAAACAAACACAAGGAACCAATGAGAATAATATTTAGTCTAAATCTGTATGATAATAACCACGAATATTTCTCAGCGTCATTCTGTCATGAAATATATTCATTTTAAATGAATTTACGTTCAACGTTAAATATGAGCTCTAATGCTCCTAGTTTTATAGTTGTATTAGTATTTATTTAGTAGATTCATTCTACAGTTCTTTTTTATTTTCAACATTTTATTTCCATTTTTTCCATTGTTACCATTTTTTATATATATAGATTTTTACTTCTATTTATAACTTTTTTTTCTTTCTTTTCAACATTTTTTTTTCAACATTTCGTCATAATCCTCTAAGTGCAAATATGTCAAATAATTATGAATACATTATGAATAAAGTGGAGCTTGAGAGAGTACTGAAGAACAGGTGTACTTGTACCTTTACGTGTGAGGATATTCACACGTAAAGGTACAAGTACACCTGTTCGTCAGTACATCATCAGGACATTATCCAGACATGTGAGTCCGATCAGGAGTTCTACATCTCTACTCTGATTGGCTGTCGGCTGAGCGTGCAGCTCTCCTCTGATTGGCTGTCGGCTGAGCGTGCAGCTCTCCTCTGATTGGCTGTCGGCTGAGCGTACAACTCTCCTCTGATTGGCTGTCGGCTGAGCGTACCTGCCGACACCTCGATGTCGTCGATGTCGGTGCAGTTGGTGATGTCTGCCGTGGACCAATAGGAGGAGAAGTTGTGTGGGCGGAGCAAACTGAGAGAAAAGACGAGCTGTGTTACCGTGACGAATGGCAGGAAACAATATGTAATAGTCGTGTAATCTGAGGAGGGATTGGAACCCACAACCTCATGCCGGCTTTTCAGAGGCGGAAAGTAACTCAGTAGTATTGTACTTACAGTAAGTATAATTTACACATATTTCAACTTCATGATACTTTCTAGTTCTACTTCTACTACAACTTATGTATTACTGCATTTATTCAACATATTCAACTTTATCTTATACTTATAATTTATAATATCATGAAGTATACAAAGAGAAATCCAATTAAGGACACTTTGTGTGTGTGTGTGTGTGTGTGTGTGTGTGTGTGTGTGTGTGTGTGTGTGTGTGTGTGTGTGTGTGCTACCAGGTCCTGGAGGTGCTCTGGTCCTTGTTGGGGAAGCAGGGCAGGTACCGGGTGACGGTGGGTCGGCTCTCAGGCCAGCGGTAGTGGAGCGGGTTCTCCTCCGGACAGTTTTCTGTGAGAAGAAGGAAACAAACAACAAGAAGGAAACAAACAACAAGAAGGAAACAAAGTGATGAAACAAACAACCCACGAGCGTCGGATGAAGACCCTCAGTCCCCCAAACAGAGAGGGTCCGTACCTATCAGAGAGACCTCCATGGAGGCCTCGTGGACCTGCAGGCCGGCCCCCATCAGCCCCTCGCTGCCGGACAGCCGGGTGGACACGGCGGCCTCTCCCAGACTCTCGTTGGTGACGTCATTATAAACCAGCAGTGCCCGGCACGAGTAGCTGGGGACGGGAGACGAAGCTGGAATGAGTTTATCAGAGGAGAGGAAACAAGGAAACAGTAGTGATGTCATAGGAACTTAAATGTTGGACCTGGTCGGGTTTCCGCCGCTCGGCTCAGCTGACTGCACACTGCAGAGGAGACGTGTCAGAGGGTGAGGACTCATACTATATAGTATATACGTTATGGACCAACCAGAGTTCAAGCATCTGAGAGGTCAGCTGAGACCTTCACTGAGACCCTGATCCAGGTGTGGAGCTAAAGGAACGTTAACAGCTTTGAAGTAAAACTAGCATCCCCATGTCCAAAGTTCATTCATTCATCCTATTACACGTTTGGGTCGAAGGGTTAGCAGATGAATTAAGGCCCAAAACGTCAGTTGACCTTTGACCTTTGACCATCAATTCACACAGTTCAGCCTTGAGTTCAAGTGGACATTGACCCTGCTTATTGTGTTCAGGAGAATGGACCCGGAGATCACAGAAGATCCACTGATGTTATATAATTATGTTTCCAGAGCTGCTATGAAAATATGAAAAGCCTCTTTGACAGGTGTGACATCTGTCAAGTCAAAGTGTTTGTTTTGGACACTTCTTGCTGGTTACCTGATGGAGTCCACGTAGACCACATGGGTCCAGTTCTGAAACGTTTGGTTGAGCTGGAAGAAGACAACAAATCAATCAGTCGAGCAATAAAACAACATTCTTTTGTTATTGTTGTCTGCACACAGGAAGTGGGCTTGGTCAGCCGCTGCTTTTCAATAGTTCTACAAAGAGTTCTACCGAGGGGACGGTCTGGACCCCTCAATGCGTTACGTTGTGGTTACGTTGTGGCGTTACGTTGTGGTTATGTTGTGGCGTTACGTTGTGGTTATGTTGTGGCGTTACGTTGTGGCGTTACGTTGTGGCGTTACGTTGTTGTGGCGTTACGTTGTTATATGTTGTGGCGTTATTATTACATTATTATTACATTATTATTACATTACATTTCGCTGACGCTTTTATCCAAAGCGACTTACATGATATACAGTAGACCGTAGACACAGCAACGGTGAGCAATGAGGGTTAAGTGTCTTGCTCAAGGACACAACGACATGGACTGGCTGAGCCGGGGTTTGAACCACCGACCCTCTGATTGAAAGACTGACTTGCTAACCACTGAGCCACAGTCGCCCACAGTCGCGTTACGTTGTGGCGTTACGTTATGGCGTTACGTTGTGGCGTTACGTTGTGGCGTTACGTTGTGGCGTTACGTTGTGGCGTTACGTTGTGGTTATGTTGTTATACGTTGTGGCGTTACGTTGTGGCGTTACGTTGTGGCGCTACGTTGTGGCGCTACGTTGTGGCGCTACGTTGTGGCGCTACGTTGTGGCGCTACGTTGTGGCGCTACGTTGTGGCGCTACGTTGTGGCGCTACGTTGTGGCGCTACGTTGTGGCGCTACGTTGTGGCGTTACGTTGTGGCGTTACGTTGATGTACGTTGTGGCATTACGTTGTGGCGTTACGTTGTGGCGTTACGTTGTGGCGTTACGTTGTGGCGTTACGTTGTGGTTATGTTGTGGCGTTATGTTGTGGCGTTACGTTGTGGTTATGTTGTTATATGTTGTGGCGTTACGTTGCGGTTATGTTGTTATATGTTGTGGCGTTACGTTGCGGTTATGTTGTTATATGTTGTGGCGTTACGTTGTGGTTATGTTGTGGCGTTATGTTGTGGCGTTACGTTGTGGTTATGTTGTTGTACGTTGTTGTACGTTGTGGCGTTACGTTGTGGTTATGTTGTTATATGTTGTGGCGTTACGTTGTGGTTATGTTGTTATATGTTGTGGCGTTACGTTGCGGTTATGTTGTTATATGTTGTGGCGTTACGTTGTGGTTATGTTGTTATATGTTGTGGGGTTACGTTGTTATATGTTGTGGCATTACGTTGTGGTTATGTTGTTATATGTTGTGGCGTTACGTTGTGGTTATGTTGTGGCGTTATGTTGTGGTTATGTTGTTGTACGTTGTGGTGTTATGTTGTGGCATTACGTTGTGGTTATGTTGTGGCGTTACGTTGTGGCGTTACGTTGTGGTTATGTTGTTGTACGTTGTGGCGTTACGTTGTGGCGTTACGTTGTGGCGTTACGTTGTGGCGTTACGTTGTGGTTATGTTGTTATACGTTGTGGCGTTACGTTGTGGCGTTACATTGTGGCGCTACGTTGTGGCGCTACGTTGTGGCGCTACGTTGTGGCGCTACGTTGTGGCGCTACGTTGTGGCGCTACGTTGTGGCGCTACGTTGTGGCGTTACGTTGTGGCGTTACGTTGTGGCGTTACGTTGATGTACGTTGTGGCATTACGTTGTGGCGTTACGTTGTGGCGTTACGTTGTGGTTATGTTGTTGTACGTTGTGGCGTTACGTTGTGGTTATGTTGTTATATGTTGTGGCGTTACGTTGCGGTTATGTTGTTATATGTTGTGGCGTTACGTTGTGGTTATGTTGTGGCGTTATGTTGTGGTTATGTTGTGGTTATGTTGTGGCGTTACGTTGTGGTTATGTTGTTGTACGTTGTTGTACGTTGTGGCGTTACGTTGCGGTTATGTTGTTATATGTTGTGGCGTTACGTTGTGGTTATGTTGTTATATGTTGTGGGGTTACGTTGTGGTTATGTTGTTATATGTTGTGGGGTTACGTTGTTATATGTTGTGGCGTTACGTTGTGGTTATGTTGTTATATGTTGTGGCGTTACGTTGTGGTTATGTTGTGGCGTTACGTTGTGGTTATGTTGTGGCGTTATGTTGTGGTTATGTTGTTGTACGTTGTGGTGTTATGTTGTGGCATTACGTTGTGGTTATGTTGTGGCGTTACGTTGTGGCGTTACGTTGTGGTTATGTTGTTGTACGTTGTGGTGTTATGTTGTGGCATTACGTTGTGGTTATGTTGTGGCGTTATGTTGTGGCGTTACGTTGTGGTTATGTTGTGGCGTTACGTTGTGGCGTTACGTTGTGGTTATGTTGTGGCGTTATGTTGTGGCGTTACGTTGTGGTTATGTTGTGGCGTTACGTTGTGGCGTTACATTGTGGCGTTACGTTGTGGCGTTACGTTGTGGCGTTACGTTGTGGCGTTACGTTGTGGCGTTACGTTGTGGCGTTACGTTGTGGCGTTACGTTGTGGCGTTACGTTGTGGCGTTACGTTGTGGTTATGTTGTTGTACGTTGTGGCGTTATGTTGTGGCGTTACGTTGTGGTTATGTTGTGGCGTTACGTTGTGGTTATGTTGTTGTACGTTGTGGCGTTACGTTGTGGCGTTACGTTGTGGTTATGTTGTGGCGTTATGTTGTGGCGTTACGTTGTGGTTATGTTGTGGCGTTACGTTGTGGCGTTACATTGTGGCGTTACATTGTGGCGTTACATTGTGGCGTTACGTTGTGGCGTTACATTGTGGCGTTACGTTGTGGCGTTACGTTGTGGCGTTACGTTGTGGCGTTACGTTGTGGTTATGTTGTTGTACGTTGTGGCGTTATGTTGTGGCGTTACGTTGTGGTTATGTTGTGGCGTTACATTGTGGTGTTACGTTGTGGCGTTACGTTGTGGTTATGTTGTGGCGTTATGTTGTGGCGTTATGTTGTGGCGTTACGTTGTGGTTATGTTGTTGTACGTTGTGGCATTATGTTGTGGCGTTACGTTGTGGTTATGTTGTGGCGTTACATTGTGGTGTTACGTTGTGGCGTTACGTTGTGGTTATGTTGTGGCGTTATGTTGTGGCGTTATGTTGTGGCGTTACGTTGTGGTTATGTTGTTGTACGTTGTTGTACGTTGTGGCAATACGTTGTGGTTATGTTGTGGTTATGTTGTGGCGTTACATTGTGGTGTTACGTTGTGGCGTTACGTTGTGGCGTTATGTTGTGGCGTTACGTTGTGGTTATGTTGTTGTACGTTGTTGTACGTTGTGGCAATACGTTGTGGTTATGTTGTGGCGTTATGTTGTGGTTATGTTGTGGCGTTATATTGAGGTTATGTTGTGGCGTTACATTGTGGTTATGTTGTTGTACGTTGTGGCGTTACGTTGTGGCGTTACGTTGTGGCGTTACGTTGTGGTTATGTTGTTATATGTTGTGGCGTTACGTTGATGTACGTTGTACATCTTTCTGTGTGCAGATGATCTTTTGGGGTTTTACAATCGCAATAAAAGGTTTGACTCAAAGGTTCCACACAGCCTCCTCTCTGCGGCCACTGGAGGTTGAACAGAGTAGAGCCTCTTCTTACCCACAAGGCCACAGCTCGCTCCACATCAGCCTGGCTCAGGGCCATGCCCCCCTCATCCAGCACAAAGGAAACCCGGTAGAATAACCCCTCTGCAGGAGAGAGAGAGAGCGAGAGAGAGCGCGAGAGAGAGAGAGAGCGAGAGTAGTTCAGTCTCATTGGTTCAAACCGTTTCACACATATAATGACATCTTTTTCTGTGATACATAGCAGGAGAAGATTTAAGCCGTTGGAGCAAATGGATTGATGTATAAATGCAGTTATATATATAAATATATATATATATATATACATATATATATATACATACATATATATATATATATATATTGGGGGCGACTGTGGCTCAGTGGTTAGCAAGTCGGTCTTTCAATCAGAAGGTCGGTGGTTCGATCCCCGGCTCCGGCAGTCTGCGTCGTTGTGTCCTTGAGCAAGACACTTAACCCTAATTGCTCACCGTTGCTGTGTCTACGGTCTACTGTATAGCATGTAAGTCGCTTTGGATAAAAGCGTCAGCTAAATGAAATGTAATGTAATGTAATTAGTATACGGTGGTGAGGAACGAGCTCATCACACTTCCTCTTCTCAGGAAACGTGTTTCAGCTCCAGAGATTCTCTGCTTCATTCTCTCGTTCTCACTACATCCAAAAGAACCTACAATCTACTCTTAATAGATCATGTATTGAGCAAAAATCTTTGACTGTAATTATTAAGAAACACAGTTTTTGACTTTTATAATAAAAATCTCAGTAAAGATTTATTCCTATTATTGAAAAATAAATAATTATATTTTTGGTGGAAAGTAAAACAAAAAAGAGAATAACTTCTTTTTTTTTGTTTTCTTGACAAAGAGGAAGTGGATATTTCTGTAGATAATGTTTTTAAGTGTCTCCTGCTATGCCTCACATTGGCCACTAGGTGTCGCTCCAGCATCTACATGTGTTAGTTAATGCTACTGAACGTTTCACAAGAGAGACCCTGCGAGCTGCAGACCGGTCCTGGTTAGGGTTTCTTTTTTTCAGAGTTTTTGGGGCAGCAGCTGGTCGCTGATGGATTTCACTGCAGAATGTAGATGAAATATGTTTGTTATTTACAGTCTGACAGGACGAGCAGCGGAGCAGGGCGTCTCCACCGGGCAGCAGAATGGACTCAGATACTCAGAGAACAACAGAGAAAGAAAAGATTTGTGGGTAAAAAGAAAACGAGGACAGAAGTGTTGGTTGTTGGTATGTGATGATGGACAGATAAAAGAGAGAGATAGAGCAGTAAATAAAGAGGTGTTGAGGAGAGAAGAGGGAAGAAAGACAAGCCATGTATTTCTGAGTACCAGACTAAATGCTACCGTCTGATTGGACAACTAGACTTCATCATAAAGTCCTACAGAGCACCCAGAACCACGACGGACCAATCACCGGCCTCCAGCACCTGAGGGACCGCCCCCTCACCTGATCAGCTATAAATGTCTACCACTATGGTACGAACAGAAGAAAACACCAACTATTGAGTCTCATTGCTGATTGGAAACAGATATCCACAGAGCCGAACCCAACCACCTCAATGTATTCATGTATTCAGTCTTAAAATCCTCCAAAGGGACCAAAGGGATCGCTCACTCCAAAAAGTCTCAACCGGCGACTATATATATTTGAATCAAGCATCAATACACTACATGGCCGAAAGTCTGTGGACACCTGAATAATATTTGATATGTATATTAATGTGCTGGTTCATAAATCAGGAGCCCGGCTGTGCTGCAGCATTGAGTCTCCACTGGACCTAAGACCCCAAACCAGGAAACACAAACGCACACTAAAAGTACACAAACAGGGGGACGCGGTGTCCACATACTTTTGGCCATTTATGACATTCTGAAAACAAAGTTAACACTTAAGTTTACCTCTCACTTGTGAATGAACAGACTTTAAGACTTAATACACGTTACGGTCATGTGATTTGTTTTTAGGCGCATGCTACTACACTACTTCTACAGTCTTTTGTTACTGCATGACATACTGTTCCCCGATGACAGTCCACACAGACATGTAAAATGAAAGCGTTGTTTACATTGGCAGGGCAACGCGGGCTCGGCTGCTGAATCCACAGTTGGGGATCCAGGTGCCGGGCGCACCGTGGGCCCTTTGAGGCCCGCTGACACACTCACGGCTATGACAGGGTGAGCATTGACGAGCACGGGCGGTGCCGGGGGACGCTGGACGTCTTCCCCGCCCCCGAGGTCTGGATTCACGGCCCCATTCATGAATACTCCCGAGGGCCGTTCCCCACTGGGATTCGACTCACTTGGACTCGAACTGGGCTTTGCACTGGTTACGTTTGCCGTTGCCGGCGTGCTTGAAGTGACATTGAGACGTGCCGTCTGTTTGCTGCCTGTCGCGTCCCCCTGAGATGCTTCAAAACTTGACTCTTCTGTCAGAGTTGTAGCATTTTTAGCCTTCGTGGCGTTTGTCGTTTCCAATGGCACTGAAGGAGAGTCTTCAACTGTGCCGGCGTTTGACAGGGCGAGGTATTCTGAGCCGGCTGTGTCTTCAGTGTGGTTGCCTCTCACAGGAGGTGGGAGCTCCTCAAACCCAGAAATGAGGCCTTGACCCGAGGAGACAGCCAGGGGTTTGGAGGCTGGTGCCAGTGACGGGACATCGAGGCCAGAAGTGTGCAGGGGGTTCTGAATAATTGGAGCAGCAGCGGGTTTAGTTGATGCTGCCGCAGTGGGGCCGGGAGGAGTAGTTAACGTTTCAACAGGAAATGATTGAGCTTCTCCATTCGGAGCATTTAGAAGAGTGTCATCGGTGCTCACCGATAAATAAACCGGTTCCACAGCCGAGGCATGCTCATCTGCTGCTACATGTATCTTTGGAACAACATCCGCAGGGTCAAATAAAGCTGAGATATGCAACAGTTTTCCGGCTGCAGTGAGATTATTTGAGGCCTCAGCCAACAATTCTTGATCATCGACAAACCTGGAAGTATCTGCGGTTTGTGAGTTGTTAGCAAGCGGCTGCCAGAATTCGTCCTCGTCGTCTTCAGCAGAAACAAGAGGCTTTGAGAGGCTGGATTTCAACTCATCATCAGGGAGTGTGGAGGCTTCGTAAAGGGGAAGTGATTGGCGGAGAGGGGTGAGCTGCTGGATTGGCGGAAATGTGGTGGGTCTTTGGAAGGACTTTAAATGGTTGTCCAAGGGGGTTCGGGTCATTGTGGATTGGTGGAATCTAACAGTCGGCCAACTGGGCAACACAGAGACAATATCTGCCTCTTCCACGGTGGCAGACACTGCCACCCAACTGGAGAATAAAGCAGAGAGAGAAGGGGTGATGAAAGATGAGAGGGGGAGGGAGGAGACAGGAGAGAAGGGAGGTAGTTGAAAGAAAGGAGGTGTGAGGGTTGCTGCAAAAGAAAGAGAAGGCACAATGGAGGGTGACAGTAGAGGGGGAGTAAGGGAAAGGAAGTGGGATGATTGCAGCTGGAGCCCCCCAACGCCAACATGTGCCGTTGCATTTTCAGGGTTCTGACTCACGTTTAGTTTCTCACTTGCATGTGACCCAGATGAAGCAGTCTGAGCCCAGAGAAGAGGCTCCTCAACTAGGGGATCGGGGGAGGAGGAAGACAAGGTGGTTATCATTGCCGCCATCCATTCTGTCACACTAGCAACTGGCATCCCTGTGGCAGCAGGAAGAGCCTCTGAAGATAAAGTGAGCGACAGGTTGTCAAGATGATGGGAAAGGGAAGACCGAGTTGAGAGGAAAGGATGTGAAGACAAAGAAGAAACGGCAGACGATGGAGCGGAGTGTGAGTATTGTTTTCTCTCAATGTTTTCCTGCAGCAGAGCCGGGGTGAGCTCAGAGGCCCACATGACAGCTGCCGGCAATGATGTAGAGACAACGTCAGGCTGATTCCCCGGACGCCACTCGTCTGGCGGAGCATGTACGTTACTCAAGTCTCTCTGATCAGAATGAAGCAAGAACTGACTGCCTGGATGAGACGATGGCCACAAGACCTCTGACGAACCCAACTCAGGATTGTGCAGCTCCAACTGTGACAGAGCTGGGTACGTTTCAGAGGGTAAAGCTGGCGGGAGTACTGCAGAACTAGATGCCAAATTCTCCACAGATAATCCTGATGGACTTGGCACAATTTGACTGAAAGAAGAGTCTAAAAGAGTCCCAACAGACTGGACAGATGCGCCTAATTGCGTATCATGGGGCCAATTAGCTTCTGCTATATTGTTAGTGGGCTCTTCAAAAGAGGGTAAGTGGTATTCAGGGAGCAGTGCACCATCAACATTTGGCATCTGGGATTCAGCTGGAGCTTCAGAAAAGAAAGGAAGTGTCAACAAGGGTGCCGAGTCGCCCCTCGTCACCAAGAAGCCCCTTTGAAGGTTTGAGGACCGAGAAGGAAATGACAACACAGAAGGCTGAACGCTCCCGCTGACTCCAACAGGAGCTGATTCAACAACACCGTCTGTTTCTGAGGAGGCGAGGAAGAGGGAGGGCTGCTCAGGATGAGCAGAGGATGGAAGAGGAAGAGCGGTGGACCAGAGGGGGGAAGAGGATGAGAAAGGAACGAGCGTATTAGAAAAGTAAAGGGGAAGAGTGGTCGGAGTTTGTAAAGTAACAGGAGAGACACCAGCTGATGGAGTGATGGCACAAGAGGAGGTGAAGGAAGGAGAAGGAAACAAGACTGTAAGGGGAGTAGATGAGGAGTAGGGGTGGATGTCAAACATATTAGAAGACGTTGGGGGTGTACGGTAAACGATGTCCATAGAAGCATGTAGCTGGGTAGATATGTCTGTAAATGAATTGTTAATCAGTCTACTTCTGGCCACTGGAAATTCAACATCCCTCCCAGCCACGTCTGTTTCATATACTCTGGTTGGCTGAATGAAGAGAAGGGATGAAAGAGACGGGTTCAGGAGAGACGGTGTTGGTTGAGATGTCAATGTGTTCGGTTTCTGAGTGACATCTCGTGTGTAGGAACTTTCCTCCGGCTGTTGTCCACTTGAATATGTCTTGTTTGCCTCACGAGGATCTGATCTGCCGACGGCTGGAGGGACGGTGGCGGGTTCCTCCAAAGTGGAGGCAGCTTCTGACCCGTACACCCTGAAGGCACCGCCCTCCTCCGTGAGCTCTGATGCATCGTACGCAAAGACATCCGACCCTGACGAGTACTCATCATCGCCCAGCGGCTCCAGTGGATCAGTCCAGTTAGCCGTGGTCTGGTTTCCCCCACCGCTTACGCTCAGCAACGACCACTGCGGCGCCACAGGTTTGTTCTTTCTGTTGCTCAGCACTGATGACGATGACGACAATGAAGACGACTCCTTTGCATCCGAAGCCTCGTCTCTACGCTGAAGAGATGGCCCCCGAGACGAGATTGAAACCGCTGCTGCCGGAAGGAGTTTTGAGTCCAAAGTTGTTGCTGCGGTCTCCTCGGAGGAAAGGTTTGTTTGTGAGGTAGGTTGTGTTGCTGCCAGCGGATATCCCAAAATGTGTGTTGCATTTCTCTGCCTAGGTGCATGTGTGTAGCCAGCTGTGTGGTTAAATCCACCCGTTTGAGTTGTGTGTGTAGGCCTGGATGTGTATTTGAGTTCGGCCGGCTGTGCTGGTTTCGTGATGGGAACCAGTGGCCTGGGCGGTGGACTGGTGGAAGTTGTGCATCTTCCTCCAGTCGGCCTCTTCCTCCCCTGCCAGATCAAAGGGGTAGAGATGAACCCCAGAGAGGTCTTGGAGCTGCGATGGCCTCTGGGTCTCGGGGGGGAGGCTGGAGGTCTCGGACGAGAGGGTTCAGGTGGAGCTTGGCGAGCTGGAGCAGGAGCTAAGAGTCTGGGTTCAACTGCTTTATCTGGGGGACCAGGGGCTCGGGTTGGTGGCGCCGACCGGCTGGATACAAGGGACCCACGATGAGAGGCTTTCTGAAGGGGGCTGGGAGTGAGAGCTGGAGGTCTGGGGGCCCGAGAAATAGAGGATCCAACAGCGTGCCGGCGTCTTCTTCTCAGAGGCCTGGATGGGGAAGCAGCACCGGCAGAGGCCTTCGCTGTCACCAGGACACGGCACATCAAAGCAGACGCCATTATGGTGGAAAAGCAGGTTACAGATAATAGATTCAATACACAATGGAGGTGAAGAAGATACAACATGGTGTGAAGATAATGCAACAGTACCTTGATTTTCTTTTCTCAGAATAAATAATAGACCCGAATAAAGGTAAATACACGAGAGGAAACCAAGCCAGGAGATGTATTTGTACATCGAGATGAGGTTGTTTTGAAACCACAGCAGGGAATCAGCTCCATGCAGCGCTGATCATTATGAGAGAAAGAGCCTGAGCAGAATGCAACTAAACCAGAGAGATCAAGGCCCCAGTGAGATGAAATATGTTTTTAAAATGTGATTTTATTTGTTCATATCACCAGTTCAAACAGCAGCAGGAAATATCCAAACTCCTTAGAATCATAGATGTGAAACATGGCAATTTTGAAAAAAAGAAACCTTTCCTGGGTTAATAAAAGCTTAAAACTATGATAGCTAAGAAAACTAGTTGAAAGCATAAATGAATAACTGAAAGACAAAACCAAGCGTGGTTCTAAACTAGGTGGTTACACAAGCATCTTACCCCGAGAGGAAGCTGTAGCAGCAGCTATGTTAGTGGTTGGCTGGTTAGTTGTGGCTAGAACTGTTTCAGGAGACAAAACATCAGCATGAAGACAAGCGAGGAGGTCGAGGGACAGCATGAGAGGCCTGATTGGGTTTTTAGGACCCTTTCACCTTCCTCGTTGGATCTGGACCAAAATTAGTGTTTTGAAACCAAAAACTTGGATCACGGTCTGGACCATAGACCAAAACCTCAATCCGCCAAATAAGAGGCGGTCTTGGTCTGGATCGAACTAAACCACAGTCCGGTTTGTTTCACTTTCAGATGGTTCACACTTCCAGACCAGTTCCAGGAAAGCCTGGTAGAGGGGGTCCTTTGGGGATCAGCTCAGAGCAAAGAGCACCAGACAGAACGTGGAGGTGTGAAAAGGCCAGAGTGAGCGATGGTAAGTAAGAGGGAACACACATGTACTCATAACATGTCATAACGTCTATAATAATAATAATGTCTAGCATCAACACAAACATTCTCCATGCTGCCACGAACAACTCCCTAACAGACGTAATGAAAGACAGACTTAAAGCATTAAATGTCTTTAGCATCAGAATAGATGCATTAGGTTTTATATTCATTTTAATTAGTGTTATAAGTGCTATGTGTGAAAAACACTTGTTCAGCCAGGTTTTCTATGCTCACAAGGTTGTTCTGGATCAAAGTTACAATCAGTTGTATGATTGGATATCTGTTCAACAGAAAAGGATTTATTTTGACAACCTTCTGTCCTTCAACACGAAACACATTCACTCATCCAAGTTTCCCAAATGTGACGGTTTACTGCTTTTCTCTGCACTTTCACATTTACTGACAAAATATAAAATAATTAGGTCGATATATTAAACAATAATGGAAAATACAATTAGTTACATCCCAGTTCTAAGCATTTGTTAACATACTAAAATCTGGTTAGCAACCTGAATACTCGTGTTTATAATCCAACACATAAAATGAAGTGGCTTCAAATACTAATAACTGCTTACATATTCTTTGACAATGAGCAATAGCTACTGTTCAGTGTGTTAAATGTCTCGCATCATGACTGGTTTCATGGTCATACCATCAAAAGGTCCAGCTACCCATAAACCTTTAACCAGGTTGGGAAACAAACTGAATTTAATTAAATTCCCTTTGGTTCTAAATGACCTGTTTTACTACTCTGAGTTATTGCTGTTTGACTTTGTAAAGATGTTTTTCCCCGACTCCGGTCACATTGGTCCAGTTCATTATTCATCCAGCCTGTAAGCGACGAACCCAGACCCTCAAAACATCAACTGCTTCGTTTTCAAATTCTACACGTGTTTTCGTACCTGTCAGCTTTGCATGCAGTCATATCAGCATTTAGCATTTAGCATGTAACGCTAGCCTGTGGCTTCACTCCGGTATTGGTGCTCTTACCATGCGTTGTTGGGTTAGTAGCTGGGTGGTTAGTGGGAGCAGAGGAAACAGCTGGCGGGCTGCTGGTGGTCTGTTGGGCTACAGGGAAGTAAACAGTCACAGAACACCTGTCAGGTTAGTAGACGTATGCTGCAAGTATAATATGCACTGATATGAGAACAGCTGTTGTAACAAGCACCTGAAAGCAATGGGAACCTCTTTGATGTTGGTTTTTCATTTTTGATCCAGATTGTTGGACTGTACTGTAAATGTGTATGGTTGAACTCATTTTGATTTAATTTAGCAACAGCATCATGTTAATCATGCTACATTGTTGGGAAAACTTAAACAAATAAAACAGCTACTGGAGACTATGCTGACAACCAGCTGGTAACAAAGCTATACTGTGAGGACACCAACCCGAAAACACAACTACATTGTTAGGAGATCAGCCTTAAACAACTGGTTTTCGTTCAATGGGATAGACTAGCTGTAAAAGGTTCTGTTATTTCAGCTCCCCATGAATTATTTGTTCATACACAACAAAACATATTTAGTATGAACACAAATAGGTAAGCAAAAACACAATTAATTAAACAATTGTTTGTTATTTATGACAGGACGACCCCAGAGCCTCAAAGCTAGTGACACTACCTGACGTGGTTGGCTACCTTACCAGGTGGTGCACCGCTGGCTGAAGCAACGCTAGTGGCAGGAGATGCAGGGAGAGCAGCGCTGGTGCTGCTGGTGCTGCTGGTAGTGGTGGTAGTGGTGGTAGTGGTGGTAGTGGTGGTAGTGGTGGGCGTAACTGATTAGCACAATGCGTTGGCATGTCAGTCACACAAACACACACAAGCACACAGCGTTAATGGGACACGTTCCAAGCCGGTCAAAAGTCTTCTTGATTCAGAGAAGTAAAAAAAGAAAAAGTTGATCAAGATAAAAGCCTTTTGAGGTTTAAACTAACTGGGTTCCCCAAACACATCTTGGAGTTAAAGTTTAGTTTTACACACTCAGTATTACTTTTGTCTTCCTCGGTCTGAAAGCAAGCACTCGCTGTTCAATGTGTAATGGCATATCTGCTGCTAGTCACACTGAGAAGAGCCGGGTTTATATAGCAAGAAGAGATTTCTCAGAATTATAGAAAAATATATTTGGACTTCAATCGAGAAGCTTTTCTTTTTTTATATCCCGAATCCAATCAATTTTAGGGCGGAAACACTCAGTAATAGCTCTTTTTGTTCTTATTTGCATTTCAAGTTGATGCTGATAGAAAACAAGAAAGCAGCGAAGCAGATGAAGCCTTACCAGAGGAGAGGGAGCTGGGGCTGCTGGGTGGGGTTAGTGACATGCTAGTGGTAGTGATGGTGGATGGAGGTGGAGGTGGAGTGATGGGTGGCAGTAAGAGCTGGTTTTCGTACATTTATGGGACCATTCATTCACCATTTCCACTTCTCCGACGAAGGTTAATTATAATGAAAAGATTCGATGAACTCATATTTTAATGGGGTGGTAGATAATATTGACCTAGTCTCAGTCCTCCTGAGCTCATGTGAGCAGAATTAGCTGAGTTATCTCACGTTGGTGATGGATAATAGAATAAAACCTGGTTTTACTTCTCAGCAACTTTTCATGAAAAGGTCAAACACTGCACAACTTCAGGGGGTTCGTGTTTTTATGAGCAAAGCCTCTTAAAAAAGTCATCCATCCATTATCAGACACTTATCCGGGGTCGGGTCTCGGTGGCAGCAGGTCCAGCAGGCTGACCCAGACTTCTCTCTCACCCGCAACATCTACCAGCTCATTCTGGGGGATCCCGAGGCGTTCAGGCCAGCTGGGAGATATAATCCCTCCAGCGTGTCCTGGGTCTTCCCCGGGGCCTCCTACCAGTTGGACGTGCCTGGAAAACCTCTAAAGGGAGGCGTCCTGGAGGCATCCTGATGAGATGCTTGAACCACAAACAGGACCACATCATCTGCAAACAGCATAGAGGCTATCCCGAGATCCCCGAACCTGACATTCTCCGCCCCCCGGCTATACCTAGATAACCTGTCTGTGAAAGTCACGAACAGGACCGGTGATAAAGGGCAGCCCTGGCGGAGGCCAACACCCACCTGCCAGTCCATTGGCACTGTTCCTGACCCCCCATGACAGCCCAACAAAGTCCAGCGCCTTCAGCATCTCAGGGCGGATCTCCGGCGCCTTGCCACCAAGGAGCTTTTTGACTACCTTAGTGGCCTCTGTCAGGGATATGGGTGCATCCAACCTCCCTCGGGATGTGTGAGAAGTCCTTCCGGAGGTAGGAGTTGAAGACCTCCCGGACAGGATCCTCCGCCAGACGTTCCCTGTTCACCCTCACTACCCGTTTGGGCTTGCCAGGTCTTTCTAGGCGGCTCCTGGTGGAGATCAGGTGACAGTTCTATCCTCTCTTCACCCGAGTGTCGAAAACATACGGCCACAGATCAGATGGTACGATTACAAAGTTAATCAATGGTCTCTGGCCTCAGGTGTTCTGGTACCAGGTCCACTTATGAGCCACCTTCTGCTCAAACATGGTGTTCGTTATGGACAAATCGTAAAAGATGAAGAGATAAACCCTCGAGGATCATCAGCAGAGGAACCACATGAAGAAGAGGAAATGGAGAAGATGAACTTAGAAAGAAAGGAGGCGTAAGAAGCTGAAACAGAAGGCTGGACAAGGAGGAGGAAGAGGAGGAGGAAGAAGAGAAGGATGAAGAGGAGGAGGGCTGCTTACCGTGGGTGGAAGCATTAGTAGCATGGATGGTGTTAGTGGAGTCAGTGGATGAGGCGGTGGGAGAGGAAGCGGCTGGTGGTCGGGATGAGAGAGAGAAAGATGCAGCAGATGATGAATGATTGTGAAGCTGCAGGAACCTTTAACAGGACCAGGACCAGGATCAGGTCTACAGCAGGAGAGCACTGCTGCAGGTTGCTTTTGGTATTTTCAAAACGGTCTATGTCGTGAAATATGAGAACGGATGACCTGGACTTGAGAACCCAAAATAAAAGACCCACATGAGACCCACAGCCTCCTCTCACCCGGAGCCAACATACAGATGTGATGACCGTTCAGACCCTAAGCCCTGTCTCCACGTATACTGGAATCTTACCTTATATAAACGTGTTTTTCAAAACGTCCACACTAGATCACAAAGACCCAACTCCAAGGGCCAGTGGGAGTGTGTGTGTGTGTGTGTGTGTGTGTGTAATAATAATAATAATCTACACCTGAGGAGGGGATTTTAAAAACATCATATTCAGTAAACTCAAACTGAAAGACACAACGTAGAAGAAACAATATGATTCATAAAATATTAGTTTTTGCTCTATGGATCAGAACCCCTTTGATTCTCAGACGTTTCCTTTGATGATTCCAAGGCAACGTCTTCAGATTGACGAGCAATAATCAGTTTGAATGAAATGAAACAGTTAACAACTTTCTGGTGAAGCCAGAACCAGAACGAGCCAATAATCTTTTTACATCTCTGACTATAGATTCTGACTATAGATTTGCTTTAGCACTTCTTCTCTTCATAATCATTTTTCTTCCTCCAGTCATTTCTCTTTTTATTCTGTGGTCTCCTCTCCTCTGATCTCCTCACCTTCCCTTCCGCCATCTCTCTCTCTCCTCTTCCCTTTAAAATAAGACCTTCAGTCTTCTTGCTTGTTGGCAGTAGTTTGACAGTATTTGGGGAAGTTGGAAGGCCCGAATGCATTCTGGGCTTTTGGGAACCGAGGTTTGAGAGTTTCTATTTTCAACACAAATCCATTTCGTTGGTTAAACAGAGTTTCGTGGGTCATGGAAACGTTGTGGCCATTGGGACTTCCTTCACAAGGCAGATAGAACAACAAGCATAATCCTGTAGGCCTGAATGAGACGTTTACAGGACTCTTGTTGCCGAGGTTGATTCACACTGGGTTCACTGGTATTACATATGGATGAGATTTCAGAAGAAAACCTTTGTTATGAACATCATTCTTGGCATTTGGTTGGGGGATCCATCTTTAGGGATCCATCTTTAGGGATCCATCTTTAGGAATCCATCTTTAGGGGATCCATCTATAGGGATCCATCTTTAGGGATCCATCTTTAGGAATCCATCTTTAGGGATCCATCTTTAGGGATTCATCTTTAGAAATCCATCTTTAGGAATCCATCTTTAGGAATCCATCTTTAGGGATCCATCTTTAGGGTATCCATCTTTAGTAATGTTGGACATAATCTCAAAACTTTCCACACAAGCTTCAAGAAAAGGTGCGAGGAACGATATCGCTGACAGACAGTCGAGTTTTGGGGGAAAAACTGATCTGATTATGTTTTAGGACCATCGGACACTCCGGCTCCTCATGGCAGAAGGAGTAGAAACATGAGAAACTTCTGCAGTGAAGATCAGACGAATATCAGAAGAGTTTTCTACCATCCGTGGAACAGACAGTCTGTGAGAGGCTTCTGCTCTGTATGGATTTGGTGTGACGTCGAGACACTCGGCTCAAAACTCGACTGGATTTCATCTCAAAGTGAAAGTTTGTTTTTGACACCGAAGGAGCCGCTGGATCTGCCTCATTGGTTGGTTTCCTTGAGGTTTGTTAGAAAACGCTGAAAACAACTGAACTGAGATCAGCCGAAGAAGCTGACATCACACCTTTTGATTTTAGCATGAAGTCAAGCACTAAACTATTAATACTATTATTAATAAATCCATCCGCTGATGAGTATCATCATGGTATCGACATGTGATCACGTTGATGAAAAGAAGTTTTCCATCCACTAAACTCCAGTGCTTCTCCTTCTTTCACCTCTTTTTTCATTATTAATGACACAAATTATGCTCATAATCAGCCGTTTCTTTGTGATACAAGAGAGGATCAATATGGTTGAGTAAAAGCATGCAGGAGCTACATGTCAATATATATAGAGAGGTTTAAGAATTTAGGACATGAAACCAATGAGAAGTGAGGAGGTTCCTGATGAAATAAAGACAACAGTCAACTAATTAACATAAAGCCCTTATTTAACAAACTCTCTTGATGTAAACAAGTTCCAACTAATACGAGAATACGAAACCGAATGTCTAAATATCCTCTGGTCCGCAGATCAAATCAGTGATGACCGGTTTAGATATGATTCTACTTCCAAAGAGGAAGTAAACAAGATGTAAAATGTATTATTTTGAGTTGATCAGCGGCTCGGTGAATAGAAGAATGTTGTTGTTAGGACCAGCTGCTGAAGACTGTGTTCATGCAGGTGCTTTTATTTTTCCTACCTGGGCAGCCCAGTCCAGGTGAGTCACAGCTGGTGGTGGGTGGGGTGTTGCTGGGCGGGGAGACACCTTGGGAGGGAGAGGGGGTTAAACACAGAAAGGTTAATCAGTTAAAGTGATCAGGGAATGTGGGGTAAATGCTGCAACAGGTTAATTAATTAATTCTTAATTTGGATTCTGGCCGTCGCAATCTTGATTTTTTTGCAACCAGAAGTGACGAGAGCGGGTGGAGCTAAGTTCAACCGAACGCTGAAGGAGACGTTTTATGAATATATTACTATACTATATATTAATATATTGGGGCGACTGTGGCTCAGTGGTTAGCAAGTCGGTCTTTCAATCAGAGGGTCGGTGGTTCAATCCCCGGCTCCGGCAGTCCGTGTCGTTGTGTCCTTGAGCAAGACACTTAACCCTCATTGCTCACCGTTGCTGTGTCTACGGTCTACTGTATATCATGTAAGTCTCTTTGGATAAAAGCGTCAGCTAAATGAAATGTAATATTACAATGAGGTGAAAACACGCCGTGAAAGAGTTCCAGGTCGGACCACATCAAGAGAGAAGTAGAGTCATTTATATAGACTTCTATACAACCAGAGGAGTCGCCCCCTGGTGGTCAGGAGAGAGAATGCAGCTTTAACACATGAAGCATAGACTTCTATACAACCAGAGGAGTCGCCCCCTGGTGGTCAGGAAAGAGAATGCAGCTTTAACACATGAAGCATAGACTTCTATACAACCAGAGGAGTCGCCCCCTGGTGGCCAGGAAAGAGCTTTGACTTAAAGGTTGCTGCTGCACTTGTATCAAAAGTGCACATTATATAGTTTTTATAACAACATCTGATCATTCATCATCCATACTGTTAAGGATTGTGGTGTATTTTCCCAGCATGCATTGGCCAATGGCTGGATAAATCACCACTCTTGTTTAATAATCTATTAAAAGGTTTGCAACATGAATCCCTGACGCTGAAACTTCCTCGGAGTTGCTCTGATATCAGGTCTATAATAACTCAGGATGTGGTGGGACTCAGTTTGGCTGCTTCCACGGATCAAATTCCTGATGTTTTGTTTCGGGGACAGTCTGTCTCACCAACTGTGTGCTCTCAGACGCCAGAAATCAAGCGCTCCTCAAGTACTTTAGGCCATTGGAAACGTAATCCTGTGAGTCCGGCTGCTCCGGCCCACACATGCTGCAAATTCACAGGCCTTCAGAGGAGAGTGGGAGAACGGGCAGGCAGTGAAAGCAGAGACTTTGTTGAGTCACAAACACACACACAAACACACACACACACACACACACACACACACACACACACACACACACACACACACACACACACACACACACAAGGAATGTGAAAGTCAGTAAATCATCGCAGTGATTAGCAGGGTGAAGAAGCAGGAATCCAGTAATCGTGGACGGCGTGCGGTTCAAAGCAGGTGAGGAGAGCTGAGGATTGTGCGCCGTCACGACCGGCCTTCTTCCTCCACCTGTTGCTCTTCTCCTCTTTCTCCTTTCACTCCCTCTCTTTTAATACTTTGCCTCTGGTTTCTCTACCCCCTGACCCTCATCCCTCCTCCATGCTCCTCGTAGATGAGCAAAGCTTTGTTTACACTCGGTGCCAGACCTCCGAGCTCAAAAGGCGTGGAAGGGAACGTCCTGATGGCGAATCACACGACAACGAGTGCAACTGAGACGTGTTCAATGGTGATCGGGACCGTCTGAAACATGATGATCTCCTGCTTCTTCAGCTTCTAGTTGAACCCGATCACCGGCTATTGATCACGTGACTCATTCACGAGATGCATCTCTGCCATCGACTTCGGTCGCGGCACATTACAGTTCACCAGGGAAACTGAATCCTCCTCCACTCCAGAGAGCGTTGGTCAGGATGGATGGAGAGGAAGAGAACTAACAACCAGCTGTAGTGAATCTATTCAGTTGCTATCGGGCAGGCGGCTCACATGTAGTCATTACTGTCAAAGCAGTTACGTTATCAGGGAGAGGAGCTCACGCCTCCCTCCATGATGCCTTTCAGGAAGAGAAGTCCGGCTAGAAGGACCGGAAGATAACGGGAAATCTCCATCACACTGTCCCCAGTAGCTGAAGCTTCATGTGCTGACTTGACAAAACATGTTTATCGTCATCGGCGGGAGAGACTAGAACACAACACCTCCTGCAGATAGAGACTAGAACACAACACATCCTCCAGATGGAGACTAGAACACAACACCTCCTCCAGATAGAGACTAGAACACAACACATCCTCCAGATGGAGACTAGAACACAACACATCCTCCAGATGGAGACTAGAACACAACACCTCCTCCAGATAGGGACTAGAACACAACACATCCTCCAGATGGGGACTAGAACACAACACATCCTCCAGATAGAGACTAGAACACAACACCTCCTCCAGATAGAGACTAGCACACAACACATCCTCCAGATGGAGACTAGAACACAACACCTCCTCCAGATAGAGACTAGAACACAACACATCCTCCAGATAGAGACTAGAACACAACACCTCCTCCAGATAGAGACTAGCACACAACACATCCTCCAGATGGAGACTAGAACACAACACCTCCTCCAGATAGAGACTAGAACACAACACATCCTCCAGATAGAGACTAGAACACAACACCTCCTCCTCCAGATAGGGACTAGAACACAACACATCCTCCAGATAGAGACTAGAACACAACACCACCTCCTCCAGATAGAGACTAGAACACAACACATCCTCCAGATGGAGACTAGAACACAACACATCCTCCAGATGGAGACTAGAACACAACACCTCCTCCAGATAGAGACTAAAACACAACACATCCTCCAGATAGAGACTAGAACACAACACATCCTCCAGATAGAGACTAGAACACAACACCTCCTCCAGATAGAGACTAAAACACAACACATCCTCCAGATAGAGACTAGAACACAACACATCCTCCAGATAGAGACTAGAACACAACACCTCCTCCTCCAGATAGGGACTAGAACACAACACATCCTCCAGATAGAGACTAGAACACAACACCACCTCCTCCAGATAGAGACTAGAACACAACACCTCCTCCAGATAGAGACTAGAACACAACACATCCTCCAGATAGAGACTAGAACACAACACCACCTCCTCCAGATAGAGACTAGAACACAACACCTCCTCCAGATAGAGACTAGAACACAACACATCCTCCAGATAGAGACTAGAACACAACACCTCCTCCAGATAGAGACTAGAACACAACACATCCTCCAGATAGAGACTAGAACACAACACCACCTCCTCCAGATAGAGACTGGAACACAACACCTCCTCCTCCAGATAGAGACTAGAACACAACACCTCCTCCAGATAGAGACTAGAACACAACACCTCCTCCTCCAGATAGAGACTAGAACACAACACCTCCTCCAGATAGAGACTAGAACACAACACCACCTCCTCCAGATAGAGACTAGAACACAACACCTCCTCCAGATAGGGACTAGAACACAACACATCCTCCAGATGGAGACTAGAACACAACACCTCCTCCAGATAGAGACTAGAACACAACACATCCTCCAGAGGGAGACTAGAACACAACACATCCTCCAGATGGAGACTAGAACACAACACCTCCTCCAGATAGGGACTAGAACACAACACATCCTCCAGATAGGGACTAGAACACAACACATCCTCCAGATAGAGACTAGAACACAACACCTCCTCCAGATAGAGACTAGAACACAACACATCCTCCAGATGGAGACTAGAACACAACACCTCCTCCAGATAGAGACTAGAACACAACACATCCTCCAGATAGGGACTAGAACACAACACATCCTCCAGATAGAGACTAGAACACAACACCTCCTCCTCCAGATAGAGACTAGAACACAACACATCCTCCTCCAGATAGAGACTAGAACACAACACATCCTCCAGATAGGGACTAGAACACAACACATCCTCCAGATAGAGACTAGAACACAACACCTCCTCCTCCAGATAGAGACTAGAACACAACACATCCTCCTCCAGATAGAGACTAGAACACAACACATCCTCCAGATAGAGACTAGAACACAACACTCAGGCAGTCCCCACAGTGCTGCCCGGCCTCACGATGCTCGTTGTGTCCTTTAGTCCCGACCCGGATGTGAACTGTGTGATCAGAACCCGGTGAACAGTCGGTATCTTGGATCACATATTTAATCTGCGAGCAGCAGACGTCTGTGAACGTGGAGTCAATATTTCACCTTTTGTTTTCCCAAACTAATCCTCCGCTTCCTGTTTTACCTTCAGGGGATCAATGAGCTTCATCGCATCTTCATCTGGTTCCGGTTCTGCAGCCGTGTGACACTCTGCTGTCGGCCGTTTATATTTTGCCATATTCGGGTCAGAAAATAGTGGAAACGGTTCTTCACGAGCTGCCGGAGCCTCGAGCGACGTCTTCAAAGACACAGAGATATAAAAATGGAAACGCAGGAAATATTTGACTTTTTTTTTTATTTGAATATTTGAGCTCAGTTCTCAGCCATCATTAAGTGAAGGACTGTGGTCAGAAAACAAAGCGACACGCGTCGAGCTCAGCCCGTTACGGGAATGCAGTCTTTTCAAAATAAACTTCCTGTCTTCACAGGAAACACTTTGGTGCTTTGGGTCCAAATAAGGACAGAAACAGTTTTACTGAAGTGCAGGAGTCACGTGAGAAATAGAGCAGCTGCCACGAAGACTTAGACTTTTTGATTGGCCCCTCCCCCTCCCTGTAGGGGGAGTCGCTCTGTTTTTATTGTCTGTCCCGCACGCGCTCAGTAGGCCTCCACACGGCCGGCTATTTCCTGCAGACGAGCTTGACCAAAGCACCGGATATGTGAGATATTTAAGATATTTGAGGATTTGTCACAATGTGCTTTTTACTCCCCGTGTCCCGGTGATCCTCACGTCTCAGGAATGCAACGCTCCTCTTTTAGGAGCGACCCCGCCAGGACTGCAGAGGTCCAGAAGGCCACATGAAAGGTGGCAGTATGTCCCTTTAAGTTCTGTAAGCGGCCATCTTTGATTTGTGTTTTTATAAAAGCTAAACCGAAAGATAATAATAATAATAATAAATTGAATTTATATAGCGCTTTTCATGGACTCAAAGTCGCTTTACAGGGAGCAAGAGTAGAAGGTAAAGCAAAACTGGACGATACAAGACAAAACAAAACAAAGCAAAAGAAAACAGGACAAAGCAGAACATGATACAGTCAATAGGGGGCTACTGATAGGCAGAGGTGAAGAGATGGGTCTTGAGGCGGGACTGGAAGACGGTGAGGGACTCAGAGGTGCGGATCTCTTGGGGGAGGGAGTTCCAGAGCCTGGGAGCTGCCCTGGAGAAGGCTCTGTCCCCAAAACTGCGGAGTTTGGATTTGTGGATGCAGAGGAGACCGGCTGAGGTGGATCTGAGGGACCGTGAGGGTTGGTAGGGGGACAGGAGGTCAGTGAGGTATGAGGGGGCCAGATGGTGGAGGGCTTTGTAGGTGAGGACCAGGATTTTGTAGGTGATCCGGTGGGGGATAGGAAGCCAGTGAAGTTGTTTTAGGACTGGAGTGATGTGGTGCCAAGATTTGGAGCGGGTGATGAGTCGGGCAGCTGCGTTCTGGACCAGTTGGAGGCGGTTGATATTGGTAGAGCTGATGCCGAGGAGAAGTGAGTTACAGTAGTCCAGTCGGGAAGAGATGAAGGCGTGAATGAGTCTTTCAGCCGCGGGGGGTGTGAGAGAGGGTCTGATTTTGGCGATGTTGCGGAGGTGGAAGAAGGAGGTTTTGATGACATGGCGGATGTGGGGCTCAAGGGAGAGGGTGGAATCAAAGATCACGCCAAGGTTTCGGGCCTGGGGAGATGGGGAGACAATGGTGCCGTCAATGGTGAGAGTGGGGTTATTGGTTTTGCTGAGTGTGGATTTGGAGCCAATGAGAAGGAATTCTGTTTTATCACTGTTGAGTTTGAGGAAGTTGTGTTGCATCCAGATTTTAATAGCTGACAGGCAGGAGTTGATGTGGGAGAGGGGAGGGTCGAGGGGGGATTTGGTGCTAAGGTAGATCTGGGTGTCATCGGCGTAACAGTGGAAGTCCAGGTTGAAGTGGCGGAGTATCTGACCAAGGGGGAGGATGTAGATGATGAAGAGGAGGGGGCCGAGTACGGAGCCTTGGGGAACGCCTTGAGTGACTGTGGCTGTGGCAGAGGTGTGATTATGAAGAGAGATGAAGTGTGATCTGTTGGAGAGGTAGGAGTGGAGCCAGCTGAGTGCAGTACCTTCGATACCAAGGTCTTTGAGTCTGGTGAGCAGAATGTTATGGCTCACGGTATCGAAGGCTGCACTCAGGTCAAGGAGGATGAGGATGTTGAGGGAACCGGTGTCAGCAGAGGTGAGGAGGTCGTTGAGGACTTTCAGAAGAGCGGTTTCTGTGCTATGGAGAGGGCGAAAACCAGATTGGAGGGGTTCAAATAGGTTATTGGTATGAAGATGGGATTGTAGCTGTGAGGCGACTATACGTTCCAGGGTTTTAGACAGAAAAGGGAGGTTGGATATTGGGCGGTAGTTGTTGAGGGAGGAGGGATCCAGACCAGGTTTTTTGAGGATTGGGGTGACAGCAGCGGTTTTGAAGGCAGAGGGGACAGTTCCAAGGGACCGTGAGGAGTTGAAGAGGTTTGTAAGGTAGGGGCATAGTACGGGGAGGCAGGACTTCAGGAGGGGAGTAGGGAGGGGGTCCAGGGAGCAGGTAGTGGGTTTGGAAGAGCTGATGAGTTTAGAGATTTCAGGAACAGTGACCAGGTCAAACTCGGAGAGGAGGCAGTGTGGAGGAGGGGTCAGGAGGTCAGGAGAGATGGGGATAGGGGGGGCCGTGGTGGGCGATGGAGTAAATAGTGGGAGGTCAGATGCAGGGGATAGAGATTTGTAAATTATGTTGATTTTGTCAGTGAAGAAGTGGAGAAATGAGTTGCAGAGATCCGGAGTAGAGGTAGGGAGGGTGTTGGTCCGAGGATTGAGGAGGTTGTTCACTGTGGAGAAGAGGGTTCTAGGATTTTGGCAGGGGTCGGTGAGGATGGTGGAGAGGTAGGCAGATTTGGCAGCAGTGAGGGCATCTTTGTAGGTATTGAGGTGGAGTTTGTAGGCTTCATGATGGACTGTGAGTGATGATTTTTTTGTCAGACGTTCAAGTTGGCGGCCAGTTTGTTTCAGTTTCCGGAGTGTGGGTGTGTACCAGGGTGAAGAGGTGTTAAAGGTGACGTTTTTTGTTTTGAGGGGGGCCAGAGTGTCGAGGGAGGTACACAAGATGGAGTTGAGGTGGTTTGTGAGATCATCAGGGGAGGTGGTGGTTGAGTCCAGCTGGAGAGTGGTGGAGAGCAGGTCAGAGAAATGGTGAGGATCAATTGATTTGAGGTTGCGGAAGGTGATTTCTCTGATGAGGCGAGGGCGTGGGGTTGGAGAAGGGATGGTGAACCGTACCAGTTTATGATCAGACAGGGGGAAGAGGCATGGATGGAGGTCGAGCGCTGGCTGGTTTGTGGAGCAGACCAGATCAAGGATGTGTCCTTTTTCGTGGGTGGGGAATGTGACATGTTGGATGAGAGTGAAGTTGTCCAGTAAAATGGTGAACTCTGATGAGAGCTTGCAGGTGGGGGAGTCCATGTGGATGTTTAAGTCACCGAGTAGCAGCAGACGTGGAGAGAGAGATGAGGCCAGTGTGAGGAGTTCAGTAAAATCAGAGAGGAAGGAGGAATTTGGTTTAGGTGGCCGGTAGATGAGGATGACTGTCAAGGAGGAAAGAGCTTTGAAGGCGAGAAATTCAAACGATGATACTGAGGGGAGGGTAAGTTCTGCGATCTGGAAGTTCTGGTTGAAAATAACGGCGAGGCCCCCTCCACGGCGGGCGGGGCGGGGTTTGCAGATGTAGTTGTAGCCAGGGGGGGATGCTTGGTTGAGGGAGAAGAAGTCATTGGGTTGTTGCCAGGTTTCAGTGAGCAGGAGGAAGTCCAGAGTGTTGTCGAGGATGAGTTCATGGAGGACAGGGGGTTTATTGTTAAGCGATCGGGTATTGAGGAGGCCGAAGTTGGCATGGTGAGAGGGTGGTGGGATGGGGGCAGGTTGGAGAGATCTGAGGTTGACCCGGTTAGCAGTGCGTGTGGTCAGTGAGGGGGGGTATTGCAGTTGACGGGGGACAGTGAGTGAATTTGCAAATGAGTGGACAGTAGGTGTATGTGGAGGGTGGATAGCACCGTAGTCCAGTCCGGGTTTTCTGTGCAGCCTGACGGTGTGCTCAGCGCTATGTGATCCAGTGGGGGAAGCATTCTGATGACGTGGCAGAGGTGCGACAGAACGTGCAGGTGACCAGATGGATGGAATAGATTGTCCGTGGTGAAAGTAAACAAACTTGCGGCAAGAGCTTCTGTGGATGTAACGGGGTCGACGTAGTAGTCCAAGCTGTTTGATGACTGGGATGCAGGGTGGAATGGAGTGGTTGAAGAGTTCGACCAGTTGCAGAGTTGAATATTTGATCATGAGGCCGAGTGGAGGGAGCGGTTTAGCCGTGGGCTAGGGGTGTAGAGGTGGATAGCTGATGTAAGTGCCAAAAATGATCCACAGCATGACAGGAGGAGATGAAGTCCAGTCTCGGTGCCTGTGAGACGGAGGGGAGGCAGTCGGAGTAGCGGCCACGCGTTGATCTAGCCAGCGAGGCGACAGTCCAGTTGAGGAGCGGCTTTGGGAAGCAGGTGAGAGGCTGTCCAGAGTTTATAGTTAGTCCAGTGGTGAGGTGAAGGGAAGAAGCTTGCTTTCCCTCAGACGATTTACAGCAGACAAAAACAGCAGACAAAAACAAAAACACAAGGGGCAAACAAAAACACAAGGGGCAAAGCAGGCAGAGAAGCGGCGAACAAACAGCGCCAGTGTCCTCTCATGTCTCAATGAAAGATGATTTAGAGCTTGTCGGCTCCTCGACAGTTTCAGGTCAAGTCCCACAGCTCAACTCTCTGACTGGCACCTGAACACCTCATGAGACGCCACCGAGGAGCGGCGGCCTGAGGAAACACGCCGTGAGAGAGGGTTCGAGTCCCATTTAGAAGCTGGCGCTACAGAGCACTGTACGCCAAGACCACCAGACACAGGAACAGCTTCTTTCCTCTGGCCGTCACCCTGATGAACAATTAATCAGACTCCTCCATCTGCACTACCTGCATTAATTGGACAACTTTTTCTTTTTAATGTCTTTTAAAAAAATATTTATCTTGCTTATTGTAAATGTGTATATATGTATAATGAGAGCTATGTGTAACCGGAGTCAAATTCCATGTGAGTGTAAACACACATGGCCAATAAAGCTGATTCTGATTCTGAATATCAGAGATATTGAAAACACGTCGTAGGAAAAGTTTTGTGTACAAAAGAAACGTACCAAATAGTCAACGTTTTCCCCAAAAGATTAATGCACAGTACAAACCTCCAGTGTGTGTGTGTGTGTGTGTGTGTGTGTGTGTGTGTGTGTGTGTACATACAAGTGAGTCAGGAAGCTTTATGCAAAATCATGCATTTTCTTGAAAACCACTGCAGGTCTCCATACAAACACTCACTCGCTCGCACGCACGCACGCACGCACGCACATGCACGCACGCGCACGCACGCGCACACACACACACACACACACGGAGAGGTCCGTTCTCCAGCGGGTACATAAAGCGTTGGCAGGAATTTCACTGAAACCTCTGTGGCTAACCTCCTGCGGCTACACACTCATTTACAGCTTTAAAGACACACACACACACACACACACACACACACACACACACACACACACACACACACACACACACACACACACACACACACACACACTCACTCAATGTACTCTTTCACTCTCTTTTATGGTTAATACTTAAAGATGGTTGATTATGTAAACGTGGTTTCAGATTTTGAAGTGTGTCAAAGAAGTCTGTGGCCTTTATTACCAGTGTGTGTGTGTGTGTGTGTGTGTGTGTGTGTGTGTGTGTGTGTGTGTGTGTGTGTGTGTGTGTGTGTGTGTGTGTGTGTGTGTGTGTGTGTGTGTGTGTTTGCTGGCTGGTCAGCAGCCAAACTAGTGGCTGGAGTCAATTAATTTACTCGCCGCAGTCAAAAGTGAGCAGAATTTGGCTGAAGTCTGGTTGTGATTTTCCAGCCTGATATCAAACAGACTGAAACATTTAGAGCTTGAGGTTCCTGCGTCGTAGAACTCTGAGTTAGTGCGTACGTGGTGTTTTACACAGTAGAGCTGCATCACAACCACTCAGGCGGTTGAACGTCTTAACTGACTAGCTGTGAGCTGATGACTAGCTGTGACCTCACGACTAGCTGTGACCTGATGACTAGCTGTGACCTCACGACTAGCTGTGACCTGATGACTAGCTGTGACCTTGTGACTAGCTGTGACCTTGTGACTAGCAGTGACCTCGTGACTAGCAGTGACCTCGTGACTAGCTGTGACCTTGTGACTAGCAGTGACCTCGTGACTAGCAGTGACCTCGTGACTAGCAGTGACCTCGTGACTAGCAGTGACCTCGTGACTAGCAGTGACCTCGTGACTAGCAGTGACCTCGTGACTAGCAGTGACCTCGTGACTAGCAGTGACCTCGTGACTAGCAGTGACCTCGTGACTAGCAGTGACCTCGTGACTAGCAGTGACCTCGTGACTAGCAGTGACCTCGTGACTAGCTGTGACCTCGTGACTAGCAGTGACCTCGTGACTAGCAGTGACCTCGTGACTAGCAGTGACCTCGTGACTAGCAGTGACCTCGTGACTAGCAGTGACCTCGTGACTAGCAGTGACCTCGTGACTAGCAGTGACCTCGTGACTAGCAGTGACCTCGTGACTAGCAGTGACCTCGTGACTAGCAGTGACCTCGTGACTAGCAGTGACCTCGTGACTAGCAGTGACCTCGTGACTAGCAGTGACCTCGTGACTAGCAGTGACCTTGTGACTAGCAGTGACCTCATGACCCGCCCTGGCCCTACTCACTGCAGCTGAGTGTGGTGTCGGTCTGGGCCGAGCCGGCCGGGATTGTCCAGTGGCTGTTGTCCCAGTCGATGACGTTGCCCACGGCGGCGCAGCTCAGAACGTTGAGCTGCTGCACCGTCATGGCGTAGTCCCACAGCCGGAGGTTGTAGATGTTCCCGTTGAAGCTTTGCTGCCCTGAACACACAGAGAGAAGCCGTTAACTAAGTATATCACCATCTTTATAAATCCTAGTTAAGTATTTCATCATCTTTATAAAACCTAGTTAAGTATTTCAATATCTTTATAAAACCTAGTTAAGTATTTCATCATCTTTAGTAAACATAACTAAGTATTTTATAATCTTTATTAAAGATAACTAATTCTTAAAGCTCACCTCCTAACAGGAACTGGCCACCAGGGGGCAAAGAGTGGCCGCTGGAGGAGGAGCAGGTCTTGGCCCAGTAGTTCCCATTGAAGTAGACTCCCACGTGGCCGTCGGACGACGTCCAGAGAACGCAGTACAGCCTCATGGAGGCGGTGAAGTCGGCGGAGGAGAGGATGGAGTCGATGGGGCACACCACCCCGTCCACGATCACCTTCATGCCGGACTGATCGGATCCCAGACTCAGCACCTCGTTGTTGCTGCTGTCGTAATAATTAAAGATCCACTCTTTCTGTTTACAGGTCAGGAGAGAGAATGCAGCTTTAACACAAGAAACATAGACTTCTATACAACCAGAGGAGTCGCCCCCTGGTGGTCAGGAGATAGAATGCAGCTTTAACACATAAAGCATATACTTCTATACAACCAGAGGAGTCGCCCCCTGGTGGTCAGGAGAGAGAATGCAGCTTTAACACATGAAGCATAGACTTCTATACAACCAGAGGAGTCGCCCCCTGGTGGTCAGGAGAGAGAATGCAGCTTTAACACAAGAAACATAGACTTCTATACAACCAGAGGAGTCGCCCCCTGGTGGTCAGGAGAGAGAATGCAGCTTTAACACATGAAGCATATACTTCTATACAACCAGAGGAGTCGCCCCCTGGTGGTCAGGAGAGAGAATGCAGCTTTAACACATGAAGCATAGACTTATATACAACCAGAGGAGTCGCCCCCTGGTGGTCAGGAGAGAGAATGCAGCTTTAACACATGAAGCATAGACTTCTATACAACCAGAGGAGTCGCCCCCTGGTGGTCAGGAGAGAGAATGCAGCTTTAACACATGAAGCATAGACTTTTATACAACCAGAGGAGTCGCCCCCTGGTGGTCAGGAGAGAGAATGCAGCTTTAACACATGAAGCATAGACTTCTATACAACCAGAGGAGTCGCCCCCTGGTGGTCAGGAGAGAGAATGCAGCTTTAACACATGAAGCATAGACTTCTATACAACCAGAGGAGTCGCCCCCTGGTGGTCAGGAGAGAGAATGCAGCTTTAACACATGAAGCATAGACTTCTATACAACCAGAGGAGTCGCCCCCTGGTGGTCAGGATGTTTCCTGTCAGAGCTCAAGGTCACCTGGAGAGTGATGGAGGGATGAAGTATTCCTCTGTGTACACCTTCATTCAGCTTCGGTGTTGCTCACCTGTTTCAGGCCAATGCGTTCCACCTCAAAGCAGAGCGTCAGCTGACTGAGCGCCGGGATGGAAACAGAGTCGGAGACTTTGATGAACTGGTTTCCTTTAGAGAGGGTGACCTTCTGGTTCCTCAGGGCCACGGCAACTGGAGAGATGAGATGGAAGAGGAGAGGAAAGGATGGAAGGATAGGAGGATGTATGGAAGGATAGAAGGATGGAAGGTTGGACGAATGGAAGGATGGAAGGATGGAGGAATGGAAGGATGAAGGATAGAAGAATGGAAGGATAGAAGGATGGAGGAATGGAAGGATGGAAGGTTGGATGAATGGAAGGATGGAAGGATAGAAGGATGGAGGAATGGAAGGATGAAGGATAGAAGGATGGAAGGATAGAGGAATGGAAGGATGAATGATAGAAGGATGAAGGATAGAAGGATGGAAGGATAGAAGGATGGAGGAATGGAAGGATGGAAGAATGGACGGATTGAAGGATAGAATGATAGAAGATGGAAGGATGGAAAGATAGTAGGATGGAAAAGTTTAAACACCAGAAGGTGAGAAAAAGAAAGTGCACAGAGGAAGAAACGAGGCGAGATGTTTGTGCAAATCAAAATAGGAAAGAGGGAAAACATTAACGATTGAGAAAGAAAAGCAAGAATAGAGAAACAAGCGTGAGAACAAAAGAAGTTTGGGCAAAGAAAGAAGAGAAGAAGCAACAAAGGAACAAAGAAGAGAGAAGAGATCAGGATGAAACCC
>CM042226.1:750000-832500 GCA_023566465.1 Cottus gobio
TGATGTCATGAACCATATGATGTCATGAACCATATGATGTCATGAACCATATGATGTCATGAACCAGATGATGTCATGAACCAGATGGTGTCATGAACCAGATGATGTCATGAACCATATAATGTCATGAACCAGATGATGTCATGAACCAGATGATGTCATGAACCAGATGATGTCATGAACCATATGATGTCATGAACCATATAATGTCATGAACCAGATGATGTCATGAACCAGATGATGTCATGAACCAGATGATGTCATGAACCATATGATGTCATGAACCAGATGATGTCATGAACCAGATGGTGTCATGAACCAGATGGTGTCATGAACCAGATGATGTCATGAACCAGATGATGTCATGAACCAGATGATGTCATGAACCAGATGATGTCATGAACCAGATGGTGTCATGAACCAGATGGTGTCATGAACCAGATGGTGTCATGAACCATGTCATGAACCAGATGATGTCATGAACCAGATGGTGTCATGAACCATGTCATGAACCAGATGATGTCATGAACCAGATGGTGTCATGAACCATGTCATGAACCAGATGGTGTCATGAACCATGTCATGAACCATGTCATGAACCATGTCATGAACCATATCATGATCCAGATGGTGTCATGAACCAGATGGTGTCATGAACCAGATGGTGTCATGAACCAGATGATGTCATGAACCAGATGATGTCATGAACCATGTCATGAACCATGTCATGAACCATGTCATGAACCATGTCATGAACCATGTCATGATCCAGATGACGTCATGAACCAGATGATGTCATGAACCAGATGGTGTCATGAACCAGATGACGTCATGAACCAGATGATGTCATGAACCAGATGGTGTCATGAACCAGACGATGTCATGAACCAGATGGTGTCATGAACCAGACGATGTCATGAACCAGATGGTGTCATGAACCATGTGTATGTATATATACACTCCTGTATGAGGATACGTACGTTTATATTATCGTGTACTTTTATATTTTGATTCTTTGTTTTAAAAACTAAACTTGAATCAAAAAGAGAGAAACGTGTTTGCTTTGTGTTGTCATTAACAGTGTGTGTATGTGTGTGTGTGTGTGTGTGTGTGTGTGTGTGTGTGAGAGTGAGTGTGTGTGTGTGTGTGTGTGTGTGTGTGTGTGTGTGTGTGTGTGTAATACACAGGATTACACATTTACATTTAGATGTTTATTGGAGGCGGCGGTGTGTTCAGGGTCCCTCTGTAGAAATGAAACACTTCTCTGTGCACTAATTGGATTTAATAAATAATCAAAACCAAATCAAATCTAATGAGATTTAATTTATTTACAGAATAAACTGAAGCAAAGTAATAATTAGTTTATTATATTTAAACACGCAGAGACGAGGAGAGCAAACGGGAAACATAAGAGATAGAGAGAGAATAATAATAACAATTAAAAATATATAATAAATGTATATAAATATTATTATTTTTTTTATATATATATACATGTATTATATATATATATATATATAAGAAGAGGAGGAGAAGGAAGAGGAAGAACACGAGTCTGAAGATCTTCATATGAAGAGAACAGAATGAAGGTACTGAAGTCAGACCGTCTCATCCTTCATCACTCTGAGACGTTTACAGCTTCCTGGTCACACACACACACATAGTACACCGCTAACCTCAGTGTGTGTGTGTGTGTGTGTGTGTGTGTGTGTGTGTGTGTGTGGTTACTGCTGGGAACTTTACGAGTGTGTTTGAACCACTCGGTTTGGCCTGAGGCTGCTGGTTGGAAAATACATTAACACACACACACACATACGCACACACACAAAAACACACACACATTCTCTCTCTTTCAGTTTGAGTTTACATTTCTAATTTAAATGAGAGTTCTTGGCAATAATGTCTTCGGTCTCTCCTCCTATCCTAAGATGCATAAGAGATAAGATAAGATAAGATAATCCTTTATTAGTCCCGCAGTGGGGAAATTACAGGATTACAGCAGCATTGCTCAGTACGTAAAGATAAAAGAAATCAAGTAATATAAATAAACAGTAATAAACAGTAATAAACATAATAAAATAAACAGTAAAGAGAAATTGAATGTACAGTAGAATATTGAATATACAAATTACAAAATATTACAAAATATTGCACCAGGATGGATTAAAGTGACCAGAATATTGAATATACAAATTACAAAATATTACAAAATATTACACCAGAATGGATTAAAGTGACCTGAGTGATAAAAAAGTGTTCAAGCATTGAGAGTCCAGAATGTTTGTGGGCTACTGGGAGGTCAGCTTGTTGTGCAGCCTGACAGCAGCAGGGAGGAAGGACTTGCGGTACCTCTCCTTCACACACCGGGGGTGAATCAGCCGGTGGCTGAAGGAGCTGTGCAGAGCTGCCAGGGTGTCCTGCATGGGGTGGGAGGCGTGGTTCATCAGGGATGAGAGCTTGGCCATCATCCTCCTGTCTCCCACCACCTCCACAGTATCCAGAGGACACCCCAGCACGCTGCTGGCCTTCTTTACCAGTTTGTCCAGTCTCCTCCTGTCAGCCGCCGTGATGCTGCTGCACCAGAAGACCACTCCATAGAAGATGGCTGATGCCACCACAGAGTCAAAGAAGGTCTTCAGGAGTGCTCCCTGCACCCCAAAAGACCTCAGTCTCCTCAGCAGAAAGAGTCTGCTCTGTCCCTTTTTATACAGTGCATGTGCGTGGTCGGACCAGTCCAGTTTATTGTTCAAGTGAACACCCAGGTACTTGTAAGACGTCACCATCTCAGTGTCCAGTCCCTGGATGCTCAATGGTAGCGGAGGAGAGCGTTTGCCCCGGCGGAAGTCCACCACCAGCTCCTTGGTCTTACTGGAGTTTATCTGGAGGCGGTTCCGCTGGCACCATCCTAAAAAGTCCTGGTTCAGTTCCCTGTACTCCCTGTCATCATCGGCAGAGATGAGACCGACGATTGCAGAGTCGTCAGAGAACTTTTGCAGGTGGCTGTTGGCAGAGTTGTGTTTAAAGTCCGAGGTGTAAATGGAGAACAGGAATGGAGCCAGAACGGTTCCCTGTGGAGCCCCCATGCTGCAGGACACCCGATCTGACTCACACTCCCGTATCCGCACATACTGTGGACGGTTGGTGAGGTAGTCCAGGATCCATGCAGTGAGGTGGTGGTCCACCCCGGTCTGCTCCAGCTTGTCCCTCAGAAGCAAAGGCTGAATGGTGTTGAAGGCACTGGAGAAGTCGAAAAACATGACCC
This sequence comes from Cottus gobio, assembly GCA_023566465.1. Taxonomy (NCBI): domain Eukaryota; kingdom Metazoa; phylum Chordata; class Actinopteri; order Perciformes; family Cottidae; genus Cottus; species Cottus gobio. Next base: position 753,263 of record CM042226.1, read on the forward strand.
TCACAGTGCTTCCAGCCTTTTCCAGGTGAGAGAGGCATCTCTGTAGCAGGTAGATGACGGCGTCATCCACCCCGATGCCAGACTGGTAGGCAAACTGAAGTGGGTCCAGGGATGAGCTCACCAGGGGGCGGAGATGGGCAAGGACCAGCCTCTCCATACCACAGTGTGTGTGTGTGTGTGTGTGTGTGTGTGTTTGGTTCAGTTTCACTTCATCAGGTCACAACTTGCTGTTTTTGATCACATGTCACTAATGGTCACACGATCACTAACGATCACATGATCACTAACGGTCACCTGATCACTAACGATCACATGTCACTAACAATCACATGTCACTAACGGTCACATGATCACTAACGATCACTAATGGTCACATGATCACTAACGTCACATGTCACTAACGGTCACACAATCACATGATCACTAACGGTCACGTGATCACTAACGGTCACCTGATCACTAACGATCACATGTCACTAACGATCACATGTCACTAACGGTCACATGATCACTAACGGTCACATGATCACTAACAGTCACATGATCAGGTGAACCAACATGACATCCGGCTGGAGACGTCGTAGCGTTTCTGCAACATGACGAGCGGTTAGATAAAGGAAGCTCATTATTTAGAAAACGAGGCTCCGAGACACGGGAGGAAAATGTGAGTAATAAATAAATAGAAGAGAGAGAAGTGAAGAGGAAACAAGTGTTCGGAAGATGGAAACGTGGGAGGAGCTGGAAATCCTATAAATCACTGCTGTCAGATGAAAACGCTGTGACATGAAGACTGAAACATGAAGACTGAAACATGAAGAACGAAACATGAAGTATAAAACATGAAGAATGAAACAAGGAAAATGAAACAGGGATAACGAAACAGGGAGAATGAAACATGACAAATGACACAGGTAGACTGAAACATGAAGACTGAAACATGAAGACTGAAACATGACAAATGACACAGGTAGACTGAAACATGAAGACTGAAACATGAAGACTGAAACATGAAGAATGAAACATGAAGACTGAAACATGAAGACTGAAACATGAAGAACGAAACATGAAGAATGAAACATGAAGAATGAAACATGAAGACTGAAACATGAAGAACGAAACATGAAGACTGAAACATGAAGACTGAAACATGAAGAATGAAACATGAAGAATGAAACATGAAGACTGAAACATGAAGACTGAAACATGAAGAACGAAACATGAAGACTGAAACATGAAGACTGAAACATGAAGAATGAAACATGAAGACTGAAACATGAAGACTGAAACGTGAATAATGAAACATGAAGAATGAAACATGAAGACTGAAACATGAAGACTGAAACATGAAGAATGAAACATGAAGACTGAAACATGAAGACTGAAACGTGAATAATGAAACATGAAGAATAAAACATGAAGAACGAAACAGGGAAAACAAAACAGGGATAACAAAACAGGGATAACAAAACAGGAAGAATGAAACATGACGAATGACACATGTAGACCGAAACATGAAGACTGAAACATGAAGACTGAAACATGAAGACTTAAACATGAAGAATGAAACATGAAGACTGAAACGTGAAGACTGAAACAAGTAGACTGAAATATGAAGACTGAAACATGTAGACTGAAATATGAAGACTGAAACATGTAGACTAAAACATGTAGACTGAATCATGAATAATGAAATATGTAGACTGAAACATAAAGATTGAAACATGAAGACTGAAACGTGAAGACTGAAACAAGTAGACTGAAACATAAAGATTGAAACATGTAGACTGAAACATGAAGAATGAAACATGTAGACTGAAACATGTAGACTGAATCATGAAGAATGAAACATGTAGACTGAAACATAAAGATTGAAACATGTAGACTGAAACATGAAGAATGAAACATGAAGAATGAAACATGAAGAATGAAACATGAAGAATGAAACATGAAGAACAAAAATAAAGATTGAAACATGAAGACTGAAACATTAACAACAAAGACTGAAACATGAAGACTGAAACATGAAGACTGAAACATGAAGAATGAAACATGAAGACTGAAACATGAAGAATGAAACATGTAGACTGAAACATAAAGAATGAAACATTAAGACTGAAACATGAAGAATGAAACATGTAGACTGAAACATAAAGAATGAAACATTAACAACAAAGACTGAAACATTAAGACTGAAACATGAAGACTAAAACATGAGAAATAAAGACTGAAAAATGAAAACAGCAGACCCAAAGAGGTGAATGAAGGGCATCTGAAGCATGAAATGAAAGACAGCACTTATTTTTAATTCTCAGGTTGAATCTTCACTCAAACGTTAGAGAATTTCATTTATTTTTATATTCAGCCGTTTAAAGCTCAGCTAATTATTTCCCTTCCTTTAATTATGATAATCATAATGTGCCTTCAATGCCTCGTGTTGACGACACTTTGGCTTTCATAGAAGAGTCGGCTTGAAGACTTCTCCAGATGATGAAGCTCTCGCTACATTTAATGATTCATAAATAATGAACAGAAGGCTGATACATTCTGTCCTTTCATTTTGTCAAACTTTTGTTGATTTGCTCTCATAGCTGTTTATTCTGGAGGAAGTGTTGCACATCAAACACATGAAGCATAGACTTCTATACAACCAGAGGAGTCGCCCCCTGGTGGTCAGTAGAGAGAATGCAGCTTTAACACATGAAGCATAGACTTCTATACAACCAGAGGAGTCGCCCCCTGGTGGTCAGGAGAAAGAATGCAGCTTTAACACATGAAGCATAGACTTCTATACAACCAGAGGAGTCGCCCCCTGGTGGTCAGTACAGAGAATGCTGATGGTGTTTTTGAAAGAGATGAAATAGGAAGTGGCCTCAGACCAATGAGTGAATGTCCTCACTGTCCAAAAATGGCCAAAAGCAACTGTAAGCAGATGACATCACTGTATCTCAAAGTAAAAATCTGTATAATTAACTGTACGTTTAGCATCATAAAATGCTACAATAACATTAATATCTGATTCATTCACACTTCTCAATCAGAGTTTTATTCCAGCTGAAGTTTTGCATTTTGGTTTGAGGCTCGCGGCGTGTTTGAGTCGTGGACGTGACTCGGTCGAGCTGACTCTTCTCTGAGAGTTTAACGGCTGTGAGAGCAACTCAGTGAAAGTCAGAAGAGCAGGTCAATTAAAGACTAAATCCTCTGCCCCGAGACTTCCTGTCCGGATTAAAAGGAAAGACGGATCCTACCGTGTCTGTGCAGACTCATCCACAGCAGGACGACTGGGACGACATGACGGAGGCTCCACCTTCCTCCTCCTCCACCTCCTCCTGCTCCTCCTCCTCTTCTGCCTGTACAGGACTCCCTGCAGGAACAGAACGGGGAGAACATCAGTACCACTCAGAATAAAAGGAAGTGGCTCTCACACCAGTGTCGAGTGAGAGCTTCCTGGATCAATCTTGCGGCAAAAAGCTGATTTATGTGGAGACAAAAATAGCAAAACATTTTTATTAAATATACAAAATTAATTCAAATGAATAAATATATGAAATAGGTTGTTTTAACATTTTAATAAAGAAAATTAAATATGTGTGTGTGTGTGTGTTCTGCCCACCAGCTTGATAATCACCTCACCAGGGATCACACCATGTACCACCCACACGTTCATGGTGTGTGTGTGTGTGTGTGTGTGTCATCTCAGAGAATAACCCCAGAGAGCCAATCAAATTGCTCCATCAGGTGATGATAAAAGACACCTGAGCAGCTAATGAGTGTTGTCATGGTTCAAGTGCATTTAAAGTGATTCAGCTCACGTCTTCTCTCCAAGAAGGCGCAGCAGAGGATGTTCTTCCTGAGGCAGCTGAGGAAACTCAACCTGCCAAAGACAATGATGGTGCACTTCTACACTGCCATCATCGAGTCCATCCTCTGTTCCTCCATCACCGTCTGGTACGCTGCAGCCACTGCCAAGGACAAGGCCAGGCTGCAACGCATCATTCGCTCTGCAGAGAGGGTGATTGGCCGCAATCTGCCGTCCCTCCAGGACTTGTTTGCTTCAAGGACCCTGAAGAGGAAGATTGTAGCTGATCCCTCTCACCCTGGACACAAACTGTTGGTGTCCCTCCCCTCTGGCAGGAGGCTGCGGTCCATCAGGACCAAGACCTCACGCCACAAAAACAGTTTCTTCCCGTCTGCAGTCGGGCTCATCAACAGAGCCCGGGTCCCCCTAACAGAGCCCGGGGGCGACTGTGGCTCAGTGGTTAGCAAGTCGGTCTTTCAATCAGAAGGTCGGTGGTTCGATCCCCGGCTCCGGCAGTCTGTGTCGTTGTGTCCTTGAGCAAGACACTTAACCCTCATTGCTCACCGTTGCTGTGTCTACGGTCTACTGTATATCATGTAAGTCTCTTTGGATAAAAGCGTCAGCTAAATGAAATGTAATGTAATGTCCCCCTAACAGAGCCCGGGTCCCCCACTGACTCTAATGACTCTGTCACCCCCAGACAATTCCCACCGGACACTCCCCTGCACATAGCCTTATATTTAAATACACTTGCCACTTTCACACAACACTTACACTCATGCACATTCCATGCACTTTATCTTATTTTTGGTATTTTGATATTTTGATATGCTACTGTTTCAATGTAAATACTCATTCATCCATTCATCCTCATTTATTGCACTGCGTTAACTGTTAAATGTGTATTGTTAAATGTTAAATGTATGCACCTTCCCGCCAGGACAAATTCCTTGTATGTGTAAACATACATGGCAATAAATGGTTCTGATTCTGATTCTGATTCTGATTCTTCATGATGTTCATTAGCGTATGAACCGGATCTCTGAGGCCAAAACAAATTTTATGGAACAAATCCATCAAGAGATTTTCGTCAAAGCTGTCAGCCTGTTGCTTTAAGGAGCTTTATAAACTCACAATGAGTCAGACTTCCTGAAATAAACCGGGTTTATTTGGTGAACTAGCTTCGTTGAACAGGAAGTACAGGAGGACCCTCTTTGAAGGCTCCTTGTGACAACCTGGAGGTCGTTAACTTCCAGCGAAAGAAGGCGAAGGAGCTACTGGTGGAAACCAGACCTCATTAGCACCGGTCTGGTTCCCAGTATCAGGTTCAACTAGCCAGCGGAGAAAGAAAGAAAGACACTTTTCTTACAGACGGTAAAATACCTGAACCATTGAAAGTCCACTGGTTGATCTCTCTCAGTGATTGTGTGTGTGAGAGAGAGAGAGGGAGTGTGTGTGTGTTCAGTTATCTACGTTTTTACTTGATGTAACCATAAGTAGTTCTGTAACGTTGCTGTTGCAGGTTGTGCAGACAGCACATAAACGATGCTGCTGAGCAGGAAAGGGATGTTCACATTTAACGTGTGTGTGCATGTGCGTGTGTGTGTGTGTGTGTGTGTGTGTGTTCCTCAGTTATCTATGTTTTTACTTGATGTGACCATCAGTTGTTCTGTTGCAGGTTGTGCAGACAGCATGTAAACGATGCTGCTGAGCAGGAAAGGGATGTTCACATTTAACAGGTTTAAAGACAGAAGAAGTTAATATCATGATTAATTATTAATGTTCTTTAAAGTATGATTGAGTTTCATCTTGACTGACAGGATGAAGTTGATGAACAGAGCAGAAATGATCGGAGGATTAGTTTCTGTTGAGAGTTTGTGTTTTCTTACAAGAGGGATTTAAAGCAAATCCTTTGCATCTGATTGGTCTGCTACAAAGTGGGCGTGCCTACACCGGCCTTGCCCTAAAGGTTACAGCTTGATGGATGTTGGGATGCCTTTGGTTGAAATGAGTTGCTGCTGGCTCACACGAGGAAGAAAAGATGGATTTGGATATTAAAAAAATGATCTGTTGCTTGTGAGGATGCACGTTTTTAAACACTTGTCTCAGAGGCAGCTGTTTCCCTTGCTTCCAGTCTTCATGCTAAGCTAGGCTAACAATGCCTTGACTCCAGCTCAACGTCTGAAGATGTTGACTTTTCCAAAAGAACTAAAGAATAAAAAGCAGAGTGAAGCGTCGCTGCAGCAGCTCCTCTTCTTCAGTTTGTTGAGTTGAGCTCAAAGTTCACACAGAAGAAGAGTTTGAACGTTTAAATAAGAAACTTTTTCTGGACTGAAGAAGAAAGAAGGAAGTGGGAGAGAGGAGTGAGAGGGAGAGAGGAGTGAGAGGGAGAGTGGAGTGAGAGGGAGTGAGGAGTGAGAGAGGAGGGAGAGAGGAGTGAGAGGGAGAGAGGAGTGAGAGGGAGAGAGGAGGGAGAGAGGAGGGAGAGAGGAGTGAGAGGGAGAGAGGAGGGAGAGAGGAGGGAGAGAGGAGTGAGAGGGAGAGAGGAGGGAGAGGGAGAGAGGAGGGAGTGAGGAGTGAGAGGGGAGTCAGAAGGAGAGAGGAGTGAGAGGGAGAGAGGAGGGAAAGGGAGAGAGGAGTGAGAGGGAGAGAGGAGGGAAAGGGAGAGAACTCAGACTCTCAGAGTTTGCATCATAAATATTGAAAGCAGACAGAACAGAACATTTTGTCTCATCATCCGGCTCCACGCTGCAAATTCATGCAGCTTCTGACATTAAAGAAAACTTGCCTCTTTGTCAACTGTTGGGTCTTGTTTCCTTGTCTCCTCCCTCCTCCCTCCTCCCTCCTGCCTCCTACCTCCTGCCTCCTCCCTCCTGCCTCCTACCTCCTGCCTCCTCCCTCCTCCCTCCTGCCTCCTGCCTCCTGCCTCCTCCCTCCTGCCTCCTCCCTCCTCCCTCCTCCCTCCTGCCTCCTGCCTCCTCCCTCCTGCCTCCTGCCTCCTGCCTCCTCCCTCCTCCCTCCTCCCTCCTCCCTCCTGCCTCCTCCCTCCTGCCTCCTCCCTCCTCCCTCCTCCCTCCTACCTCCTGCCTCCTCCCTCCTGCCTCCTCCCTCCTCCCTCCTGCCTCCTCCCTCCTCCCTCCTCCCTCCTCCCTCCTGCCTCCTGCCTCCTGCCTCCTGCCTCCTCCCTCCTCCCTCCTGCCTCCTGCCTCCTCCCTCCTGCCTCCTGCCTCCTCCCTCCTCCCTCCTGCCTCCTGCCTCCTCCCTCCTGCCTCCTCCCTCCTCCCTCCTACCTCCTGCCTCCTGCCTCCTCCCTCCTCCCTCCTACCTCCTGCCTCCTCCCTCCTACCTCCTGCCTCCTCCCTCCTCCCTCCTCCCTCCTACCTCCTGCCTCCTACCTCCTCCCTCCTACCTCCTGCCTCCTCCCTCCTGCCTCCTCCCTCCTGCCTCCTCCCTCCTCCCTCCTGCCTCCTCCCTCCTCCCTCCTGCCTCCTCTCTCCTCCCTCCTGCCTCCTCCCTCCTCCCTCCTCCCTCCTCCGTGAATGACAAGTGGTGCGAGGTCAGCGAACGTGAGTGCATAAAGAGAGTGATTCATGCTGCTGGACAGACCCCCGGCCTGCAGGCAGACATTTTGTTTACCAGAAGTCTTGAATCGAGAAATAAAGGTTTAACAAGAGATGAGAAGAAGTTCACCTTTAAGAGGAGAACAGGCCTCACCTTTAAGAGGAGAACAGGCCTCACCTTTAAGAGGAGAACAGGCCTCACCTTTAAGAGGAGAACAGGCCTCACCTTTAAGAGGAGAACAGGTCTCACCTTAAAGAGGAGAACAGGCCTCACCTTTAAGAGAACAGGCCTCACCTTTAAGAGGAGAACAGGCCTCACCTTTAAGAGGCTGAGCAGAGGAAACTCATCTCCTTACCCTATCTCTAAGGCTGAGCCCTACAGAGGAAACTCATCTCCTTGCCCTATCTCTAAGGCTGAGCCCTACAGAGGAAACTCATCTCCTTACCCTATCTCTAAGGCTGAGCCCTACAGAGGAAACTCATCTCCTTACCCTATCTCTAAGGCTGAGCCCTACAGAGGAAACTCATCTCCTTACCCTATCTCTAAGGCTGAGCCCTACAGAGGAAACTAATCTCCTTACCCTATCTCTAAGGCTGAGCCCTACAGAGGAAACTCATCTCCTTACCCTATCTCTAAGGCTGAGCCCTACAGAGGAAACTCATCTCCTTACCCTATCTCTAAGGCTGAGCCCTACAGAGGAAACTCATCTCCTTACCCTATCTCTAAGGCTGAGCCCTACAGAGGAAACTCATCTCCTTACCCTATCTCTAAGGCTGAGCCCTACAGAGGAAACTCATCTCCTTACCCTATCTCTAAGGCTGAGCCCTACAGAGGAAACTCATCTCCTTACCCTATCTCTAAGGCTGAGCCCTACAGAGGAAACTCATCTCCTTACCCTATCTCTTCGCTTGTGGTAGGCCCACCCGGAGGGAGCAATCCACCGGTTTCCGGCAGAGCACCATGGCCTCAGATTTCGTGGTGCTGACTCTCATCCCCGCCGCTTCACACTCGCCTGCAAAACGCCCCAGTGAATGCTGGAGGTCATGGTCCGAGGAGGCAAACAGGACCACATCATCTGCAAACAGCAGAGAGGCGATCCCGAGACCCCAACCTGAGGATACGAATACAGCTCCTACTGCAGTACAGAGACCGGATCGTAATATGATGGATGATAGCTTGTGACTCGAAATATTTAAATTAATACGATTTCAAAGATACAAAAGTAAGTGAAGGATTCAACTCAACTCTCACACACACACACACACACACACACACACACACACACACACACACACACACACACACACACACACACACACACACACACACACACACACACACACACACACACACACACACACACACACACACACACACACACACACACACACACACACACACCGACACGTACACACAAACATAACATTTTTATGTTTCTCTCCATCAGCTCAAGTCCCTTCTTCCTGTTTTAAAGCTTTGAAATGTATGTACATAAAGACATATAAATACATATATATATATATATATATATATATATATATATAAATACGTACATATATATATGTATGTATTTATATACATATATATATATGTATATGTTCCTTAGTCACTGTTCAAACAGAACGACGTGTTCAAATTGTGACAAAAGGTTTTTATAAATTATTGAATAGTTTTAAAAGAAGTGTTTCATTATTCTTATACGTGTTCTTCTTCTTTTATACGTGTTGTTGTTCTTCATTTACACATATTGTTGTTGTTCTTTTATACGTGTTGTTGTTCTTCATTTACACGTATTGTTGTTGTTCTTTTATACGTGTTGTTGTTCTTTACATGTTGTTGTTCTTTTATACGTGTTGTTGTTCTTTACATGTTGTTGTTGTTCTTCTTCTTTTATACGTGTTGTTGTTGTTCTTTTATACGTGTTATTGTTGTTGTTCTTCTTCTTTTATACGTGTTGTTGTTCTTCTTCTTTTATACGTGTTGTTGTTCTTCTTCTTTTATACGTGTTGTTGTTCTTTACATGTTGTTGTTCTTTACATGTTGTTGTTGTTCTTCTTCTTGTATACGTGTTGTTGTTGTTCTTTTATACGTGTTATTGTTGTTGTTCTTCTTCTTTTATACGTGTTGTTGTTCTTCTTCTTTTATACGTGTTGTTGTTGTTCTTTACCTTCCTCTCCCTTTTCCTCTTCTTCTCTTCCAGAGTTGAGTTCTCACCTCAGGGACGAAAATATTTGTTTCTTCTTATTTTTTCATCATTAAGGAGTCGAGACTCAAACTTCTCCCTCAAAGTCAAGAGTTAAACTCACTCTAGCAGCGCTGGGAACACCGGGAACATTGGGAGCACTGGGAACACTGGGAACACTGGGAGGAGAACCCAACAGAAGTCTCTTTGGATCAACTGGTAGAACGAACACTGATGTAAACTCTCCAGAGCTGCTTTAAAACACTTTTACTGAAGATCCAGTCCTCTCTTCTGTGACTCTTAATAATAATAATAATAATATTAATAATGATAACGTTAATAAATGAGCACTCACATGAGATCACTGGAGCGGCAGCCGGTCCCCCTGAAGGATCATCCTCCTGCTCCTCAGTCTCAGACCACCTTCTGTCGCGCGAAACCTTTCAGACCCAAAATCCAGAACGCGCCTCGCGACGCGTAAAAGTGTCCAAAGTTTGGAGAGACGGAGCGAGACTGAGAGAGAGGGAGGGAGAGAGAGGGGAAGGGAGGGGAGGGGAGAGAGAGGGAGAGGGAGAGACTGAGAGAGAGAGGCGGAGACAGACGCGCTCCCGCCCGGGTTGGTTCGCTTCTCAGGCCCGGACGGCCCGGCGGGGTGGAGACGCTTCTTCCACGGAGATAACCGGTCAGCAAAACAAGGTACCCTTCAGTAGTACATCTCAGAGGGAATGATGTAATTTTACTGCAGTACATTTATCTGACAAGTAGTTACTTTATACAAACTACTTTATAGTATAATTCTAATAAGATTTTCAATGGACCAATTCATATTTCTATTTTACAGTATATTTTATTGATAATACTTCAGCACTTTTACTTGTATTTCCACACTGTAGTACGTCTACTTCTTCAGCTCCACAAACCAAAGTGAATCATCCCCATGAAGACGTTGATGAAGGTGCTGCACAACAAGATGATTTCTAATGTTCACAAATTAAACTTAATTTATTTATGAGAACAGAGAAACTTTATTCTGAAAAACAACATTTAGAGAAAACTTTACTTCAATAAACTAAATGAAATAATATTCATAACAGAGAGGAAAATCAGAGTTAAACAAACAGGAGACAGGAAATACAGGCAGTGAGACAGGAAATACAGGCAGTGAGACAGGAAATACAGGCAGTGAGACAGGAAATACAGGCAGTGAGACAGGGCAGGCTTTTAATTTGAAAAGCAGATGGTGGAAAAGACAGTCACTGAGGAATGTGGAGTACAGAGAGAGAGAGACACACACAGACAGACAGACAGACAGACAGACAATATAAAAACATTACATCAATTATGTCAAAAAATAAGTTTCTTATGCTCAGTTTTAAAATAAACAACTCTATTTTGTTGCTCTTCGCCAGTCTCTTTAAAACGTATGATTTGTTGAATATTGACGTTTCGGTTTCATAAATACGTTTCAATCGGTATTTAATTCAAATAAAGTACAATTCAAAGAAATTGACCTGAATACAGAAACCAGAGCAGAATTTATTTAGTTTTCTGTCTCAAACCCTGAACTTTGATTCCATGTAAAATGTAAAATTAAAACATTGTATTACCTAAATAAACCAGAAGAGATAAAAAACCTCTCAAACATCAAATATATTAAATCAGAAACTCAGACGAGACATTTGAGCGTCATTTCAAGTATTTTATTCAAACTGAGTCCGACAGACAAGATTTACCAGAAACTTAAACGTTAAATAATACACCCGATAAAAAAGAAAGATGGCCGCCGCTCTCAGACATAATCAACGTCAACAGAGAGAGAGAAGCAGCAGCTTTGTTTGTTAAATTAGAGATTAGAGTTGAATTGACTCCCGTTAGCTCATCACGTAGCATGTAAGCTAACCTCCGATCCTCCTTTACACGTCACATGGTGGATCAGGTGCTTGTTTTATTCTGGCGGGAGCACAGGAGGAAGTCAGGTGACGTAGAATAAACGGTCTGTTATTATTTTAGTTACGGAACAAACAACCATCTGACAATCTCCTGGACGTTAAAGGTCACAGCGCGTTCGGTCAGCATCAAACCACCGGCGTGTTTTTGTAGGAACATTTTAGACGCCCAAAAAAGTTTAAATATTCTCGCTTTTGAGCGCCAGACGCAGAGTCACAGCGCTCGTCAAGGTCACTCTTTATGTCACAATCTGGACCATTAGCATAAGCTTAGCATTAGCTTAGCTTAGCATGAAGAGTGGGAGGAGGGGCACAGCGAGCCGGCCTCCGGCACGACTCATGTTGAGTCTTTTGAACCCGAACAAAAACTGATCGGAGAACAAAAAAAACAAAAACGGCTGGCTGTTCCCACTTACTTCCTGTCTTCATGCTAAGCTACGCTAAGCTAAGCTAACGGGCCCCTGGCTAGTTTCTGTGTAACGTTTGGTTGTCATGCAACGGGCCACAGCAGCGACATAAAAAGACAGATTTTTGTTACATTTTTCACACTTTTGATATTTAATTGTTCAAAAAGGAGCCGATACAAAACAAAATGTTTTGAATGCAACAAGCAGCGATGCGTCTGGAAAGAGCGTCAATAACGGAGCTTTGATCTTTGGGTTCTGATAATTAAGAAGCAGTCAGTCCGTCAGCCGACACAGGCGGCCATTGTTGCAAACTGATTTCCATCATGTCCGCCGACGCCGAGCTGAGTGTGTGTGCGTGTGTGTGTGTGTGATCAGCGACAGATAGGGTGGCGCTGCTGGGGGGGCGGCCTGGGGGGACAAAGGCTTCATTCTCTGCCGGTGGTGAGCAGCTTCAGGGCCTTCTGGAGGTTCTGGACCGCCGTGCCCACGTCCTCGTACTGCAGCGCGCTGCCCGCGTACTTGCAGTACTTCTGGGCCTTGGTGAAGTCCTCCGGAGTGAGATGGACACCGCCTGCAGGGGAGGAAGAGGGGGAGGAGTCAGATGCCTAATGCAGTCCGGTCGCAGGAGCAGAAATCACTCTTCAGTGCTGCACAAAGACGGGATTGATTCGGGAAGAAGAGGAAGCTTCCTCCCTCTAGGAAGCAGGACACAGGGCTCCTCCTGGGCGTGGCATGCGGCCGTTTGAAGATCAAACTCTTCGTCCGTAAAACGTCAAAAAGAACATTTAGAGAAGTAAAAAAAAGAATGTTGTCGGTCTCTCTTCAGAAGAGAAAGCTGGAAATATGAAAACGTCATGAACAGAAGACTCCAGTTTAAAGGAGTGCACACAATCACCTGTCGGCACTCAGGGGATTGTGGGTAATTTATGATGGCGAGGAACCTGCTGCAAACCTCTGTGTGTGTGTGTGTGTGTGTGTGTGTGTGTGTGTTTCGTCACCTTTGACGGCCTCTCATCACTGCAGTATTTAATAAAGACGGCCGTGACCTCTGACCCGCCGCTCCCTCTGACCTCATCTCTCTGAAAATGGGCGGAGCTTCAGCTCATGAAACACAAAGGATTCAATAACGTCTCCTCTCTTAAATAAATATGGAAGTCTGATTCAACGCAATTCAGTAGAACAGAGTTCAGATTCCAGAATGGTTAGGGAGGGAGGAGACAAGGAAACAAGACACAAGACACAAGACACAGGAGACAAGGAGACAAGACACAGGAGACAAGATACGAGAGAGAAGACAAGGAGACAAGACACAGGAGACAAGGAGACAAGACACGAGAGAGAAGACAAGGAGACAAGACACAGGAGACAAGGAGACAAGACACGAGAGAGAGGAGACAACAAGGAAACAGAGGAAATGAGTGAGAGGAGACAAGGAAACTGGTTCCTCTCAGACCTCCACCCATCAGAGTCCCTGGAGGTCTGCAGCTCAGCCTGGAGCAGCTGGGTGGGACCCTCCTTCAGATACAGGACTCTAGTGAGTGATATAGGACCTAGAAACCCCCTGAACCCCCTCAGAGATCCACCCATAAGGTCTCCTCTCCTCCTTTCCTTTCCTTCTCTCCTTGTTTTCACCTCTCGTCCTCACTAGGACACTAGTCCTGTAGCTGAGGGAGGAGACCACTAAGGGTCCTCACTAGGACACTCGTCCTGTAGCTGAGGGAGGAGACCACTAAGGGTCCTCACTAGGACACTCGTCCTGTAGCTGAGGGAGGAGACCACTAAGGGTCCTCACTAGGACACTAGTCCTGTAGCTGAGGGAGGAGACCACTAAGGGTCCTCACTAGGACACTCGTCCTGTAGCTGAGGGAGGAGACCACTAAGGGTCCTCACTAGGACACTAGTCCTGTAGCTTAGTGGAGGAGACCACTAAGAGTCCTCACTAGGACACTAGTCCTTTAGCTGAGGGAGGAGACCACTAAGAGTCCTCACTAGGACACTAGTCCTGTAGCTGAGGGAGGAGACCACTAAGGGTCCTCACTAGGACACTAGTCCTGTAGCTGAGGGAGGAGACCACTAAGGGTCCTCACTAGGACACTAGTCCTTTAGCTTAGTGGAGGAGACCACTAAGAGTCCTCACTAGGACACTAGTCCTCACTAGGACACTAGTCCTTTAGCTTAGTGGAGGAGACCACTAAGGGCCTCACTAGGACACTAGTCCTGTAGCTGAGGGAGGAGACCACTAAGGGTCCTCACTAGGACACTAGTCCTTTAGCTTAGTGGAGGAGACCACTAAGGGTCCTCACTAGGACACTAGTCCTTTAGCTTAGTGGAGGAGACCACTAAGGGTCCTCACTAGGACACTAGTCCTTTAGCTTAGTGGAGGAGACCACTAAGAGTCCTCACTAGGACACTAGTCCTTTAGCTTAGTGGAGACCACTAAGGGTCCTCACTAGGACACTAGTCCTTTAGCTTAGTGGAGGAGACCACTAAGGGTCCTCACTAGGACACTAGTCCTTTAGCTTAGTGGAGGAGACCACTAAGGGTCCTCACTAGGACACTAGTCCTTTAGCTTAGTGGAGGACAGAGATTATATATACTCATGCCACCTGGTGTGTGTGTGTGTGTGTGTGTGTGTGTGTGCGCGCGCTTACCCTGCTGCTGGGCGTTGAGCAGTGAGGGGTCCACAGGGGGCACTGATCTGGGAACAGGCACTGGTTTAACTGCTTCTGTTGGTCAACAACACTTGTTTAATGACAAGAGATACATGAACATCTAACAGACACAGGTTCAGCTCCTTCACAATAAGAGTTTGTGCTTCACCCACATTTAAAACATGTTTTATTAATTATAGATAATTAGACCGTTGCTGTGTCTACGGTCTACTGTATATCATGTAAGTCGCTTTGGATAAAAGCCTCAGATAAATGTAATGTAATGTAGATGTAAACTGAGCAAGCCCAAACACAAACCACGCCCCTCTTCATCTCGTCTGGGATACATTATTAATATCTGATAGTTATGATAACGGCCCCGCCCTTCTTTCCAGGAAACACATCCCAGCTGGACTTCTCTTCACTGAAGGATCAGAAGCTTTACCACGTCATCATTAAACTGATTCAGGGGACGTTGTGGGGACACATGTACCTGTGGGACACTGATTCAGAGGACGTTGTGGGGACACACATACATGTGGGACACTGATTCAGAGGACGTTGTGGGGACACACATACATGTGGGACACTGATTCAGAGGACGTTGTGGGGACACATGTACCTGTGGGACACTGATTCAGAGGACGTTGTGGGGACACACACACCTGTGGGACACTGATTCAGAGGATGTTGTGGGGACACACACACCTGTGGGACACTGATTCAGAGGACGTTGTGGGGACACACGTACCTGTGGGGGGAGGCAGCTCGGCTGGAGTGTTGGCCGGTGCGTGGGCTCCTGGTGGGATGTGGATGTTATTAAAGTTGGTGGTGGGAGGACCAGATGGCCCTGAACCTAGTCCTGGAGTGAAGCCGATCCCCGGTCCGGCACCTGGACCCAGACTCTTGTCCTGCTCCTCGAAGGACCCCGAAGGAGGCCCTCCCCTGAAGGACGCCCCATGGGAGAACCCCCCCGCTCCGTACTCGTCTACCAGAGAGAGAGACAAGAGACCACGACAGGTTTGAGACCGGTGGTGCAGGACGGGTCCCAAAGAGACCAATTCAAGACTGGAGAAATCTCTACACACAGATGGACTATTGCTTTTGGTGGAGAAGACCTTTTCTGGAGCGCCCCGCTGCTGCAGGCACTCTAGACCTTTTGGATCTTCAGGACTGATTAATGAGGTTCTGGTTGCAGCACGAGGGGGTTCTGTCTCACTGGACCTGCTGGGTTCTTACAGACTCTGGTTTACCACCGTAAACGAACCATGTCAATACAGTGTGACGTCATAATCAATAATCCAGATTCCCCATGCGTTACTCTTGGATTTGACAAGAGGTTATGGTTCCTGTGAAGCGGGCCGCAGAACCTGGACCCCCACATATCTGAAGAATGAGTCTTACAGAAAGAGCATTGTCTTACAGCTGGTCTGCTCTGACTTTCTATTGGCTGGGAGGAATTGGGGAGGAGTGTGTGTGGGAGGGGGTAGTGTGTGTGTGTGTGTGTGTGTGTGGGGGGGGGGGGGGGGGGGGGGGGGAATGGTGGGCGGACAGAGAAAACAACTTCCAACCCAGAGTTGTAAAAATATAAAGAATGTGTTCAGGGACCCAGTTGTTGCCACACATACACATATATATATATATATATATATATTTATCTGAATTCTTCCCATAAATTAAATAATAAATCAAGTATTGTTTGGGTTTCTGTCCTTGTTCTGGTTCCATGTGGTTTGTCCTCTGAGGAGGAGGAGCCTGGTCATGTGACCCTTGTGATACCTCCAGCAGGACCTGGAGGGGCCTCGGGCCTCTGCAGCATCTGGACTCACTTTGGCGTTGCACTTGGAGGGCCAGAGATTGCGTCACCCCCCCCTGACCCCCCTCCCCTCGAGGAGGCGCTCAGGACCCTAAACAGGAATGTGTGTTGACACGAACACCTACGAGCTGGCCGACGTTTACGTCCCGGCGGAGGAGACCCTGAACGCATCGTTCATCGTCACTGAGCTGATGGATTCATGGAAGCACACACACACACACACACACACACACACACACACACACACACACACACACACACACACACACACACACACACACACACACACACACACACACACACACACACACACACACACACACACACACACACACACACACACACACACACACACACACACACACACACACACACACACACACACACACACACACACACACACACACACACCTTTTGTTCGTTTCCTCTGTCTCTTGCACCCTCTCTCCTATCCTTCTATCCCCTCCGTCCTTCACTTCTCCCCTTCTCTCTCCTAATCTCATTCTCTGCCTCCCCTATTTTCCTTCTCCATCTCTCTCCTTCTCTCCCAGGATGCACTGGGGTTTCACACAAAGTGTTCAAACCGCTAGCGAACAGCTGTTCTCACTGTGAGAGACTTGGTTCTTGGTGCTCGCTGGACGGAAACGAGAGGAAGGAGACATGCAACATTAAAGCAGAGACAAGCAACCCAGTGATAAGATGCAGAAGATCTTCTTATTTCAGTTAAAGTTTGTGATGAAATGATGACCGGCTTCTACACATCAATACAGACGAAACAAGAAGGTGACCTCACGGCAGCTAGAAGGAGCTCAAGTCTATGCTTCATGTGTTAAAGCTGCATTCTCTCTCCTGACCACCAGGGGGCGACTCCTCTGGTTGTATAGAAGTCTATGCTTCATGTGTTAAAGCTACATTCTCTCTCCTGACCACCAGGGGGCGACTCCTCTGGTTGTATAGAAGTCTATGCTTCATGTGTTAAAGCTGCATTCTCTCTCCTGACCACCAGGGGGCGACTCCTCTGGTTGTAGAAGTCTATGCTTCGTGTGTTAAAGCTGCATTCTCTCTCCTGACCACCAGGGGGCGACTCCTCTGGTTGTATAGAAGTCTATGCTTCATGTGTTAAAGCTGCATTCTCTCTCCTGACCACCAGGGGGCGACTCCTCTGGTTGTATAGAAGTCTATGCTTCATGTGTTAAAGCTGCATTCTCTCTCCTGACCACCAGGGGGCGACTCCTCTGGTTGTATAGAAGTCTATGCTTCATGTGTTAAAGCTGCATTCTCTCTCCTGACCACCAGGGGGCGACTCCTCTGGTTGTATAGAAGTCTATGCTTCATGTGTTAAAGCTGCAATCTCTCTCCTGACCACCAGGGGGTGACTCCTCTGGTTGTATAGAAGTCTATGCTTCAAGTCTCTACATCTTCCGTCACAAACTAAAAACATATCTTTTCTGACTACACCTTGAATAAAGGATGTAGCACTATAGTAGCACTGAAATGGCTCTTACTGATAGCACTTTGTAGTTGAACTTTATTGATGAAATTGTACCTTCTTGATTCTTGTTGTTCTGATTCTTGTTTGTAACCGTAGAATGCACTTATTGTAAGTCGCTTTGGATAAAAGCGTCAGCTAAATGAAATGTGTTAAAGCTGCATTCTCTCTACTGATAATAATAATAATAATAATAATAATAATAATAATAATAATAATAATAATAATAATAATAATAATATAAGCAAAAAGGTCAGATAGAAAGAAGGAAACATCTGTACGTGGACTTTAAGGTGAACCTGATTCACCGTCTGCCAACAGACGAGTCAGGTAAGCTTTGAGGACGGTCGGTAAATCTGAGCGCTCAAACAGCCGCATGAGAAAACAATCAGCTGGAGGTAATCTAATCTAACGACGGGAAGAAACGCTCGCAGCCAAACCAAAGTTTAGTTTCCCTCCCTGTTTTTTTCCCACACAATACTTCCCAGAATGCAATGAACTGATTATTGTGTTCAGTCAATCTGCTCTGGATCGAGTTCTTTCTCCTAAAGGTCACGTTCTACGGTGGAAGGCTAGAACACAGGAGATAAAGGTCAGGGGAAAAGTTACATAAATATCACACACACACAGATTGTCGGTTGAGTTAAAATAACAACTTAAGTACCAAAGCTTCGTGACAAAAACCTCATCATTGACTTTGTGTCACGTGGGAATCGAACAGCGGTCTGCTGGAGGAAAGCGCTCCGTTTGTTAGATGCACCGTCCTCAATATTTTCATTGGATATCTACAAATTGCAGCCGTTATTTTTTGTAGGTTTTGCTACAAATGCCGGATGAGACCAACAACATGTTCTTCAGACTGTAATCATCACACACACCTCTTATCTCCTCTCGTCTGTGGGTTTTACGGCAGGGCTTTCCTGCATGACCCTAACAAAGCACGCACACACACACACACACACACACACACACACACACACACACACACACACACACACACACACACACACACACACACACACACACACACACACACACACACACACACACACACACACACACACACACACACACACACACACACACACACACACACACACACACACACACACACACACACACACACACACACACACACACACACACACACACACACACACACACACACACACACACACACACACACACACACACACACACACACACACAGAGAGAGAAGTTGTGTGTGTCCTCGTTGCTCTTCTTAAAAGGGCCAGCGCAGTGGTAACCTATCAACGTCTCACCTGCTTCCTCGTCCTCGTCCATGCCGATGGGTCCGGACTCGGGCGTCTCGCCGTTCTTCAGACAGTTGTGGATGTAGGTGGCCTTCCAGCGGGCGTACTTCCTGTGCTGGATGTTCTGTTGGTGGGGGTGTGGGGGTGGGGAGGGTAATAGTCGTTAAAAAGGGAAACTTTAATGAAATATGGCGTTAACGAGGGGGCATGAGGCTGATAAGAGTGAAGCAGAGCCTCTGCTCCGGACTGATAACGCCGTGTTTCCAGAAACAATGGCGGACCGGAGCGCCACCGTGAAGGGTTTCATGGGAAAGATCAGAAGCTAATGGAGATCAACAACTCAGGGAGATCAATAACTAAGGGAGGTGTAATGATGAAGAACCGGTTCCTGGAGTGATAGAATACCACATACCAAACATAAGGAAGGGAGGGCGTTAAAATCATGGCTGCTTTAAAGTTCTGACCAGTGGGGGATGAGGTTAATCAATATGTTGCTTTATTACTTTCCTAAACGTTCCCAACGGGACCTTAAGACGCCCAAAGAATACATGTATTCCCTCCTGGAGTGATTTCCTTCATAAAGAATATCCAATGAGCTGAGCGGGTTATTAAATGCTGTCTGCTGGATGACAGCTTTAATATTTGATGATCCTCGTCAGCCTCACAGACCTGCAGGAGGCTCACATCGTGGGATCTGGTTCCATCCATGACGGGACTGATCGGTCCTATCTGGGTTTTGTTGCTTCCATCTGGTGACACAAAGCTGCCGTTGCCCAAATAAAAGCGTCCGGGTCCTGAACCCAAAACCTTTCAGCCTGAAGGTCGAGTGCAGGAGTCCAGGCTCTCGCTGTCAGAGTCCAGAGGCATCGGCCTCTCCTCAGCCTGAGGGGCCGCTACATTACATTACATTACATTACATTACATTTCATTACATTACATTACGCTGACGCTTTTATCCAACGTGACTTACATGATATACAGTAGACCGTAGACACAGCAACGATGAGCAATGAGGGTTAAGTGTCTTGCTCAAGGACACAACGACATGGACTGGCTGAGCCGGGGTTTGAACCACCGACCCTCTGATTGAAAGACTGACTTGCTAACCACTGACCCACAGTCGCTAGAGTCCTGCAGCCGGACGCTGCAGGACTCTAGGAGGGAGCCTGGAGTTGAGCCTCCTTTATGTCTAAAGGAGTCAGCTGAGGTGGTTCAGGTCTCATCAGGATGCCTCCAGGACGCCTCCCTTTAGAGGTTTTCCAGGCACGTCCAACTGGTAGGAGGCCCCGGGGAAGACCCAGGACACGCTGGAGGGATTATATCTCCCAGCTGGCCTGGGAACGCCTCGGGATCCCCCAGAATGAGCTGGTAGATGTTGCGGGTGAGAGAGAAGTCTGGGTCAGCCTGCTGGACCTGCTGCCTCCGCGACCCGACCCCGGATAAGCGGTGGAAAATGGATGGATGGATGGACCTTTGGAATATAAAAGGTTTCCCAGTAGAAACCTCTGTTCGGGTTCTAGATAAAACCATTGGAACAGGTCCCACAGCTCAACCTCGTTAGGCCTGAAACTGAACCACGTCTTCGTGAATCCTTTAAAAAGACTTAAAAGCTGCAGCTGGTTTCATTTGAACTTCCTGCTTCGTCCGCACGACTTCCAGTAATCTGGCGTTTGACGACATCGAGGCTCTTACCTCCTCCGAGAGTTCACCGAACACAGAGAGGACGTCCAGCAGCAGACTGGCCGAGTAGAACGACTTGATCATGTTCCTGGAGGAAGAGGAGGACAACGTTAGTCATTAGGTGAGTTTGTCGCTCAAGATGAAGAAATAAAAAAACATTTCAGTGTCAGAATGTTCATAAGATATCTGGTTCATAGACGGGCTTAAATACTTATCCACGTCACACACACACACACACACACACACACACACACACACACACACACACACACACACACACACACACACACACACACACACACACACACACACACACACACACACACACACACACACACACACACACACACACACACACACACACACACACACACACACACACACACACACACACACACACACACACACACTTAAGGTGAGGAACATGAATGGCCTCCTTGTAGCTCCTGAGCAGCAACATGTTGGAGGAAGTTTCTTATTCCACCAAAGTTTCCCATAAACGTGTGTGTGTGTGTGTGTTAGGGCTGTCAACGAATATTCGAAATTCGAATATATATTCGAATAGTTATTAAAAACAGAATTTCGAATACGAAAATGAATATTCGAATGTAAAAAAAAAAAAACGGGAAAAAAAGCGGAGCGATTGTCTGCTTTGCGGGTGGGCGCGTGCCTATAGTCAATAAAAAGAGATCAGCACTGGCCCCTTCAAATGTGGACTGTCTTGTGTTTTTGGCAAATAACCTGTAGGCCTTCAGGCCTAAGACCCGACAGTGACCGTGCACTGAAAGTTCCTGACAATCCGTGACAATGGATTAAATTGCAGTCAGTTTTCCCCCCGTTTTTATACAAGCGCCAAGAATGTAAGTAGCCTCTTTCGTTTTTAATAGCACTTTATTTTTTATGAACCTCAGGGTAAAAGTTCTTTGTTGTCACATTTCTCGGAATTGTGTGCCTCATTTTATTTAACGTTAACGTTCATTTAAACCGCTATGCGCAGAGAGCGCGACGGTGCGGGGGAGAGAGAGAGAAAGAGTGTGTGTGGGAGCGAGAGGTCCGCGGTCTTGGCCATTAGTTCATTTACGTATTTTTGTGTAGGTAATATGTTGTGAAATATGTTTAAACCTAAATAAATTACCTATAAAAGTAGTTATGTCTCGTTGTATTAATTTGTCCTGTTATTGACGTGCCTAATGCGCAACTTCAAATATTCGAATATGGTCGAATATATGTGTTTTTTTAAAGCGAATATTCGAACGTCATTTTTGAGCAATTTTGACAGCCCTAGTGTGTGTGTGTGTGTGTGTGTGTGTGTGTGTGTGTGTGTGTGTGTGTGTGTGTGTGTGTGTGTGTGTGTGTGTGTGTGTGTATCATGATGGGAAATCAGCCAAACCAGTGACGTTAAAGTGGGCTGTGGCTGCTTTAAACTGTTGATACAAACGTGTCGATGAGTTTCGTGACTTGTTTTATAAATATTCCACGTGGTCTTAGGCGACTATCGGGTTCAGAGTTCCCATCAAAGCAACAGTGTTCTTTATCCTCAATCTACATGTCCTACTGCGTGGAGTTATGGAAATATGAAGTGATAAGAGGTCAGGATATGACGTTACCTGCTCCCAGAGGAAACTCTGAATTTAAAGATCACGGCTGATTCTTGATCCTCTTAATAACGTCTTACTCTCCCAGTGTTAAAGCTGCATTCTCTCTCCTGACCACCAGGGGGTGACTCCTCTGGTTGTATAGAAGTCTATGCTTCATGTGTTAAAGCTGCATTCTCTCTCCTGACCACCAGGGGGCGACTCCTCTGGTTGTATAGAAGTCTATGCTTCATGTGTTAAAGCTGCATTCTCTCTCCTGACCACCAGGGGGCGACTCCTCTGGTTGTATAGAAGTCTATGCTTCATGTGTTAAAGCTGCATTATCTCTCCTGACCACCAGGGGCGACTCCTCTGGTTGTATAGAAGTCTATGCTTCATGTGTTAAAGCTGCATTCTCTCTCCTGACCACCAGGGGGCGACTCCTCTGGTTGTATAGAAGTCTATGCTTCATGTGGCTTCATATGCTTTTGGATTTTCTCATCTATTGCTTAGCCATCACTTTTGAATATTTTAATATGTTATTAAATGTATGACTTCCCCTTGCTGCAGAGAAAGCAGTCCCTCTTTATTCCTTTAAAAGCTCCACATCTGATGTTCCACATGATAAGTGGAAGGAAGGGAACAAGGAACATTTCAGAATCATTAATCATCCAGTGAAGGAAATCCTTTAATTCAACTTGTCCAATCACTTAAAGTGGATTAGAGGCCCGCCTCTTTAAATATGACGGATGACATCATCCATCAGAGAGCCAGTTGGACGTATTAATCAATAGAACATTATAATCATCATCAGTGTGTTGTGTTACCTTTTATACTAAGGTTGTGTAAATGTGAGTACATTTTCTTCTGTTTGGAGACATGTTTTATACTTTGTGTCAATAAATTAACTGTGAACTACAACTAGACGCTGAATTAATATAAAGAACATAGAACATATAAAGAGTGTATT
The DNA here is from genome assembly GCA_023566465.1 of Cottus gobio. Taxonomy (NCBI): domain Eukaryota; kingdom Metazoa; phylum Chordata; class Actinopteri; order Perciformes; family Cottidae; genus Cottus; species Cottus gobio. The sequence goes on from CM042226.1 coordinate 776,609, forward strand.
ATTTACAGTACTATTTATATTTGTAATCCAGCATTATTTACATCTATCCAGTCTATGGAGGTGAAGCTTTGTTGGAACTACATATAAAAAAAGTCTCCTCTGAATGTACAGAGTAGAGCGTCCTCCTCCACAGACAACCTTTGGCTTAATACAGGAAATTAAAAGAGGACAGCAAAGGAGAGGAGGAGAAAGAGGAGAGGAAACAAATAGGAGATGAAACGAGCAGAGGAAAGGAAACAAGAAAGGAGAGAAACAAGATGAGAGGAGAGGAAACAAGTATAAGGAGAAGAGAGAAGACAAAACAAGGAGAGGAAACGAGGAAGGAAGAGGAGGCGTTTTTCCTGCCTGGACACCAGCTCTGATCCTGCAGAACCTCACACGGGTTCCTTACTTGTGGAACCGCCCCTGCCGGTCCTCGTTGTCGGCGTAGAGGAACATCTTGAGGGCGTAGTTCTCGATGTGGGCGTTACCCACCACCTCCTGGACTATGGAGTCGTTGTCCCCCAGCTCCTTCTTCATCTGGAAGACAGACGCACGGCGTTAATGAAGCACAATCGATCCTCTCGTACAGGAAGTATACAAAGCAGCCGAGCTGGGATTGGCTCAAACCTTCCTGTAACCGACCAATCAGAATATTTAACTCGTAGGTCAACTTAAATGTGTCTGTACCAAAGATTGTTTGTGGGAAAGAGAGGACATCCACTCAATTTAAAAGAAATGATTTTACAGTTCAAGAAATCCAACAGAGTGAGACATCTTCTCTCTTATGGTCACATTCTCCCAGTTTAACATCTTATATCCTGTCAATAATTTAATCAATTTAATATTCAGTTAGTTAGTTCAATGTGTCAGATCCACATTTAAACAGTAAATATAAATTGATCATCTTTTTAATATCAGATAATCATTATAAATCTAGCTTTCCAAGAACAGGTTTGTAGTCGTTAACCTGCTTAAAGAAAGCAGACTTCAGATCAGATTTAGAGCATGAGTCGCCCCCCCCCCCCCCCCCCCATTTTGTGGGACGAAGTTTTTACAAACACATCAGCCAATTATACGAGTAAGAACACACACACACACACACACACACACACACACACACACACACACACACACACACACACACACACACACACACACACACACACACACACACACACACACACACACACACACACACACACACACACACACACACACACACACACACACACACACACACACACACACACACACACACACACACACACACACACACACACACACACACACACACACACACACACACACACACACGATGTGAGTCCTTTTGACGTCCTGAGTGTGACAGTAATGACGATCCCTGGAGTGTCTGTTAAAACCTGTGTGTGTGTGTGTGTGTGTGTGTTCATCCTTGTCCACTGCTTCCTTTAATTGGCTCTTAAAGGGAGTCCAGCCTCCTCCATTAAAACATGGAGGAGTTTCTCTAAAAGCTCAGAAGTGAATTCTGCAGGAAGAAACTCGCTCAGATAAGGAGTGAAGCAGCTCGTCTTCCTCTGCTCCTCTTCCTCTGCTCCTCTTCCTCTCCATAAAAGGCTCATTTGTTTGAACCCCGCTGAGACCCCCCCCCCATAACAACTCTATAAAATCTAATGAGCTCGTTCCTGTTGACAGCAGCCGCTTCACGTGTTCCAGAGACTCAACGCCAGTCTCTGCTTCCATCGTGGTGCGTTCAGGCTCCACACTGTAACACCATCGTGGTGCACTCAGGCTCCACACTGTAACACCATCGTGGTGCGTTCAGGCTCCACACTGTAACACCATCGTGGTGCGCTCAGGCTCCACACTGTAACACCATCGTGGTGCGTTCAGGCTCCACACTGTAACACCATCATGGTGCGCTCAGGCTCCACACTGTAACACCATCGTGGTGCGTTCAGGCTCCACACTGTAACACCATCGTGGTGCACTCAGGCTCCACACTGTAACACCATCGTGGTGCGTTCAGGCTCCACACTGTAACACCATCGTGGTGCGCTCAGGCTCCACACTGTAACACCATCGTGGTGCGTTCAGGCTCCACACTGTAACACCATCGTGGTGCGCTCAGGCTCCACACTGTAACACCATCGTGGTGCGTTCAGGCTCCACACTGTAACACCATCGTGGTGCGCTCAGGCTCCACACTGTAACACCATCGTGGTGCGTTCAGGCTCCACACTGTAACACCATCGTGGTGCGTTCAGGCTCCACACTGTAACACCATTGTGGTGCGTTCAGGCTCCATGATTTATTCCATAATCATTTGAATTGGGTGTTTTTATGCAGATAACCACGAGAGAGATGACAAGAACAAGTCAAACATTTAGAAGCTCTTTTGTCAAATTGTCCAAATCCCTGTTGATTTTATTTATTTATTATTAGACCAACGTCTTCCTTCAGGGTTCAGCTGTCGGGCAACAAGTTAAATAAATAAAGACATAAAACATGTCAACAAGTTGGTTTGTGGACGTTTTGGAGACTCTAGTTCGACGTCACCATGTTGTTGTTGTTTTATCAACCAGTGAACAGGAAGTGACCATATATGGACTGAGGTGTGATAGAGACACCTCTGGTGTTGACCTGTCAATCACCTTGTAGCCCCGCCCCTAAAGCATCCCCTGCTTTATGGTCTGTCTGACTCTAAATGACCATAATTTACTAAATGAACAAAAATGTGCGTGAGTGTGTGTGTGTGTGTGCATGTGTGTGTGTGTGCATGTGTGTATGTGTACGTGTTTTTTGTGTGTGCATGTGTGTGTGTGCATGTGTGTGTGTGTGTGCATGTGTGTGCATGTGTGTGAATGTGTGTGAATGTGTGTGCATGTGTGTGTACGTGTGTGTGTGTGTGTGTGTGTGTGTGTGTGTGCATGTGTGTGAATGTGTGTGAATGTGTGTGCATGTGTGTGTACGTGTGTGTGTGTGTGTGTGTGTGTGTGTGTGTGTGCATGTGTGTGCATGTGTGTGTGTGCATGCATGTCTGCTCCCTCCTGCTCACTGCTCCTGTAATGAGGCTGTCTCCATGAAGCAGCCTCTAATGCATCAGCTGGTCCCAGAAGCCTCATGAGACTCTTAATGGCCGGTTGCTTTACCCAGAATGCTCCTCTGTCGTGTTCTTTCCGAGAGCTCATTTTTAAAGAGCACAACACAGACCCGGGTCTTAACGTCCGTGTCCAGGCCGGTTCTTCTGCCGACATAACGATGCAGATGAATGCATGTGACCTCGCAGCTTCAGTGATTGACCTTCTTAAAGCGACAGTAGCCCTTGCAGGTCTGGCTTACCGTCTCCAGCTGGTCCATGAGCTTCACCAGGAACTTCCTGCACTCGGGGCTTTTGCTGTCCAGCTTCATGCCGGTCTGCATGGCGTAGAGTCGGCCTGCAGCGGGGCACAGAGAGCACAACAACAGAGGCTGTTTATTGTCAACAAACACACGTCAACAATCAAGTTCTCTCTGGTTCTGGTTCCTCCAGCGGGAGGATCCTAACTCCTCTCTTGCACTGATTACTTCCTGAACTGGTTTCCTGCTGCCGGCCGCAGGCTGACTGGTTATCATGGGGGTCCGTGACCAGGCCAGTCCACATGGTCCTCTGGGCCCTGGTCCCTGTTAGAGTCCCTCAGCTGAACAATGCCCCGCTTCACGCACAGAGGCCTCCTTGTGCTGCGACACCTCGACAGCAGAGCCAACACAGAAGGCTTTGACAGCCCCGGACCCTCAAAGCTGGAGCCCCCTGGTGGGCAGGGACGGTACTGCGGGTGTAAACGAGGCTTTACGTTCTCAGAGATCCACAAGCTGGTTCATACTTCATACATAAGCTTTGACTTCACCCCTCACCCCCACCCCCCCTCACTCCCCTCACATCATTAAAAGCTGTGTATTTGCTGCAGATGGACTGCCGACGAAGAAGGAAAGGGAAGGAGATAAAAGAAAGAACATTCCACACTGAAGGATTTACACGAGGCATTTGGTCGACGGCTTTTTCCCAATATGAAGACGTCACATCCCATAAATTGACCCTCCTGTCAAAAACAACGACGGGACAGAAACAACGAAAAAGATTTAAGAGCTTCTGAGGTGATGAATCGCTCTATTTGCTTATTCTGTGATTTACACACGGGGCACAGAGAGCCCGCCTCCTCCCATCAATCAAAGAGGATCCCCTTAGGGGGGTGTCTGGTTCTCAGGATGCTGTGTTCAGGGGTCACATGATGCACAGCCAGCACGCAGCCTCAGGACGAGGAGGCTTCACGACGTACGGCCGGCACCGAGAGGAACGACACCTGAACGCATCGCGCAGGAAGACGGGAAACGAGTGAAATAGGTTCAGAACCCACAGAGAAAGTAGAGGGTACATGAACTCATCTCACACACTCACTCACTCACTCACTCACTCACTCCTCTAAGTCCACTAAGTACCCGGTCTGATGGAGTCCACTAAGTACCCGGTCTGATGGAGTCCACTAAGTACCCGGTCTGATGGAGTCCACTAAGTACCCGGTCTGAGCCTGAGGAACAGAACTTCAGAACTGATCTCCAGGAACTCAGACACAAACAGCACACACCGATTCCCCTTCAAAATAAAAGCACACCACTTGCTGCATCCAGACATATTTAAGTTAAATACAAGCAGACAATACCAGGACATTGTGATGTTGCATTTATAAAGTCCTATCTGAGCTGTATTCCCTCTAAAGTCACATGACCACACACATCAAAGGGTTAAAGTTTGTTATTTTAGAACGTGTGAAAGTACTCATATGTTACATCATGCAGACCAGGATACCATCTATCAGGCCTATTTCCAAGTGTTGGCAACATCTATAAGAGCACAGGACATAAAACACAATGTTCTCGTCTGTGCACTTCAAAGCAATAAAGTTGTGTGTGTGTGTGTGTGTGTGTGTGTGTGTGTGTGTGTGTGTGTGTGTGTGTGTGTGTGTGTGTGTGTGTGTGTGTGTGTGTGTGGAGGGGGGGGGGGCACAAGTCAAGTATCGAGGTTTAAGCGTCAGCAAAACCCCATTACTTCTTATTTATATATTCCGCGTGATAAAGTACAAGGAGTAGAAGTATTTACTGGAAGTGAGGGAGGGAGTGGAAAACTATATACACAAACAAGATTTTATTAAAATAAAGACCAGTTTCTGGTTCAGACAATCCTCTCTGATGTAAACTGTTTCTTTAAGAATCCGTCCTGAATTAGGGTGCAGCTTTAACACATGAAGCACAGACTTCTATACAACCAGAGTCGTCGCCCTCTGGTGGTCAGGAGAGAGAATGCAGCTTTAACACATGAAGCATAGACTTCTATACAACCAGAGGAGTCGCCCCCTGGTGGTCAGGAGAGAGAATAAAGCTTTAACACATGAAGCATAGACTTCTATACAACCAGAGGAGTCGCCCCCTGGTGGTCAGGAGAGAGAATGCAGCTTTAACACATGAAGCATAGACTTCTATACAACCAGATGAGTCGCCCCCTGGTGGTCAGTAGAGAGAATGCAGCTTTAACACATGAAGCATAGACTTCTATACAACCAGAGGAGTTGCCCCCTGGTGGTCAGGAGAGAGAATGCAGCTTTAACACATGAAGCATAGACTTCTATACAACCAGAGGAGTCGCCCCCTGGTGGTCAGTAGAGAGAATGCAGCTTTAACACATGAAGCATAGACTTCTATACAACCAGAGGAGTCACCCCCTGGTGGTCAGCAGAGAGAATGCAGCTTTAACACATGAAGCATAGACTTCTATACAACCAGAGGAGTCGCCCCCTGGTGGTCAGGAGAGAGAATGCAGCTTTAACACATGAAGCATAGACTTCTATACAACCAGAGGAGTCGCCCCCTGGTGGTCAGGAGAGATAATGCAGCTTTAACACATGAAGCATAGACTTCTATACAACCAGAGGAGTCGCCCCCTGGTGGTCAGGAGAGAGAATGCAGCTTTAACACATGAAGCATAGACTTCTATACAACCAGAGGAGTTACCCCCTCTGAGAGAATGCAGCTTTAACACGTGAAGCTTTGACTTCACTCTAAAGAACCGGAGGCCTGATGCCACCCTGTCCAACACCCTCCTGGTCAAATGGAGACGTATGAAGCGCTTCCTGTCGGTCTCACGCTCTCGTTTCTTCTGACAGCTGTCAGCACGGTGGACACATGCTTTAGATCCGGCAGCATTTAGTTTGTTGTGCTTTCCATACCTCTTCATGAGCATCCCGCCTGCAGCAGCTCCCCCATGTCACAGCTCAACTGGGTCAGACGCAGACCCCCGCTGCACGGTAATAGTCATTCCAGATTGTTTGCACTACTTGGTGGGAAACGAGGCTGTACTCGGTACATTAAACGTACCTTCATATCTGTACGTGTTCCACTGTGGCACAAAGGTTGAAAACATTATTCCAGAAGGAACTCATTCAGAAACAGCCGCTTGTTTAGAGATATTTCTGGTAAGTGTACGGTGATATATTTGTGCATAACCCAATACACATTAGGTGGTTGTTGGTTTTCTTGCCTAAACCTAATTGTTGGTGTTGTTGCCTACCTTTGTTATTCTATCGTATTCTTAATGTTCTTTTCATATTAATGAGATTCCCACATTGAGAAACTCGCCCAATCCCGTAATTTATAGTCACAATAAATGTATAATAATAAATATACATTTTAATATCTGAGACCGTTTGGATCAAATCTGATGTCTTGTTGCTGCTCCGGATATTGTTCAGTGGAGATAAGACACACATTCAGTCCTGTTAGCATAAATACAAGTCACACATATTAAATATATGAAATAGCACCTCTGCTCTTTACACCGTTATATTTCATGAAAGCGTTTTATTTTTATGATGTTAGCAGAGGTGGATTTATGGTTAAGGTAAGTCGGCCCACCTCTATAAATAAAGGCCTGTAAAACTACGGCGAGCAAAGTTTGGCTCATTTGAAACATCTCCAATCAGGAAAAAGCTCCCGTAAAACTCTGCGTTCCTCATCGGCCCGAAGCTCCTGCTGGAGAATAAAGACTGGAGACTAAAGACTGAAGACTAAAGACTGAAGACTAAAGACTGGAGACTGGAGACTAAAGACTGGAGACTAAAGACTGAAGACTGGAGACTGGAGACTAAAGACTGGAGACTAAAGACTGAAGACTAAAGACTAAAGACTAAAGACTGGAGACTAAAGACTGGAGACTAAAGACTGGAGACTAAAGACTGGAGACTAAAGACTGGAGACTAAAGACTGGAGACTAAAGACTGGAGACTAAAGACTAAAGACTGGAGACTAAAGACTAAAGACTGGAGACTAAAGACTGGAGACTAAAGAATAAAGACTGAAGACTGGAGACTGGAGACTGAAGACTAAAGACTGGAGACTGAAGAGTGGAGACTAAAGACTGGAGACTGAAGAGTGGAGACTAAAGACTGAAGACTGAAGACTGGAGACTGGAGACTGAAGACTGGAGACTGAAGACTGGAGACTGGAGACTGGAGACTGAAGACTGAAGACTGAAGACTGGAGACTGGATACTAAAGACTAAAGACTGAAGACTGAAGACTGGAGACTGGAGACTAAAGACTGAAGACTAAAGACTAAAGACTGGAGACTAAAGACTGAAGACTAAAGACTGGAGGCTAAAGACTAAAGACTGGAGACTGAAGACTGGAGACTAAAGACTAAAGACTGGAGACTGAAGACTGGAGACTAAAGACTGGAGACTAAAGACTGGAGACTAAAGACTGGAGACTAAAGACTAAAGACTGGAGACTAAAGACTAAAGACTGGAGACTGGAGACTGGAGACTGGAGACTGGAGACTAAAGACCAAAGACCAAAGACTGGAGGCTAAAGACTGGAGACTGAAGACTGGAGACTAAAGACTGGAGACTGGAGACTGGAGACTAAAGACTGGAGGCTAAAGACTAAAGACTGGAGACTGAAGACTGGAGACTAAAGACTGGAGACTAAAGACTAAAGACTGGAGACTAAAGACTGGAGACTAAAGACTAAAGACTGGAGACTAAAGACTAAAGACTAAAGACTGGAGACTGGAGACTGGAGACTAAAGACCAAAGACTGGAGGCTAAAGACTAAAGACTGGAGACTGAAGACTGGAGACTAAAGACTGGAGACTGGAGACTGGAGACTGGAGACTAAAGACTGGAGACTGGAGACTGGAGACTGAAGACTAAAGACTAAAGACTGGATACTAAAGACTAAAGACTGGAGACTGAAGACTGGAGACTGGAGACTGGAGACTGGAGACTAAAGACTGAAGACTGAAGACTAAAGACTAAAGACTGGAGACTAAAGACTAAAGACTAAAGACTAAAGACTAAAGACTAAAGACTGGAGACTGAAGACTGGAGACTGGAGACTAAAGACTAAAGACTGGAGGCTAAAGACTAAAGACTGGAGACTGGAGACTGGAGACTAAAGACTGGAGGCTAAAGACTAAAGACTAAAGACTGGAGACTGAAGACTGGAAACTAAAGACTGAAGACTGAAGACTAAAGACTAAAGACTGGAGGCTAAAGACTAAAGACTGGAGACTAAAGACTGGAGGCTAAAGACTAAAGACTAAAGACTGGAGACTAAAGACTAAAGACTAAAGACTGGAGACTAAAGACTGGAGACTAAAGACTAAAGACTGGAGGCTAAAGACTGGAGACTAAAGACTGGAGACTGAAGACTGAAGACTGGAGACTAAAGACTAAAGACTGGAGACTGGAGACTGGAGACTGGAGACTGAAGACTGAAGACTAAAGACTGGAGACTAAAGACTAAAGACTAAAGACTGGAGACTGAAGACTGGAGACTAAAGACTAAAGACTGGAGACTAAAGACTAAAGACTAAAGACTAAAGACTGGAGACTAAAGACTGAAGACTGGAGACTAAAGACTGGAGGCTAAAGACTAAAGACTAAAGACTGGAGACTGAAGACTGAAGACTGGAGACTAAAGACTAAAGACTGGAGACTGGAGACTGAAGACTGGAGACTAAAGACTAAAGACTAAAGACTGGAGACTGAAGACTGGAGACTAAAGACTGGAGACTAAAGACTAAAGACTAAAGACTGGAGACTGAAGACTGGAGACTAAAGACTGGAGACTAAAGACTGGAGACTAAAGACTGGAGACTAAAGACTGGAGACTGAAGACTGGAGACTGAAGACTGGAGACTGAAGACTGGAGACTGAAGACTGGAGACTAAAGACTAAAGACTGGAGACTAAAGACTGAAGACTGGAGACTGAAGACTGGAGACTAAAGACTACAGACTGGAGACTAAAGACTGGAGACTGGAGACTGGAGACTGGAGACTAAAGACTAAAGACTGGAGACTGGAGACTAAAGACTGGAGACTGGAGACTGGAGACTAAAGACTAAAGACTGGAGACTAAAGACGGGAGACTAAAGACTGGAGACTAAAGACTGGAGACTAAAGACTAAAGACTGGAGACTAAAGACTGGAGACTAAAGACTGGAGACTAAAGACTGGAGACTAAAGACTGGAGACTGAAGACTAAAGACTGGAGAGTGGAGACTAAAGACTGGAGACTGAAGAGTGGAGACTAAAGACTGAAGACTAAAGACTAAAGACTGGAGACTGAAGACTGGAGACTAAAGACTGGAGACTAAAGACTGGAGACTAAAGACTGGAGACTGAAGACTAAAGACTAAAGACTGGAGACTAAAGACTAAAGACTAAAGACTGGAGACTAAAGACTGGAGACTGAAGACTAAAGACTGGAGACTAAAGACTGGAGACTAAAGACTGGAGACTGAAGACTAAAGACTGGAGAGTGGAGACTAAAGACTGGAGACTGAAGAGTGGAGACTAAAGACTGAAGACTGGAGACTAAAGACTGAAGACTAAAGACTAAAGACTGGAGACTAAAGACTGGAGACTGGAGACTGGAGACTGGAGACTGGAGACTGGAGACTGGAGACTAAAGACTGGAGACTAAAGACTGGAGACTGAAGACTAAAGACTAAAGACTAAAGACTGGAGACTAAAGACTAAAGACTGGAGACTAAAGACTAAAGACTGGAGACTAAAGACTGGAGACTAAAGACGGGAGACTGGAGACTAAAGACTGGAGACTAAAGACTGAAGACTGGAGACTGGAGACTGAAGACTGAAGACTGGAGACTAAAGACTAAAGACTAAAGACTAAAGACTAAAGACTAAAGACTGGAGACTGGAGACTGAAGACTGGAGACTGAAGACTGGAGACTAAAGACTGGAGACTAAAGACTGGAGACTAAAGACTAAAGACTGGAGACTGGAGACTGGAGACTAAAGACTAAAGACTGGAGACTAAAGACTAAAGACTGGAGACTAAAGACTAAAGACTGGAGACTGGAGACTGGAGACTAAAGACTAAAGACTAAAGACTGGAGACTAAAGACTGGAGATTAAAGACTGGAGACTAAAGACTAAAGACTGGAGACTAAAGACTAAAGACTGGAGACTAAAGACTAAAGACTAAAGACTGGAGACTAAAGACTAAAGACTGGAGACTGAAGACTGGAGACTAAAGACTGGAGACTAAAGACTGGAGACTGAAGACTGGAGACTAAAGACGGGAGACTGAAGACTGGAGACTAAAGACTGGAGACTAAAGACTGGAGACTAAAGACTGGAGACTAAAGACTAAAGACTAAAGACTGGAGACTAAAGACTAAAGACTGGAGACTGGAGACTGGAGACTGGAGACTAAAGACTGAAGACTAAAGACTAAAGACTGGAGACTAAAGACTAAAGACTAAAGACTGGAGACTGAAGACTGGAGACTGAAGACTGGAGACTGGAGACTGGAGACTGAAGACTAAAGACTAAAGACTAAAGACTGGAGGCTAAAGACTAAAGACTGGAGACTGAAGACTGGAGACTAAAGACTGAAGACTGGAGACTAAAGACTGGAGACTAAAGACTGGAGACTGAAGACTGGAGACTGAAGACTGGAGACTGGTGACTGGAGACTAAAGACTGAAGACTGAAGACTAAAGACTAAAGACTGGAGGCTAAAGACTAAAGACTGGAGACTAAAGACTGGAGGCTAAAGACTAAAGACTAAAGACTGGAGACTAAAGACTAAAGACTGGAGACTAAAGACTGAAGACTGGAGACTAAAGACTGGAGGCTAAAGACTAAAGACTGGAGACTGAAGACTGGAGACTAAAGACTAAAGACTGGAGACTGAAGACTAAAGACTAAAGACTGGAGACTAAAGACTGAAGACTGAAGACTGAAGACTGGAGACTGGAGACTGGAGACTAAAGACTGGAGGCTAAAGACTAAAGACTAAAGACTGGAGACTGAAGACTGGAGACTAAAGACTAAAGACTGGAGACTGAAGACTGGAGACTGGAGACTGAAGACTGGAGACTGGAGACTGAAGACTGGAGACTGAAGACTGGAGACTAAAGACTAAAGACTAAAGACTGGAGACTAAAGACTGGAGACTAAAGACTGGAGACTAAAGACTGGAGACTGAAGACTAAAGACTGGAGAGTGGAGACTAAAGACTGGAGACTAAAGACTGGAGACTGAAGACTGGAGACTAAAGACTAAAGACTGGAGACTAAAGACGGGAGACTGGAGACTAAAGACTGGAGACTAAAGACTGGAGACTAAAGACTAAAGACTGGAGACTGGAGACTGGAGACTGAAGACTGAAGACTGAAGACTGGAGACTAAAGACTAAAGACTAAAGACTAAAGACTGGAGACTGAAGACTGGAGACTGAAGACTGGAGACTAAAGACTGGAGACTAAAGACTGGAGACTAAAGACTGGAGACTAAAGACTGGAGACTAAAGACTGGAGACTGGAGACTAAAGACTGGAGACTAAAGACTAAAGACTAAAGACTGGAGACTAAAGACTAAAGACTGGAGACTAAAGACTGGAGACTAAAGACTGGAGACTAAAGACTAAAGACTGGAGACTAAAGACTGGAGACTAAAGACTAAAGACTAAAGACTAAAGACTAAAGACTAAAGACTGGAGACTAAAGACTGGAGACTGAAGACTGGAGACTAAAGACTGGAGACTAAAGACTGAAGACTGGAGACTAAAGACGGGAGACTAAAGACGGGAGACTAAAGACGGGAGACTGGAGACTAAAGACTAAAGACTGGAGACTGGAGACTGAAGACTGGAGACTAAAGACTGGAGACTAAAGACTGGAGACTAAAGACTGGAGACTGGAGACTAAAGACTAAAGACTGGAGACTAAAGACTAAAGACTGGAGACTAAAGACTGGAGACTAAAGACTAAAGACTGGAGACTGAAGACTGGAGACTAAAGACTGGAGACTAAAGACTGGAGACTGGAGACTAAAGACTGGAGACTAAAGACTGGAGACTAAAGACTGGAGACTAAAGACTGGAGACTAAAGACTGGAGAATGGAGACTAAAGACTGGAGACTGGAGACTAAAGACTGGAGACTAAAGACTGAAGACTAAAGACTAAAGACTAAAGACTAAAGACTAAAGACTGGAGACTAAAGAATAAAGAAAAAAGAATAAAAACTGGAGACTAGAGACTAAAGAATAAAGACTAAAGACAAAGCAGGAAGGTGAAGTCCAGAACCTGGACCTATATATACACACATATCTTAGTACTCATACCAGACTATGAGGAAATACTACACTAAACGTATTGCATTCAAAGCCATACTGAGCTAAAAGTACGTAAAAGTATGTAATCTGATAAATGTACTTAAAGCTAAAGTGTTGCGTAGTACCTCCTTTACATCCTGCTGACAAAAAGTACTAGCTATGCACCTCTGAGTTGTACAGTAAAAAGTACTAGCTATACACCTCTGAGTTGTACAGTAAAAAGTACTATATGTACCTCTGAGTTGTACAGTAAAAAGTACTATATGTACCTCTGAGTTGTAGTGCAGTAAAAAGTACTATATGTACCTCTGAGTTGTAGTGCAGTAAAAAGTACTATATGTATCTCTGAGTTGTACAGTAAAAAGTACTATATGTACCTCTAAGTTGTACAGTAAAAAGTACTATATGTACCTCTGAGTTGTAGTGCAGTAAAAAGTACTATATGTATCTCTGAGATGCAGTGAGGAGAACTATGAATTGGCAGAACATATAAATTCTCATGTACCTCGAACGAGTACACATCAATAACCGTCAGAGGGCGGATGACCTTTGACCCCTGGGAGCTAACAGCGAGAGGACGGACTGAGCGGCTCGGTAACGGAACAGAACCGGGGCGCAGTCCCGGTGTCAGGACCCAGGTGAACGCTCCTCAACTGCGGGGCGCAGGTAAACAAGCCGGGGCAATGACGTCACGCAGAACTTACAGTAATACGCCACGACCGGGTCCCGGTTCTCGTGCTCCGCCGCGGTCCGCAGGTGGTGCTGGATGGCTCGCAGCTGAGCCGGAAGAGCCATGACGTCGTCTTCTCTTTTTTCTTCTTCTTCTTCTTCTTCTTCTTCTTCTTCTTCTTCTTCTTCTTCTTCTTCTTCTTCTTCTTCTTCTTCTTCTTCTTCTTCTTCTTCTTCTTCTTCTTCTTCTTCTTCTTCTTCTTCTTCTTCTTCTTCTCTTTCTTCTTCAGAGGACGAGAAAACGCATCCAACTCCGACTGTTGTTGTCTTCACTTCCGCGTTGGTTAACCAATAGGAGCGGCCGCCGACGCGGGACTGATGACGTCACAGGCTGCTCAGGCTGGGTGCCTTTCGATCCGGTAAAACCCGTCGGAGAGGTTCAGACAAGTTATTAATATTACGTCATATGCTTGTGACCTTGTGACTAGTAGAGCAAATAGTAACATTACAATGATTATAACAAAATTGTATAAGCTCCAAGTCATTCGTCATATATATATAATACATTTTATATATATGTATGTATTGATACATTTTATATATATATATATATATATGTATTGATACATTGTATATATATATATATATGTATTGATACATTTTATATATATATATATATATATATATGTATTGATACACATATATATATTTACTCTATAGTATATTATAATTGATCTATAATTATTTAATTTCATATTTATTTAATAATATGTTAAATAGCATATACATGTTTAATAATACATATATATATATATAAATAATACAGTATATATAGTCAATACCTAGGTTAATAAAACCTATAAAGCATGCACTAATTGAGGCCAACCTAGATGAGTATATACTTTGTTGGATTATTGTATATTTTTGTAATGTAATCTGTATTTCCTGAGGACGTCTCACTGATCAAAGTGTTCCTTTGTTGTTTATTCCAGACAGCTTGTTGAACGGGGCGATTTTTACTTTATGCTTCCGTCTTTATTGCACAATCAGTCAGAGAATGACAGTTCCCAACAGTAAGAGAATATACTGGTGATACTGGTGATGCTGGTTTCTGTTTGCATAACGGCCGCTGGATCTGGCCTCGGAGACATTGGAGAGTTATGAGTGGTTTCATTTTGCACGGGACCTTAATGTCAACAATAACGGTAAAATACTGTGACTAGATGTCCAGTACCATGCTGGACGGAAACAATGTGACGATTACAAAGCCTGTGATGTCGTTTAAAATCAACTAAGACATACATATGTACTCATAATTCAGAATCAGAATCAGCTTTATTGGCCATGTGTGTTTACACTCACATGGAATTTGACTCCGGTTACACATAGCTCTCATTGTACATATATACACATTTACAATAAGCAATAAATAAGATAAAAAAGACCGATTAAAAAGTGAGAAAAAGTAGTCCGATTAGTGCAAGTAGTGCAGATGGGGGAGTCTGATTAATTGTTCATCAGGGTGACGGCCAGTGGAAAGAAGCTGTTCCTGTGTCTGGTGGTTTTGGTGTACAGTGCTCTGTAGCGCCTACCAGAGGGGAGGAGGTGGAACAGCTTGTGTCCAGGGTGTGAGGGGTCTGCAGTGATCTTTCCAGCCCGCTTCCTGACTCTGGAGGTGTACAAGTCCAGGATGGAGGGCAGGCTGGAACCAATAGTTCTCTCTGCAGACCTGACTATCCGCTGTAGTCTGCCTCTGTCCTGTTTAGTGATCCAAACCACACAGTGATGGAGGAGCAGAGGACAGACTGGATGATGGCGGAGTAAAACAGGGTCAGCAGCACCTGAGGCAGGTTGTACTTCCTGAGTTGGCGCAGGAAGTACAACCTCTGCTGGGCCTTTTTTCGGATGGTGTTGATGTTGGAGGCCCACTTCAGGTCCTGTGAGATTGTGGTTCCCAGAAACCTGAAGGACTCCACCACAGAAACAGTGCTGTTGTGGATGGTGAGGGGGGGTAGTGTTGGGGGGCTCTTCCTGAAGTCCACTGTCATCTCCACAGTTTTGAGCTTGTTCAGCACCAGGTGGTTCTCACCACACCAGAGGACCAGCTGTTCAACCTCCCGTCTGTACGCAGACTCATCATCTGTCTGCTTTGCTTTTATTGTGACCCGACCACGTTCTCCTGCTCCCTCATCACTCAGAACCCCACCACGTTCTCCTGTTCCCTGATCACTCAGAACCCGACCACGTTCTCCTGCTCCCTCATCACTCAGAACCTGACCACGTTCTCCTGCTCCCTGTTCCCTCATCACTCAGAACCCGACCACGTTCTCCTGCTCCCTCATCACTCAGAACCCGACCACGTTCTCCTGCTCCCTCATCACTCAGAACCCAACCACGTTCTCCTGCTCCCTCATCACTCAGAACCCGACCACGTTCTCCTGCTCCCTCATCACTCAGAACCCGACCACGTTCTCCTGCTCCCTCATCACTCAGAACCCGACCACTTTCTCCTGCTCCCTCATCACTCAGAACCCGACCACGTTCTCCTGCTCCCTCATCACTCAGAACCCGACCACGTTCTCCTGCTCCCTCATCACTCAGAACCCGACCACATTCTCCTGTTCCCTGATCACTCAGAACCCGACCACGTTCTCCTGCTCCCTCATCACTCAGAACCCGACCACGTTCTCCTGCTCCCTCATC
This sequence comes from Cottus gobio, assembly GCA_023566465.1. NCBI lineage: Eukaryota > Metazoa > Chordata > Actinopteri > Perciformes > Cottidae > Cottus > Cottus gobio. Next base: position 792,618 of record CM042226.1, read on the forward strand.
ACTCAGAACCCGACCACGTTCTCCTGCTCCCTGATCACTCAGAACCCGACCACGTTCTCCTGCTCCCTCATCACTCAGAACCCGACCACGTTCTCCTGTTCCCTGATCACTCAGAACCCGACCACGTTCTCCTGCTCCCTCATCACTCAGAATCCGACCACGTTCTCCTGCTCCCTCATCACTCAGAACCCGACCACGTTCTCCTGTTCCCTGATCACTCAGAACCCGACCACGTTCTCCTGCTCCCTTATCACTCAGAACCCGACCACGTTCTCCTGCTCCCTCATCACTCAGAACCCGACCACGTTCTCCTGCTCCCTCATCACTCAGAACCCGACCACGTTCTCCTGTTCGCGGCTCGCTGTCTGGACGAAGGCCCAGAATGGGCGGAGCCTCTGTGTTCAAAAAGTTAAACCAGAAACACGATTTGTGTAATGTTTTAACACCTGATTTATTATTGCTTCTTGATTCGTACATTCCCTCTAAAACTTTTTTTGTCATAAATATTTCCACACAACAAATGAAGTCGTTCAAAAATGAAACAAAAACGATTGTCGGACATTTTTTATTGTCAAAAGTTTAAAGTTCAGTAAACAGAACATTTGGGATCTTTAACTAACGGGGGAATCTTTCTGCACAGGACCAAAGAAATGTTCATTCTCTAGTCATTCACCAGAATCTGATCAAACACAATCTGCTCTCCAGGTTATTAACTCTATGTACAGCTCTGAGACTTAAACAGCTTCGTGCCCAAAGTCCTTCACCAGGACTTTCATGGGGGAATCACTTTGATCAAAGCAAAGGAATACAAGCTTGTAAAATAAATACCTGTTGACTGTTTAATGTGATGAAACACCTCTAGTGGTATTATTGTTAGCTCATTTTAGATGCTCCACCAAAACTTGTGTTTTTAGTTTATATTACGAAACAGAAAAATGAATCATCCATTTTTGCTTCTGGGTACTAGTGTTAGCAAGCTTTAGCAGCATGGCTAACGTCAGCAGCCAGATACAAAGATAGACGTACGTTTCTTTTTTGTTCTAAAAACAAACCAAGGTGGATGTTTCTGGCTGCTTCCGGCTTCCTTGAGCTCCTGATTTGTTTTTCGGGCTGCTAGGGGTAGCTAGCATAATGTAGCAACATGGCTACCGCTAGCAGCATTAGCAACATGGCTACCGCTAGCAGCGTTAGCAACATGGCTACCACTAGCAGCATTAGCAACATGGCTACCGCTAGCAGCATTAGCAACATGGCTACTGCTAGCAGCGTTAGCAACATGGCTACCGCTAGCAGCGTTAGCAACATGGCTACCGCTAGCAGCGTTAGCAACATGGCTACCGCTAGCAGCCTGGCTATTGTCTAAAGCAAGAAACAAGCATATGAATCCCAACTTTAACAATAAACCTCGATCTCATTTCTTTCATTGAGACAAAATGAAAATAAAACGGTTTACATTTTGCAGCGGCGGCCTCGAGCCTTCATTTTAGACTGAATTGCCGCGTGAAAGCAGGCTTTTACGGAACCAATCTAAATGCAAATGGTGTCATTACTCTAAACGCCACATTGTCCTACTGGACCTGAACGGTACCCCGATGTTGAGTTCTACATATTCATTTAATGTAAACAAGTCTTAGTGACAGAACTCTCAGAGGCAAATTGAAAACCATCCTCCGCTAACGGATACCAGAACGCAGACGAACCTAAACCACAGGAGCCACATACCTGTTTCAAATCCTCCTAAAGCCAATCGGACCAAGCAGGCCTGTGGTCCTGGAGGCGGGACCCCTTAGAGTGATTTAAGGGTTTACAAGGATTTGAAATGAGGGTTTGATCCACTTTTGTCTGGTAATGCAATGTTGTACCTGAGATGATAAACAGATTGCTGAAAACTTCATAACAAAAGTCGGATGGATGTCTGATTTAAAAAAAAAAAAAAAAAAAAAAACATTATAAAACATGAGGTAATCTTTTACAAAATACACCAGCAGTGACACCGAAGGCAAAATCACAGTATTATGTGTAATACTACAAGCTAGTAAATAAAGAGGGGGGCTCTCTCAATAAGGAGAGATGGTTGAACAAAAAGATGAACCGTTGATTCAAATGCGACTGGATCTCAGTGTCCGAGGACATGAGTGGTAGTCCACTGCCAGCTCTCTAGTCTGCCTGTCATATTGGATCAGCCCCTTGAAGACAAGCTAGACTGCCCATCTGCATTATTACATGCGACTCGCTAGCTGGTTTGCATCGTTGGCATTGTGTCGGCTTGCCTTTTCATCTAGCCGTAGAAATCTCCTGGAAAAGCACGTTTAGGTTCATTGTGAGCAGAGAAGATGCACCAAGGGTCTTGGTCTTGAGACCGGTTTCAAGACCACTTTTGCAAGGTCTCGGTCTCGTTTGGCTATTGACCGAATAAAGACTGGATTTGTTTTCAAGATCAGCCCCGAAGCAGCTGCAGGGTTATCACCAAACTGCCTTATTAATCTGTCAACATCCGGGCTGTGATTTCACACAGAAAACAAAGGAACCTCTGCAATGCCTTTTGGTTATTTTATCCAGATATTTCTCTTTGATCACCTGTGTGTTATAAAACACTCAGATACAGAATATATGGCAATACAAGAGGCGAATGAAGAGGAACGTCGTTGATTTTCAGTGAGTATCTAAAGGGGAATGCCCATTCTCTATTTGGATGCCTCTGTCATGCAGCATGAGACTGGCACTAGTATGGTCTTGGTTTTGCCTGGCCTTGGTGTTGGTCTTGGTTTTGCCTGGCCTTGGTGTTGGTCTTGGTTTTGCCTGGCCTTGGTGTTGGTCTTGGTTTTGCCTGGCCTTGGTGTTGGTCTTGGTTTTGTCTTGCCTTGGTGTTGGTCTTGGTTTTGTCTTGCCTTGGTGTTGGTGTCACGACTCGGGACTCCGGTCATGGGCCTCTGGCGGTCTCTAGAGGTGGAAGGACTCTATTGCGGACTGACTGAGGGTTGGGGCCCGGCTTTTCAGATTCACACCTGGGAGTCATTCACAATCAGCCCCAATCAGACCAGGTGTGGCCAGGACATAAATACCTGGCAGCAGACTGGACTCGTCACGGCGACGTTTGATCACAGATACTGTGCTTGCTGTCCTCACGTAGCATTCTGCTTGCCTGCTTGCCTGCTTGCCTGCTTGCCTGCTTGCCTGCTTGCCTGCTTGCCTGCTTGCCTGCTTGCCTGCTTGCCTGCTTGCCTGCTTGCCTGCTTGCCTGCTTGCCTGCTTGCCTGCTTGCCTGCTTGCCTGCTTGCCTGCTTGCCTGCTTGCCTGCTTGCCTGCTTGCCTGCTTGCCTGCTTGCCTGGTCGCGGTTCTCGGCCGTGCCTTTTTGGCTTCAGTAAGCCTTCCGATCCTCTTTGGTGTGTCAATCCTGGCCTGGGTGAGTAAAGACTGTCTCCCTGGCGCCAGCGCTCTATGTTAAAACGTTTGTGACTGGGACTGTTGTTTTTTCCCTGTTGGATTACTTTTTCCCTGCGGGATTACTTTTTCCCTGCTGGATTACTTTTTCCCTGCTGGAGTACTTGTTCCCTGTTGGATGCTTCTTTCCTGTTGGACTATTTTTTCCTTCGGTCGGATTATTCCCTTTGTTTCACGAGTGACATTGTTGGATGATTTCCTCTGTGTGTACCCCTCTGACTCTTGAATAAAACCGAGATACGATTCCATACTCTGCATTCGGGTTCTCATTGGCTCACGAGGTAACTCGTGGGCTTTCCCTCCAGCGACCTGGGTTCGACTCCACACCCGGGGTCCTGACAGTTGGTCTTGGTTTTGTCTTGCCTTGGTGTTGGTCTTGGTTTTGCCTGGCCTTGGTGTTGGTCTTGGTTTTGCCTGGCCTTGGTGTTGGTCTTGGTTTTGCCTGGCCTTGGTGTTGGTCTTGGTTTTGTCTTGCCTTGGTGTTGGTCTTGGTTTTGTCTTGTCTTGGTTTTGCCTGGCCTTGGTGTTGGTCTTGGTTTTGTATTGCCTTGGTGTTGGTCTTGATCTTGAATCAGTCTCGTCCAGCCGTGGTTTTGACATGGTCTCAACCCTTCAAAGTCTTGGTCTTTTCTCAGTCTTGATACTCTCTGGTCTTGATCATGACTCGTTCTTGGTTTAGGTGGTTTTGACTACACACCGGTATTGAGTTGTTGAATTAATCTTGATGTATTTTGTGCACACCTAGCCTGTAAGCATACTGCAAACAGGGTGTGTAAACGTATCAGGTCTGAGGTACAACTGGCTCTAATTGGTCACAGGTTTTAGTCGCTCTCTGAAGTTGATACCTGTCTTTCAGTCATCTTGTGGAAAGAAAAGAAAAACAGAACATCATTCTATCCCATCCCCCAACCGTTCAGAGTCAGAGGTGCATATTCTCTGGCCATCACATCCAAACAAGACCTTGGGCAGAGCCAGTACAGACCCACTGATATCTGAACTATGACTAGGGATGGTTCTTCCATCGTGAAGGGCAACATTTCAGACTTGCCAGCTATGACACTGTCGCACATTCTCAAATTTCTTGGAGTAACTCACTCATGATGGACCACATGTGAGGCTTCGCTCTTACGTTAGCTTCCTGTTTTATAAAAGTCCAGCAGTAGCCAACGAAGAGCCCGATTAAAAAACTGTCAGATAGTGTCAGAAATATTCACCCATAGTAATTTCACGTCATTGGTTGTTGAGATAACCAAGACGTCGGCAGAGTATCTCAAATATCTCAGCAACACACAGGAGAATGGTGATCACGGTGAAGGTGTACATGGCACTGAGGAAGATGGTTTTCTCAAAGTGTTCTGGCACCATGCACCGAGTCACATGGAAGGTCTTTTCCAAAGCACTGGCTTCACACATGTACAGCGGGTGGACCTGGGGACAAAAGGAGAAACATATGTGTGATTGTTTATACTTCCAATCCTTATGTCTCTCTGATGAATACAATTCTTCTGGGTAACAGTGTCAATCTTATTACTGAATTATACTCTTGCTGGGTCTTACTGAGCACTTGTACAGGGCAAGGCCATCAACTCCATTCTTTTGTGTTGTAATATGTGGTATAAGAGGACAATGTTGTCGATGCCATGTTCCAGGAACCATCTTAAAGAGCTTGTGTGATCTGATCTCCTAGCAGAGGTATTGACAGCAGCCAGGGTGGGTGGCTGACTCTCCCAACAGCGCTGTTCAGTCCACCTCTCTGGTTCACCACATGCATTGGAAGCTTGTTCTTCTTGTTCATTGCTGCATAAGCAGAGCCATAGTGACCTCCTCTGCCAACCTGAAGTGCTTCCTAACCTTTGCTGTGGAACCTGACCAACTGCTCTGATTGAGGGTTCTCCAAAGGGTGCTAGCCTGACAAAGAGTTCAATATGTCTAGGGTCCTGACTCCTGTTGTATAAAGGTGTCCCAGAGTCACATTTATTTAGATGTGTTAAGAAGAATGGATGAAGGGACTTTTGGAAACTTGGGTATTGCGGAAGGGTTATACCTCAGTATCTCTAAGTCTCTCCTGGAGTAAGAGGCTGTAAGGGGTGTCTGGTTTTGTCACCATGGAAATAACGAGGAGTGCGACTTGAAAGTGGATTGAAGGTGGATGGATGCACAACATGGACACGCACTCTATTTTTTAAATGTACACACCTGGAAGCCAAAGAGGTGGCTTTGTAGCCAGAAGGCGATGACCTCCAGAATGATGCGTAGAAGAACAGAGATGATGTAGAACACGGTGTAGAGCGGCCGTTCGAGGATCTCTTCCGGGTCGATGTTTTTACAGGCGGCGTAGAGGTGGAAGACCGCCCCGGGAACGAGGACCGTTACCAGTTGTAACGCCCAAAAGACCTGGAGAGGGCAGGAAGGAGGGAATGGGGCAGTGAGAGGCCACTGGGAGGAGGCACTGGTATATCGAATAGAGGGATCCTGAGATATAGGATGGAAGTAAACATGAACTGAAGTAGGTGTGAACCGGTATAAAGTTATGGGGTTGGAACAGTCCGGATTGTAACGTTTGTGATTTTGGGCTTTACAAAATAAATTGCATTGCAATTGAAGCATGAAAGGAAAGAAAGGAGGTGGAGCAGCAATAAATAAGGTAAAGGAATAATTGTACATTAATTCTCCATCATTTGACACACCGATAAATAAAAGGTGTCTTTACTTCAATGACTTCTGAACATGTTCAACTTTTAAATTGTCAATTGCAGATTTGACGTTATGGTTCTGAAACGTGATGAAACACTCGTGATGAAACGCTGTTGTGGCTAAACTAACGTAGATCCTGAGAAGGGCCACGCGAGACTCCGTGAAAAGGATGCCGGTGAGCGTAGCTCTGCACAGAACGTGATCATAGGTCTGGACCAGAACACCCGTGTGGTCCAGGTGCGTCCTACCTGAGGGGTTATGGGTCTGAACTGGTTGTAGCAGTACAGGTTGAGCTCTCGGCGGTCCGGGTCGCAGCTGAAGTGCAGCGCCTCATTTCCATAGACAGCGAAGCCAAGAACGCCCAAGAAGAACATCCGCACCGACCCGAAGAACAAGGTGTGGAACTGGCCTATTACGGTGGGAGGCCTGAGCTGGAACACACACACACACAGACACAGACACACACACAGAGACAAAGAGAAAATAGCTTTTGTCAGCCAGATGAGCTGCATCAGACCCCCCCACACCTGAACCTTCTACCACCAGCCCCCCCCCCCCCCTCCCCCTCCCCCCCCCCCCCCCCGAGCTCCCGACTATCAAAAGGAGATGAATTACAAAGCTGGCGAGGAAACCACGGCAACGTCTTTCTGTTTTTGTTACTCACGCAGCCTTCGTAGAAGTTTTTGATGTAGTTTAGAGACATGGTCGGCCCGTTGATGTCCCTGAGAGTCGGATGCTCGGGGCCCTCATGGCCGGTGTGCTGCTGCCACCCGTTACAGGCCCCAGTTACAGGCACCAGTTACAGGCCCCAGTTACAGGCACCAGTTACAGGCCAACCACCAACAGGAAGACCACAAAGCCTCCAGCTGCCCCCCCTGCCCTGAAAGCCCATGTCAATGCATATTTCTTTTGCCTTTTATCTCTCCATCCATTGACTCCCTCAGTAGAAACAGAGACAAGAGGGGCCAAATATGGTCCTATAGAGCTATGTCAGCGAAAAAAACAACAACCTCCTGTCACACACAATAGAGAGAGAGAGAGAGAGAGAGAGAGAGAGAGAGAGAGAGAGAGAGAGAGAGAGAGAGAGAGAGAGAGAGAGAGAGAGAGAGAGAGAGAGAGAGAGAGAGAGAGAGAGAGAGAGAGAGAGAGAGAGAGAGAGAGAGAGAGAGAGAGAGAGAGAGAGAGAGAGAGAGAGAGAGAGAGAGAGAGAGAGAGAGAGAGAGAGAGAGAGAGATATGCACGTTATTAAAGTTATTCTAAAGATTTTGAGCTTTATTTTGAAAAGGTTTTTTGAAAAGCATCATTATGATAAAAGTTTAAACGTGATCAATAAACAGTTTCTGTGACTAAATCACAATCAGAAGGATGAAGTCACAGACAAACGCTGCTGTTGTCCCATTTCTCAAGTCCCCAATAAAAACAAGCAAAGGTCAAAGTTCGGACCCCACACAGAGTAAAGTCCACACACCAACCGTAACCCAGGCGGCGTGTTGTTCATCCCCCGTGTTTTTATTCCCACTCAGGGATCCCGAGAGCATCACAGCCGGCTGCGGAGCTGCGGAGCTGCGGAGAGCGGAGTCCAGCGCGGGGAAACGACCCGCGGCACTTCCGGTTCCAGATTTCAAAATAAAAAAGGCGCTTGAGCGGAATTATAGACATTACATTACATTACATTTCATTTAGCTGACGCTTTTATCCAAAGCAACTTACATGCTATACAGTAGACCGTAGACACAGCAACGGTGAGCAATGAGGGTTAAGTGTCTTGCTCAAGGACACAACAACATGGACTAGTGGAGCCTGGGATCGAACCACCGACCCTCTGATTGAAAGACTGACTTGCTAACCACTGAGCCACAGTCGCTCAGACTGAAAATAAAATAGCTGTAACAACGGCGAGTATCCATGTATATATATTTACTATATATATATATATATATATATATATATTATTAATAAGGTTGTTACTTTGATCACACAAATCAATTTGTTAACAAAATCTCATGTTATGAAATGTAATGATTTGAATATACTGTTTACTTAAATACACACACACACACACACACACACATATATATATATATATATATATATATATATATATATATATATATATATATATATATATATATATATATATATATATATATATATATATATATAAGCAGAACATTGAACCGTTCAAACTAAAGCTCCCAACAAAGAGAACACAGACAATAAAACAAGGAACAAACTATTTAGTTGTTATTGTTATTTATATCATAAAGTGTCAAGGACAGCTGACACCTAATAATTCACATTCATTCAGTCTCACACACTCACACACTCTCACACACACACACCAGGTGGCATGGTTGACCAGGTTGGGGGAGGAGTCTGGTGAGTCATGCTCAGTCTTCCTTCAGAGCAGCTGCTCCAGCAGCTCTGGGATCCGACCCAGAGCTGCTGGAGCAGCTTCCTGTGCTCTAACCCTCGACCTGCCACCGGCTCCCTGCAGCTTTCACACTAAGTGCTTCTTTATTTTAATAATCATCTGATGGAGGAGAGAGATTAATAAGCAGCACAAGACACTCAAGTCCTGTCTTTGTTTGTGACAGAGAAGCTGTTAACATGAGCCCATCACGGGTTCAGATCCCACTCAGGCCGCCTGCAGCTTTTAATACAAATCAGTGGCGGTTGAGCTCTTATCAGGATTATTAGTTGCATTGCTATTCGTATTGCCAATATCATTTCTGATATTGTCATCATTATGATTATACTTTATCCACTGTTGTTGTTGGTCGTCATAAGTTCTTCAGCAGCCTCTCATTATATGAACCATTATGTCATGTTCATTGAATATGTTATAACTCTGTTATAACTTCATTCTGGTCACATGACATCTATTGTCCTTCTGGTCACATGACATCTATTGTCCTTCTGGTTACATGACATCTATTGTCCTTCTGGTCACATGACATCTATTGTCCTTCTGGTCACATGACATCTATTGTCCTTCTGGTCACATGACATCTATTGTCCTTCTGGTCACATGACATCTATTGTCCTTCTGGTCACAGGACATCTATTGTCCTTCTGGTCACATGACATCTATTGTCCTTCTGGTCACATGACATCTATTGTCCTTCTGGTCACATGACATCTATTGTCCTTCTGGTCACATGACATCTATTGTCCTTCTGGTCACATGACATCTATTGTCCTTCTGGTCACATGACATATATTGTACTTCTGGTCACATTACATCTATTGTCCTTCTGGTCACATTACATCTATTGTCCTTCTGGTCACATGACATATATTGTACTTCTGGTCACATGACATCTATTGTCCTTCTGGTCACATTACATCTATTGTCCTTCTGGTCACATGACATATATTGTACTTCTGGTCACATTACATCTATTGTCCTTCTGGTCACAGGACATCTATTGTCCTTCTGGTCACATGACATCTATTGTCCTTCTGGTCACAGGACATCTATTGTCCTTCTGGTCACAGGACATCTATTGTCCTTCTGGTCACAGGACATCTATTGTCCTTCTGGTCACATTACATCTATTGTCCTTCTGGTCACATGACATCTATTGTCCTTCTGGTCACAGGACATCTATTGTCCTTCTGGTCACATTACATCTATTGTCCTTCTGGTCACATTACATATATTGTCCCTCTGTCCATCTCTGTTTCTCTCTCTGAGCTTTCTGCCCTTTTTCTCGCCTTGAAGGGTTTTGGGGAGTTGTTCCTGTTCTGATGTGAGGGTCAAAGGTCAGAGGATGTCGTGTGTGTACAGATTGTAAAGGATCATTTGTAATTCTGAACTATTCAAACTAACACTGTCCACATACCGTTGGCCACATGGTGTATTCTCCCCCTTTCTCTCCTCCTGAATATTGTCATTTTGCTTTCTTTTCTCCATCCCTCTCTTCTTCCTCTCTCATTGCTAGTCTTTCAGATCTCTCTCTATCTGTCTCTCTGTGTCACACACACACACACACACACACACACACACACACACACACACACACACACACACACACACACACACACACACACACACACACAAAGCTACAGTAGAGAGAGAGACAGTCTCCGTTAGCGGTGTGAAAGCAGCCTCCTTCTCAATCTCTTCATGACTCTCACCCTTTCTCTCTCTCTCCTCTCACCCTTATCTCTCTCCTCTTATCCTTCTCTCTCTCCTCTTATCCTTCTCTCTCTCCACTCATCCTTCTCTCTCTCTCCTCTCACCTCTCTCTCTCCCTCTCTCTCTCTCCTCTCACCTCTCTCTCTCTCTCTCCTCTCATCCTTCTCTCTCTCTCTCTCTCTCTCTCTCTCCTCTCTCCTCCCTATCTCTCTCCCGGTGAGATCGGACCACGTCTCCGTCAGATAAACTCATGTTCCTCAAAGTTTCTGTCTCCTCGCGGGTTGTGTCGGAGTAGAACCAACAACCGCTGTCTTTACGCGCGGAGCCTCCCGGCGCGCGCACGCCATCGTCCCGCTCCCTCCGTGTATCTTCCCGCACTGGTGATGGACGACGAGTTCCTGTCCAGCCTCCCCGAGGCTCTGAGCCCCAACTCCACCGAGGAGCCCGGCTGGTGGGCGTCCTCGGACGGCGCGGAGACGGTGCACTTCGCCGTGCGCTGCGTCATGACCTCGGTGTACATCCTGATCATCACCGTGGGTCTGCTGGGCAACGTCACCCTGGTGAAGATCTTCATCACCAACAGCGCAATGCGCAGCGTGCCCAACATCTTCATCTCCAGCCTGGCGGCGGGAGACCTGCTGCTGCTGCTCACCTGCGTGCCGGTGGACGCCTTCCGCTACTTCTCCGAGGAGTGGGTGTTTGGCGAGGCGGCGTGCAAGCTCATCCCCGTCATCCAGCTCACCTCGGTCGGCGTGTCCGTGTTCACGCTCACGGCGCTCAGCGCGGACAGGTAGGCAGCGTGTTGTCTTATGGGTGCTGAATCATATGCATGAGCAGCGAGCCTTATGATCACCATAAGGACCTGGTCACATGGTAATATACTACATATATAAGCAGGTATTATTCATATCATGATTCACATAAACGTGCTCTCTGCAACATCAATATCGTAAAGTTACATTTCAAGGTACTTATTCTTCACTCCAGTATTTGTATGTTGTACTTCTACTTCTCTACGCTACATCTACTACATCGTGCTGTTTACGCCTGACCCTCCATTTATTTGTCAGTTTAATAATCATAAACGGTGCATTGCTGCAGAAGAAGCTGCAGCTGCATGACACGCTGCTGCGCCTCGATTTAAAGATGCAACAGGTTTATGTTTACTCAGTTTTTCTTTTCAATATTTTTTGCTTGCTTTGTAGATTAATAATGACAATTTCTAGTAGTAAAGACATTCAGTTTCTATCGATCATTGTCTGGAGAGATGAAGCTCCTGCTGATCTCCCTCTGGTGCTTTAGAAGGCATACTTGTGCTTGTCAACTATACTGAGATGACCTCCTGTCTCTCATCTCCTGACCTCCGCGGTTTCATCCTTTGCTTCCGTCGCTCCTCCTGACGGTGATCGTGGGAGTTGATCTGATGTTCTGGCTGTGAGGTGATGTCACAGTCGGGGTTCTGCCACATGGCGGTGTGATGAAGCTGTGTTTTACTCGGAGCAGCAGGTGAAGAGTCTCCGACGTCTTCCTCAGGCTGTGCAGCGTAATTATCGCCGTTTGAGCTGATTTGTGGCGCGGCATTGATTAGTGTCGGATAACGAAGAGGAGGAGACAATGAAGCAAAGATGAGGAATAGATAGGGAAGAGGATGAGGAGATAGTGAAGAGGATGAGGAGACAGTGACGAGAAAAGCAATGCACTAAAAAGATTTCCAGAATCACTGAAGAGAAGACAAGAGAGACAATAAAAGACGATAGAAGACAATAGAGACGAGAGAAGACAACAGAAGATGATAGAAGACAAGAGAAGACAATAGAAGACAAGAGAAGATGATAGAAGACAATAGAAGACAAGAGAAGATGATTGAAGACGATAGAAGACAAGAGAGACAATAGAAGATGATAGAAGACAATAGAAAACGATAGAAGACATTAGAAGACAATAGAAGACGATAGAAGACAAAAGAAGACAAGAGAGACGATAGAAGATTAAAGAAGACAAGAGAGACGAGAGAAGACAATAGAAGACAAGAGAGATGATAGAAGACGATAGAAAATGATAGAAGACAAGAGAAGACAAGAGAGACGATAGAAGACGATAGAAGACGATAGAAGACAAGAGAGACGATAGAAGACGATAGAAGACCAGAGAAGACGATAGAAGACAAGAGAAGACAATAGAAGCCGATAGAAGACAATAGAAGATAGAAGCCGATAGAAGATAATAGAAGATAGAAGCCGATAGAAGACAATAGAAGATAGAAGCCGATAGAAGCCGATAGAAAATAATAGAAGACAAGAGAAGACGATAGAAGCCAATAGAAGATGATAGAAGACAAGAGAAGACAATAGAAGACAACAGAAGCCAATAGAAGATGATAGAAGACAAGAGAAGACAATAGAAGCTGATGGAAGACAATAGAAGACGATAGAAGACAAGAGAAGACAATAAAAGCCGATGGAAGACAATAGAAGACGATAGAAGACAAGAGAGACGATAGAAGATGATAGAAGAATAGAAGACGATAGAAGACAAGAGAAGACAATAAAAGCCGATGGAAGACAATAGAAGACGATAGAAGACAAGAGAGACGATAGAAGATGATAGAAGACGATAGAAGACAAGAGAAGACAATAGAAGCCAATAGAAGACAAGAGAAGACGATAGAAGACAAGAGAAGACAATAGAAGATGATAGAAGACAAGATAAGACAATAGAAGACAATAGAAGACGATAGAAGATGACAGAAGACAAGAGAAGACAAGAGAAGACAACAGAAGCCAATAGAAGATGATAGAAGACGATAGAAGACAAGAGAAGACAAGAGAAGACGATAGAAGACAATAGAAGATGATAGAAGACAAGATAAGACGATAGAAGACAAGAGAGACGATAGAAGATGATAGAAGACGATAGAAGACAATAGAAGAGAAGAGAAGACAATAGAAGCCAAGACAAGAGAAGATGATAGAAGACAAGAGAAGACAATAGAAGTCGATACAAGAGAAGACAATAGAAGACGATAGAAGACTGTGACATCAGTGTCTGATTTAATATAGAATATATCAAATTGTGTTTATGAAGTTATATTTTATTGAATATTTCTTGAATAACAATTAAAAATTATTTTTGAATGGCTGTTACTTTTACATATATTTTATTTTACTCTCACGAACCCCCGGGGGTCCGTGTACCCCTATTTGAGAACCACCGGACTAGTCAATACTTTATTTATATGTCTGTACCCACATGAATAGAAACCCAGCTCACTAATGCCCCTGAACATGAATTATTTATAATCTCTGTCATATTTACGGACCTGTCTGTCCAACGTGTGTGTGTGTGTGTGTGTGTGTGTGTGTGTGTGTGTGTGTGTGTGTGTGTGTGTGTGTGTGTGTGTGTGTGTGTGTGTGTGTGTGTGTGTGTGTGTGTGTGTGTGTGTGTGCTCTCATATGTCCAAGAGAGGCCAGGCAGACAGGAGGAGAGATGAAATGATTGTGATGGATACATTATGACAGAATGATGAAAGTTAAAATCAAAGTGGAGAAATTGAATCTGAGGGAAAAAAAGAAACAGAGTGAGAACGAAGTAGTTATTATATCAGTTATTAAAAACAAACCCACCCAGAACTACACTTTCCTGATGTCTCAGATGAAGAGCTGGAGGAGTGGAGGAGACGAGCATGTTTATGCATCAGCTGTGAATATGAATGAGCTGCAGTTAGAGTTACAGGCAGGTGAGGAAGCAGAAGACACACCTGGCTGCAGGCTCTTTATTTCATGCCTGGGGGGGCGGAGTCGGGCTCTGCAGGCGACCAGGTGCGGCGGCCTGTCCTTTGAAACAGGCCGGGCGCTCCGATGACGCACGCTGCTGCGCGCCTTAACGAGCAATTACCGGCCTGATTCTCCATCCTCTGAACCCCTCAAGGTCAGCCGGCGTGGAGTGAGAGGAGGGAGAACAGGAAGAAATGTGGTCGCGTTGTGACATAAAGCGAGCGCTCCCTCGGGTGCCGCCCGGAACGGCTTTCTGAGGGTGGGTTGGGTTTGAGAAGCAGATAAACGTCCAATGAAGCCAACACGGGACCCTCAAAGAAGGCTGATAAAGGACGTCTGTGTGTCTGTCTCGAGAACAGCTGATCTCCTAACCAGACCTTAACTAGACCTAAACCAGACTTTAACCAGACCTTAACCAGACCTCATCGGTTGTTGAGTCCAGCTGAATGAATCCTTGAGGCCCAAAGATGCGTCAGGGCGGCTGTAAATATGAGAACGTGGATTCTTTATGCTGGTTCTGTGTGCTGGTTCTGTGTGCTGGTTTGAAATGCTGGCTCAGCGTCGGCCCCACTGCATCCACCAGCTGCTGCAGGCACAGGGCTCTTGACCTCAGCAGCGCTTCCGTCAGGCCAGGGGTGGTACTGCCACTGATGTCCAGCTTTGCTCTGTAAATCAAAGGTTCTCTCAACAACCAGTACAGAGAGTTAGACTGTGGGCACCTTTTATGAGTAAAAAGGGCCCAAGACTTAAAAACACCCTGACAAAACGGAGGCAACCCACTTAACTTTAAAACACTAGAATCGATTAAAAACAGAGCGGTATCCAGCCCCAGGTTGTTTGCACGTCTGAGGATGCAGCTAGCCACATCTCTCCACACCGAACCACCAGGACTCTTAAGGTATTTCTGAATGAACTGCAGTCTAAAAGTGGCCGTCCGGCTGGCCAGGTGGACGAGGCCCTGTCCCCCCTCCTCTCTGGCTAAAAACAGCACCCCTTGTGGCACCCAGTGTAGACCCTCCCAAAAGAAATCCACCATCCTCCTCTGTATGTGGGCTAAAAAACCTGAGGGAGGGTCTAAACAGGTTAGGCGGTGCCACAGCTGGGATGCTATCAGGTTGTTTAAAACCAGTACTCTACCTTTAAAAGACATCTGAGGGAGCAGCCACTTCCACTTGGAAAACTTTCCCTCAATCTTATCTGTGACGCCCTCCCAGTTCTTCTGGACTATATTCTCTTGTCCTAGATGTATTCCCAGGTACTTGAAACCATCTCTCCTCCACACTAAGTTCTGGGGAAGAACTGGGAGCCCGTCACGCCATTCACCGACAGCGAGGGCCTCACTCTTCTTCCAGTTCACCCTCGCTGCCGATGTCCTGCTAAAATCATTTACAATTTTGATTAAAAGGTCTGCATCCCTCTGGTCCTTAATAAAAACAACAATGTCGTCGGCATAAGCCGATAAAACCATGTTCCCACTAAAACCAGGTAAAACCAGCCCCTGCAGGCTGGAGCGTATCTTGCTGAGGAGGGGCTCCAGGGAGAGTGCATAGAGCATCCCGGACAGAGCACAGCCCTGCCGGACCCCTCTACCCACTCTAAAAGGAGCCCACAGACTGCCGTTTATCTTCAGCACACTCTCAACCTCACTGTACAACACTTTGATCTTAGCTATGAAGCCAGCGCTGAACCCAAACCTCCCCAGAACTTTCCAGAGGATGCTGTGTTCAACGCGGTCAAAAGCCTTTTCCTGATCTAGAGAAATCAGACCAGTGTCTATACCCAACGAGCTGGAGACCTCCAAAACATCCCGAATGAGGTAGACATTGTCTACCATGGACCTGCCGGGCACACAGTAGGTCTGGTCCCGATGGATGACCTGCTCCATAGCTTCCCTCAGCCTGGAGGCAAAGACCTTGGACAGAAGCTTGTAATCCACACACAGTAGAGACACAGGACGCCAGTTTCCGATGTCCTGCAGGTTTCCCTTTTTCAGCAGTAGCGTTATTACGGCTCTCCGGCAGGACATCGGCATGGAACCAGAGGCCAGACCTTCATTAAAAACATCCATCAGGTCATCTGCAAAGATGTTCCAGAATGCCTTAAAAAACTCCACCGTTAGGCCATCAATGCCGGGAGCACGCCGTCCCTGCATCCCCTACAAGGCGGCCTTCAGCTCCAGCGAGCTTATGGGCCTGTCTAGTTCCTTATTGGTCTCCTCAGAGACCTGAGGTAGTTCGCCAAGGAACCCCTCCATCAATGCCTCCTCCTCCCTGCACTCACTGGTATACAGGGAGGAGTAAAAACCCACAGCTCGCCTTCTGATCTGGCTTGGTTCCACAACCGGCTGCCCTGCGTCTGCTAACAGTGAGTGGATCACCCTCCCCTGCCCACTCTTCTTCTCCAGGCCGAAGAAGAAGCTAGAGGGAGTATCCATCTCCGTGATGGTCTGGAATCGGGACCTGACCAGTGCACCCTGAACTTTAACGTCTAACAGGTCGGCTAGAGCCATTTTTTTCCCTTTGAGGACTTCAATATGTCCTCGATCTCCTGTGGACTCGCTTAAACTTTCTAGGTCCACTATATCAGTCTCCAAGTCTTTCATAGATCTGGTGATGTCTCGGGTGACGTTGAAGGTGTGCTGCTGGCAAAGGAGCCTAATCTCAACCTTACCATGGTCCCACCACTGCCTAAGACTGCTAAAATCACTCTTCCTCAGCCTAAAAACATCCCAGAAATAAATGAGAACCTCCCTAAAATTCTTATCAAAGGTTAAGACTGAGTTAAAATGCCAATAAGCGCTTTTGTGTACACAGTTTCTAATAAAAACATTACATAACAGCAAAGAATGATCAGTAAAACCAACAGGGACAATATTGCACATTTTAAAAATATAAAAATGGTGCTTAAAAACATAAAAACGGTCTAACCTGGCTGAGGAGATCCTACCCTCTCTGAAGTGGGACCATGTGTACTGCATCCTTCTCCACACATCCACCAGGCCATGAGAGTGGACCAGCTGCCTCAGAACCTGCTGGGAAGCTGGATGTGGCTCTGTGTGATTACGGTCCTTTAACTCATTTTCGGTACAGTTAAAATCCCCACCCAAGAATAAGAAATCCTCCGAGGCACAGCCATTTAAAACATTAACTTTTTGTAAAAACAGCTTCCTCTCTGCACCGGCTGCTGGAGCATACACATTGATAAAAACCACAGTAAAAAGGTCGAACCGTGCTTTGATTAAAAGCAACCTCCCCTCGATGATGTGCTCGACCTCCAGTGAAACCGGGTTAAAAGACCTGGAGAAGAGGAAGCCCACTCCTGCACTGAGGTTGGTGTTGTGGCTCAGGAGGACTTCCCCTTCCCACTCCCTCCTCCAGTCGTCCTCGTTGGTGCTGTCGCTGTGCGTTTCTTGTAAGAAGAGAACATCAATGTGTTTAATTCTGTTAAGTTTATAGATTGATGTTGTCTTCTTCGCACACCTGGCTCCATTTACGTTCAAACTCCCTACTCTAAAATTATTCATGAGTAAGAGTTTTAAAACAAAAATAAAAATAAAAACCAATAAATTAATTAAAACACACATTGGAGCTTTCGCCATCATTTGTCATCGCTTTTTTAACTTTTGGCACAAGTTTCTTCAATCTAAAACCTTCTTGTTCAGTGAGACCAGACTCCTCTCTTCGGCTCATATGGTGCCTGGCGGACATATAAAACAGACCTAAGTCTGGAAAGAACTCCCCAACTTTCACCCCTTTTTTTGTTCTTTGTTCTTTGCAAGAACATTTTAATTTTTTCTGCACTATACATATTTTTTTGCTGGCTGCTGCTTAACAAGGCAGCCGGAGCATCACTGCTGTCCGACCCCTCCTCGTCGCTACTGTCCTCCGACTGCCTCTGCCCCCGACCTGCCAGCTCATCCTCCCCGCCCTTGCTGGCCTTAGCTTCACTGCCTGCACTTTGGCCATTTTTTTTTCCTTTTGGGGCAGCTTTCTGTTCCCCTGCTTCCTCGTCCTCCATTTCTGCCTCCACCTGCTCAGCCCACCCTAACCCGCTGCCTCCACCTGTGGACTCTGATCCTTCCCCAACCTGCTCTACCTCCCTCATGTTCCCCTGGCCACCATCACCATCACCCACACCACTCACACTCACCCCTGATGAGTCAGGCCCCAGGTCAGGCACAGCAGCAACAACGCTGCGCCGGGGCGCTGGAACGGGCCGCACGGCCGCAGCAGCGCCCCCGTCCGGAGGCGCAACCGCCGCGGCCACCGCCGCGCCCCCGTCCGGAGACGCGGCCGCCGCGGTCACCGCCGCGGCCACCGCCGCGCCGCCCGCCACACCCGGACCAGACGGAGCCGGGTCCCCGCGCCTCGGACAGGCCCTCACGGTGTGTCCCTCCTCACCGCAACCGAAACATTTCATCACCGACGATGTTGCATAAATCACGTATTCATAATCATCTACCTTAACGTGGCGGAGGTTGAGCTCCTCGTCCCGGTTGTTAAGGATCATATATACATGTCTGCGGTGGGACACTACGTGTTTCAGCAATTGAGATCTGCATCCAGACAAGATCTTCCTCATCGGGGACACGATCTTCCCGTGTCTGGAGAGCTCTCTGCTGAGGAACTCGTCGGTGATGAACGGAGTGACGTTGGACAGGACCACCCTTGTGGCGGGCTGTACCAACGGCAGTACCTGCACAAACATTTCATTCACCGTGAGGCCCGCCTTCTCCACCTGGTCCAGGAAGATGACCACGGCCCCGTTCATGCGGGCGGCCGACTTAACGCTGCTGTGCCCGACCTTCTCCCCCACAGCCAGCCCGATGTCCTCCACGCTACACGAGAAACCCACGGCCACCTTGATGCCGTGCTTCCTCGTGAGGTGGGACAAGGTGTCTCCATTCACCATGGCGTGAGACCGGCAGGAGAACAGAAACACCCAAGAAACAAAGAAAACCCCAAAATAATAAACCAAACTAAGGTGAAACCCAAACAATAAACCACATTAAATTATTAAAGATTAACTAAGGGAAAGAAAATAATCGAAATGAGACACTCACTCACACACGCTCACTCCCAGCATGCACAGAGAGAGAGAGAGAGAGAGAGAGAGAGAGAGAGAGAGAGAGAGAGAGAGAGAGAGAGAGAGAGAGAGAGAGAGAGAGAGAGAGAGAGAGAGAGAGAGAGAGATTTTTTTTATTTTTACAAAAACACTTTATTTACATATTGTTTAAATTTTTACAGTCACAAACTGTCTCAAATGCAAATAAATACAAAAAATAAATTAAAAGACTTGTTTTCTTTTGTTTTTAAAATACATCAGTCAGTTAAAAAGTGTGAAAAGGACAGCTGATCATTTAAAACCTCACACAGTGTGTTTTTAAAACACCATCGCTCTTTAAAAGACTCAAGATCGGAAACATGTCGATAAAATCCGAACTCAAGCCGGAGTCTTGACCGGAGGTTTGTCTTCCACACTGCTGCCGCTTCCTGCCCCTCCCCCTGCTCCACCTTCCTCTTCCTGCTGGTGTAAATGGCCAGTTTAGCTTGGGCTGAGAGGAAGTTGAGGAGCTGCCACTTGATTTTAAAATTTTTGTTGTAGCCAGCTCCCATAATAAAAATCCTCTCAGTAAAAACAACGTTAAAACGTGTAAAAACCGATGTTAAAAGAGAGAAGAGACTGGTGAGTCTCTTGCACTCAGTAAAAACGTGGTAAACTGTCTCACGTACGCCGCAAAATGGACACCCGCTAAAAACAGTTGGATTAAGAACAGAAATAAAAGCGTTGGAAGCGACGGCACCGTGCAAGATTCTCCACTGGAGGTCACCTGTCCGTTTTTTGAGGGGGGCTTTGTATAAAATCCTCCACTGTGGGCTGGGTCCATCCTGTCCCCATCTCTTGGTCCACACAGTTGGAGGCCTGCCGCTCAGTCCGGCCTGGTGGATGCACTTCACGCAGTTGCGGTACAGAGTCTCTTTGTCCGCTCTCGTTATTGTTAGTTTTTCTGCGTGGATGACTCTCAGAAGGGGGCCGGTCTTTTCTCCCAGCCCTGGGCTCAGGATGATGTCCGGGTAGGGGTCTGCAGCATCCGGGCTGGTCCTGGTCTGGCCACCCATCAGGAGGTCTTTGTCTTTCTTTGTTAGCCTCTTGGACCAGAGCTCCAGGATCCTGCTTGCCACCCGGAGAGACTGCAGCCCCAGCAGAGAACCCAGGGCCTGGGTGTTGGTCAGTGCCGGCCCCGCTGCATCCACCAGCTGCTGCAGGGTCAAGGTTCCAGACTGGATCAGCGCCGCCGTCAGGCCGTGGGTGGTGTGGTTGCTGACGTCCAGCCTGGCTCCGTTGACCAGTGGTTCTCTCAACAACCAGTGCAGAGAGTTGGCTTCTGGGCACCTTTTGTGGTTAAAAAGGGCCCATGACTTAAAGACACCCTGATAAAAAGGAGGCAACATCGTTAATTTTAAAAATTTAGGATCAGTTAAAAACAGAGCATCATCCAACCCCAGGTTATTGGCACGCCTCAGGATGCTGCTGGCCACATCTCTCCACACCAGATCTGCCGGGCCTGTGAGGTACCTTTGAATAAACTGTAGTCTAAAAGTGGCAGTCCGGCTGGCCAGGTGGACAAGGCCCTGTCCCCCCTCCTCCCTGGCTAAAAACAGCACCCCCTGTGGCACCCAGTGCAGACCCCCCCAGAGGAAGTCCACCATCTTCCTCTGGATGTCTGCAAGTAGGCCTAAGGGGGGGTCCACACAGGCTAACCGGTGCCACAACTGGGATGCTACCAAGTTATTTAAAACCAGCACTCTCCCTCTAAGTGACATCTGGGGGAGCAGCCATTTCCATTTTTTTAGTTTCTCTTCGACCTTTTCTGTGACGGTCTCCCAGTTCTTCTTCACTATATGGTCTGCTCCCAAAAACACCCCTAGATACTTTAAACCTCCTCTCTTCCACTCCAGGTTTTGGGGGAGAACTGGGAGACCGCCGCCCCACTCACCGACAGCGAGGGCTTCACTCTTTCCCCAGTTGACCCTCGCTGCCGATGCTGAGCTAAAATCCTGTATAATACCTGCTAAAATGTTGACCTCACTTTGGTTTTTAATAAAAAATATAATATCGTCTGCATACGCAGATAAAATCATTTCTTTATTAAAACCCGGATAAAACAAACCCTGAGTGCTGGAACGTATCTTGTGGAGGAGAGGTTCAAGGGAGAGAGCGTAGAGCATCCCAGACAGAGCACAGCCCTGCCGGACCCCTCTACACACTCTAAAAGGAGCACTCAGACTGCCGTTGATTTTCAGCACACTCTCAACATCCCTGTACAGCACCTTGATCTTAGCTATGAAGCCCGCGCTGAACCCAAACTTCTCCATCACGCTCCACAAGAAGCTGTGCTCAACGCGGTCAAAAGCCTTTTCCTGGTCCAGGGAAATCAAACCAGCGTCTACACCTAATGAACTAGAGACATCCAAAACATCTCGAATTAGGTGGACGTTGTCCACCATGGACCTGCCGGGGACGCAGTAGGTCTGGTCCCGGTGGATGACCTGCTCCATAACTTTTCCCAGCCTGGAGGCCAATACTTTGGACAGGAGTTTGTAATCCACACAGAGCAGTGACACAGGGCGCCAGTTCTTGATGTCCTGCAAGTTTCCTTTTTTGGGCAGCAAAGTGAGGACTGCCCTCCTGCAGGACACTGGCATGGAACCAGAGGCCAGACACTCATTAAAAACCTCCGAGACATCCTCTGCGAGGATGTCCCAGTAGGCCTTATAAAATTCAACCGTAAGGCCATCGATGCCAGGAGCCCGCCGCCCCTGCATGCGTTGCAGGGCGGCCAGCAGCTCCTGCATCTGGAGGGGGCCTTGGAGCTGTGAGTTGGCCTCTTCAGAGACCTGGGGCAGTCCCCCACAGAAACTCTCCAGGAGAGCTGGCTCTTCCTGGTATTCCGTGGAGTATAATTTTTGATAAAAGCTCACAGCTCGCCCCCGTATCTGGCCCGGTTCCGTCAGTTCCTGCCCTGTGTCAGACAGCAGTGCGTGGATTACTTTCCCCTGCCCGTTCTTTTTCTCCAGACTGAAGAAATAGCTAGAGGGAGCATCCATCTCTGTGATGTTCAGGAACCGGGACCTGACCAGGGCGCCCTGCACCTTACTATCCAGCAGGTCGGCTAAAGCCCTCTTTTTCTCTTTGAGGTTTTCAATATAACCTCGATCTCCTGTGGACTCACTTAAATGTTCCAGTTCCACTATCTCGGTCTCTAGATCTTTCATAGATCTGGCGCTATCACGTGTGACGTTTAAAGTGTGCTGTTGACACAGTAGTCTTATTTGTGTCTTACCATGGTCCCACCACTGCTTAAGACTGCTAAAATCACCCTTCCTCTGTCTAAAAGTACCCCAAAAATAAATAAAAACCTCTCTAAAACTCTTATCAAATGTTAAAACAGAATTAAAATGCCAATACGCACTTCTGGGTAAAATGTTCCTGATAAGAACATGAGCTAAAACCAGAGAATGATCACTAAAACCAGTAGGCATAATAACACAACTCTTAAAAATGCTAAAATGATGCTTAAAACAATAAATACGATCTAGCCTTGCTGAGGAGACCCTGCTCTCTCTGAGGTGGGACCAGGTGTACTGTCTGGAGTCTGGGTGCATCCTCCTCCACACGTCCACCAGGCCGTGAGAGCGGACCAGCTGCTTCAAGGCGTGCTGAGAGGCTGGATGAGGCTCTGCGTGATTACGATCTAAAATTGCATCCTCTGTGCAGTTAAAATCCCCCCCCAAGAATAAAAAATCCTCCGTGGAGCAACCATTTAAAACCTCATTCACTTTGAGTAAAAACTGCTTCCTCTCTGCACCGGATGTTGGAGCATAGACGTTGATAAAAACAGCAGAAAATTTGTCGAACCGAGCTTTGACTAAAAGAAGCCTCCCCTCGATAAAATGCTGGACCTCCAGTGCGTTGGGTTTAAAAGCCCGTGAGAAGAGGAAGCCCACTCCTGCGCTAAGGGAGGTGTTGTGGCTTAAAATGACTTCCCCTTCCCACTCCCTCCTCCAGTCAGACTCATTGTTAAAATCACTGTGTGTCTCCTGTAGGAAGAGAACGTCTATCTTTTTCATTTTAGATGTTTCATAGATAGACGTTCTCTTCCGGACGTCTCTGGCACCATTTACATTGGACAGGCCCACTTTAAAAACATCCATGGTGGATAAAATTAAAGTAAAAACCAACCAATAAAACAGTAACTTAGATAAAATATCCCAAGCTGCCCTTTCCATCACTGCTCAGCTGACGCTTTGCCTTAAGCACAAGTTGCTTCAGTCTAAAAGCCTCCTGGTCTGTGAGGCCAGACTCCTCCCTCTGGCTCATGTGGAGTCTGGCCGAGGCAATAAAAAGACCTAGGTCTGGGTAGTGCTCACCCACCTTTACCCCATGCTGGTTCTTGGTTTGTGCTAAAAACGATTTTAATTTTTCTGATGTAAACATTTTCTTTTTTTGACTGTTGCTAAAAACCGGAACATCACTGCTATCAGACACACACTCATCATTCGCACTCTCATCAGTCACACCCACATTCATCGCCACCACCCTGTTCGACCTCCTGCGTTTTGTTGTACTTTTTTTTTTTTCCCCCTCGTTTTCCTCCTCCATCTCCGCCTCCTCCACCTGCTCACTCCACAGCGCACTGCGCTCCCCCCCGTCTTTTTCTTTCTCCTTTTCCCCACCTGCTTCACCTGCCTTCTCCTCCGCGACCCCCTCACCTGCCTTCTCCTCCGCGCCCCCCTCACCTGCCTTCTCCTCCGCGACCCCCTCACCTGCCTTCTCCTCCACCTGTATCCCACACACATCGCTCACACCACCCCCCACCTCCTTCTCCCCCACCCCACCCAGAGCACCCTCCCCTCCCAGAACAACCTCCTCACCCACCACCCCCTTTTCACCCGTAACTACCTCCACCCCCGGTGCATCAACTGAACTCACCCCCTGTGTTGGTCCGGCCACAGCGACGGGTTTCCGCGGAGAGCTCCGCGGAGCCGCGATCGGCCGCACGATGGGGGCGGCCGCCGCGGCAGCGGCCCCCCAGGCGGGAGCCCTCCGCCGCTCCGGTACCGGTGGAGCGGCGGGGGCCCCCGCGTCAGCAGCCGCAGCCGCTCCCGGGCCGGGCGGAGCCGGCTCGCTCCGCTTCGGACAGGCCCTCACCGAGTGTCCCTCCTCTCCACAACCAAAGCACTTCATGCCCGCTGAAGTGGCGTATATGGTGTAGTCATAATCATCTACTTTCACAATGAAACGGAGGTTGAGCTCCTCGTTCCGGTTGTTCAGTATCATATACAGCTGCCTGCGATGGGACACCACGTGCTTCAGCAATGGAGACTTACACCCAGACAACATCCTGCGGATCGGGGACGCCACCTTCCCGTGTCTAGACAGCTCTCTGCTGAGGAACTCATCGGTGATGAAGGGGGGGACGTTCGACAGGACTACCTTGGTGGCGGGTTGGCATAAAGGTAGTACCTGCACGAAACAGCTGTTAACGGTGATGCCTGTCTCGACCACCGAGTTCACCTTCTCCACCCGGTCCAGGAAAACAACCACGGCACTGTTCATACGAGCGGCCGACACGACGCCGCTGTGGCCGACCTTTTCCCCCACAGCGAGGCCGATGTCCTCCACGCTGCAGGGGAACGTGGCACACACCTTTACACCGTGTTTGCGGGTGAGGTGTTTGTAGCACCCGCTAGCCATGGCGCCTGCCACGCTACCGGCAGACGCCGGTGAGAAAGAAAAGAAAAAAATAAACCCACAAAAAACCCAAACACTAAACTATAAACTACTGTGCAACTGTGATTATTAAACTATGTGAAAAATATATCATTAACTATCAAAACAACACACACGCTCTGCTACCACCACCTGCTCTCAGCTCACACACGCTCTGTCAGAGAGAGAGAGAGAGAGAGAGAGAGAGCTGCATTAAGACAACAGCAGCGGCCTTCAGGTGCATGCTGGGAGCAGCTGAGTGACCTCAACCTTTACGTGCAGCTCAGAGATTTAAGTGTTATTTTATTTATTGTTATCATGATGTTTGTGTGTTGAGAAATCAACAAAACACACCGGGACACGGGCAGAAGTAGAGACTGTATGTCTGTGTGTCTGTGTGTTTCATTACATTACATTTCACTGACGCTTTTATCCAAAGCGACTTACATGCTATACAGTAGACACAGCAACGGTGAGCAATGAGGGTTAAGTGTCTTGCTCAAGGACACAACGACACAGACTGCCGGAGCCGGGGATCGAACCACCGACCTTCTGATTGAAAGACCGACTTGCTAACCACTGATCCACAGTCGTTTCCTGCAGTAAAGGTAAAGGTCAGCACATCAGAGTGGTAATGCAGCTGGATTCCAGGTTAGATCTAGAGCTTTACCTCCGAGCAGCTCAAAGGAAACACCGTGTTGTAGTCATAGGTTCCATCCCCCTGAATCCACCCCCCTGAGCTCCTTCCTCGTGGACTCCTTCACCTGAACACATGGTGTTACTGGACACCGGCTCTTGGGAGGACGGCCTCCTGGTTTCGGGGCTAAATGAATGAATGTTTACCAACAGGCAGCGACGTCTTCCACCTAAAGAGCTGTTTGGTCAGCTCGTTAACGGGAAACTCATTTCCTGATCACACAGCTGTGGGGCAGCGATGTGAGCCTGATGGCCTCTAATGAGCCCCTAACGAGGCTTAAGTTGCCCCGAAGGTCCTCAACGAGCTCAACGAGGCTAATGGCTAATGAGCCTAATGATTGGAGTGGTTACTGGAGCCCCGATCACTTCCTGTCAAGAGGGTGCACACAAACACGTCAGCTGACTGTAGGAGGTGGTGAAACGGTCACACATGGAAAACACTGTAGCCCCCTGAAGCATAGACTTCTATACAACCAGAGGAGTTGCCCCCTGGTGGTCAGGAGAGAATGCAGCTTTAAGACATGAAGCATAGACTTCTATACAACCAGAGGAGTCGCCCCCTGGTGGTCAGGAGAGAGAATGCAGCTTTAACACATGAAGCATAGACTTCTATACAACCAGAGGAGTCGCCCCCTGGTGGTCAGGAGAGATAATGCAGCATTAACACATGAAGCATAGACTTCTATACAACCAGAGGAGTTGCCCCCTGGTGGTCAGGAGAGAATGCAGCTTTAAGACATGAAGCATAGACTTCTATACAACCAGAGGAGTCGCCCCCTGGTGGTCAGGAGAGAGAATGCAGCTTTAACACATGAAGCATAGACTTCTATACAACCAGAGGAGTCGCCCCCTGGTGGTCAGGAGAGAGAATGCAGCATTAACACATGAAGCATAGACTTCTATACAACCAGAGGAGTCGCCCCCTGGTGGTCAGGAGAGAGAATGCAGCTTTAACACATGAAGCATAGACTTCTATACAACCAGATGTCATTAATGCATCTTTATAACACGGTCTGGTTAAGGGTTCGGGATAAGGACTGGTTCAGGTTCAGGAACCACAGCCAAACGCACAATAAGACAGACTAATGGAAACACTATCTATTATCTAACCGGAAGGTGAGCCGTCTTTATTGATTCAGAAACCAGAGTTTTCTTTCAGCTGTGTGGAGTGTCGACAGCTGGAGATCTATAGAGGAAACACACTCGGCTGCTCTGCTTTGAGAGCGAAGGTGACGCTTAAGACGGCTTTTCGTGAGCGGAGCACTGAAGTGTGGTCGGAGGGCAGGATGTGAAAGACCACCCGGGAAAGAGAGAACGTGGAGAAAAAGAAAATTTAGAAGTGGAATGAGTGAGATCTGATTAAACCAGAAGAGGAGACGGATGTAGTGATGTGGAGAGAAAGGACGAGAAAGAGCAATCAACCGAGCAGAGAGCAAAGAAACTACGTTTCATTGACCCTTTTCCTCCGGTCTTGACCCTTTTCCTCCGGTCTTGACCCTTTTCCTCCGGTCTTGATCCGTTTCCTCCGGTCTTGATCCTTTTCCTCCGGTCTTGACCCTTTTCCTCCGGTCTTGATCCGTTTCCTCCGGTCTAGATCCTTTTCCTCCGGCCTTGATCCTTTTCCTCCGGTCTAGATCCTTTTCCTCCGGTCTTGATCCGTTTCCTCCAGTCTTGATCCGTTTCCTCCGGTCTTGATCCGTTTCCTCGGGTCTTGATCCGTTTCCTGAACACCAGCCTGGGCTCAAATGAGCGGTTTCACCTCACAAAACATTTCTTTGGCCATAACTCCAGAATTAATACGCTCATTTTGACCTTTCACTCAGACGTCTGACAGGATGTAGCTCATGGGGCGCATGGTCGTCCTGAAACCACAAGGTTCACGGTTCGCTCCCCAGTCTCCCCACAGTTAGCATGACGAGGTGACACTGAACCCAGTGGCTCCTTCATGGTTGAAGAAGACTTTTCCCCTTGTGGGCCCAATAAGGTGTTAACTATTATTATTGAAGATGAGAACCAGATAAAACCTGCAGCTCAGACCTGCTGGTGGTGCAGCAGCTCCACTGGGACGCGGTGCGTCTCCCAGTCCGTGTCCACCGGTTGATTCATGAGTCACCGGCCTCGGGCTGCCGAGTCAAGATAATTACATTCTCCTCACGCTGAGAGCTTTGCCGGCACTCTGAGCTGCAATTACGGCTCGGTGACAAAGCCTCTCCTCTTTTAGCTTGAAACCAACACTGGTTCTGGTCGGCACCAGACTGGTAGCTATGGGAACAGATGCTGGTGAGCAGAGAGACGCTGGGAAGCCTGAAGAAGACATAACGCTGAGAGGGAGATGTGAGGGGAAGGGTCACACCAGCCCACAGGGGGCTCCAGGGGCAGGGCGGCCATTGTTTACACCAATAACAAAACCAACACTGTTTATAAACACATAATAACAACACTGTTTATAAACACATAATAATAACACCAACACTGTTTATAAACACATAATAATAACACCAACACTGTTTATAAACACATAATAATAACACCAACACTGTTTATAAACACATAATAACAACACTGTTTATAAACACATAATAATAACACCAACACTGTTTATAAACACACAATGACAACACCAACACTGTTTATAAACACATAATAACAACACTAACACTGTTTATAAACATATAATAACAACACTAACACTGTTTATAAACACACAATAACAACACTGTTTATAAACACACAATAACAGCACTAACATTGTTTATAAACATACAATAACAACACTTACACTGTTTATAAACACACAATAACAGCACTAACATTGTTCATGTGTGTGTGTGTGTGTGTGTGAGAGAGAGACTGAATGAATGTGAAGCAGTAGGTGCCAGCTGTCCTTGAATAAATAAAAGGTTTGTGTATCACTGGAGGAGGGATGGATCCAGCGGTGTGATCAAGAATCAATAGAAGCGTTTCCTCCTGTTCTCTGACTTGGTTCCTTCGGGTTCCTCCTCCACGTCCATCCGATCCTCGAATGAGAACTCCTGAGATCTACGGGACGCATTGATTGGCAGAAGCACAAACCGGGGCGGGTTTTGAGATTGGACCAGGATTCGCTGTTACCGGCTGAACTGCATTCTGGGTACAAGCCTGTGTTGCACAGTAACATGTTGAGGACCACTAACCCTAACCCTAACCCTGCTGCAGGTCCACATCAGCATTAAGACCAGGCTGTGTTCAGACTAAACCCTCCAGAAATCACTAAAACCAACAATGTGCCCTCTGTGCTGTCCCACTTCCTGTCTGTTTCTCAGGTCCAAGCCCACCGGCTCCTCCTGAAGGTGTCAGTGTCTCAGGTCCAAGCCCACGGGCTCCTCCTGAAGGTGTCTGTTTCTCAGGTCCAAGCCCACCGGCTCCTCCTGAAGGTGTCAGTGTCTCAGGTCCAAGCCCACCGGCTCCTCCTGAAGGTGTCAGTGTCTCAGGTCCAAGCCCACCGGCTCCTCCTGAAGGTGTCAGTGTCTCAGGTCCAAGCCCACGGGCTCCTCCTGAAGGTGTCAGTGTCTCAGGTCCAAGCCCACGGGCTCCTCCTGAAGGTGTCAGTGTCTCAGGTCCAAGCCCACGGGCTCCTCCTGAAGGTGTCAGTGTCTCAGGTCCAAGCCCACGGGCTCCTCCTGAAGGTGTCAGTGTCTCAGGTCCAAGCCCACGGGCTCCTCCTGAAGGTGTCAGTGTCTCAGGTCCAAGCCCACGGGCTCCTCCTGAAGGTGTCAGTGTCTCAGGTCCAAGCCCACCGGCTCCTCCTGAAGGTGTCAGTGTCTCAGGTCCAAGCCCACCGGCTCCTCCTGAAGGTGTCAGTGTCTCAGGTCCAAGCCCACCGGCTCCTCCTGAAGGTGTCAGTGTCTCAGGTCCAAGCCCACCGGCTCCTCCTGAAGGTGTCAGTGTCTCAGGTCCAAGCCCACGGGCTCCTCCTGAAGGTGTCAGTGTCTCAGGTCCAAGCCCACCGGCTCCTCCTGAAGGTGTCAGTGTCTCAGGTCCAAGCCCACCGGCTCCTCCTGAAGGTGTCAGTGTCTCAGGTCCAAGCCCACCAGCTCCTCCTGGAGGTCTTTAAGAAGCACAACCCTTCAGGCTGCCCTGCAGCTCTGATCGGCAGCAGCAGGAAACATCGGGATACTTTCAGTATTGATCCTGGGTTGGAGCTCCAGAGTGTCTGTGGGCTTGAGTCCCATTGAAGGACAGTGTGGTGACGAGGAAGGAATAACAATGAGGCTTTGTGTGTTTTTAATAGTTTTTCGGAGAACAATAGCAGAACAGCAGCAGACTTTCTTCATGGTCCGTTGCCATAGCGAGAGCTTAGCGGCTTCCAGCAGCAGAAGTTAAAGCTGCTGTTGAGCAGGTCTGAGATCCAACCGACCACAAAGCAACAGGGTCTGAGATCCAACCGACCACAAAGCAACAGGGTCTGAGATCCAACCGACCACAAAGCAACAGGGTCTGAGATCCAACCGACCACAAAGCAACAGGGTCTGAGATCCAACCGACCACAAAGCAACAGGGTCTGAGATCCAACCGACCACAAAGCAACAGGGTCTGAGATCCAACCGACCACAAAGCAACAGGGTCTGAGATCCAACCGACCACAAAGCAACAGGGTCTGAGATCCAACCGACCACAAAGCAACAGGGTCTGAGATCCAACCGACCACAAAGCAACAGGGTCTGAGTCAGTTGGTTCTGACCTGAAGTAAAAGTCACCAGGCGGTCCGGGCGCCTCACTGGGAGCAAACACGGGACTTTCACCCAGGAGGCCGCTGTCCACTGTGACCTACGTATGTAACACATAACCAAGTTAAATAAACCTACGTTGAGTTTTATTTTGAAAAGCGTCTGCACTCATAATTAATCACCCTGGGTTACTAACATCTATACTCTGCTTCTTTATTATTTTGAAGTCTAGAAATATTTGCTGCAGCAATTTATTAGTATATAAATGTAATATTATTTAATTGAATGTCATTATAAATGACGTCCATTTCCATGTTTGTGAGCTACAGTCATCACTTTGAGTGATTGTTCCTTAACTGGTGTGTTGAAGTTACAAATACAACGATTAGATCCGGAAAACGTCGCTGAGCAGAACCAGCTGCTCTACATTCAGAGCAGCTCCTCTGGAGTGAGGCCGCCCTGTACCGGAGCTCCACGATGCAGCCTTTCATACAAACCACGGCCTGCCGCGCAGGGCACGGGGTTCTTTAGAGAACCTTCAGTCTGACGGAGAAGCTGCAGCAGAGGTCCGTCCCTCTGGGTCTGAACTCTGGACTTCGTTTACATCCCAGACATGTTCTTGTGTTTCTTTATGTTCAACGACCACATTTTAACATGTTACACACTCATGCTCTGGGAGGAGCCTGTGAAAGTGGGCGGAGTCACAGTGAAGTCACACGTTGGACTTCGGAAGCCTCGAATTCGGCATTTTGGCCGCCGGCACCTTGTTTTTTTAACCCTTCACTGAAACGGCAGCTATATACTACTCGTTTCTGTGTCTTTAGCGCCTAATGGTGATGGTGATGCAAGATGGCGCCGCTGATGGCTGCCTCGGTGTGTCGGTGCTCGTTGTTTTGTATTGTTTTTGTTTTTAATTCGGTCTTCTGCTGCGATTCCCGGAGCTCTTTCACCAGAGATGAGCTCATGAACATCAGGGGAACAACTACAGCGGACTTACTTCCAACTTTTTTAACTTCCGTGGAACTTCTGGACCTTCTCGTAAAAGGTGTGCTCACCTTAACTCACGCGGTGAGACGCCGCAGGAGAGGGAAACGGGCCGGCGCGCTCGTGCGACTCCGCAAACGCGGATCTCGCACATCGCTGCCGGGCATATTTCTCTCCAACGTCCGCTCACTGTGCAACAAACTGGACGAGCTCCAGCTGTTGGTGGGGAGAGACAGAGACTTTTCTTCATCCTCCGTTTTGTGCTTCACGGAGACCTGGCTCTGCGGATCGATACCGGACTCTGCGTTCCAGCTGGCGGGCTTCCAGCTGTTCAGAGCGGACCGCGACACGGAGCTCTCCGGCAAAACGAAGGGTGGAGGAATCTGCTTCTACGTCAACAACAGCTGGTGCAACGACGTGACAGTGATTCTGCAGCACTGCTCTCCGGACCTGGAATCATCCATTATCCACTGCAAACCCTTCTATTCCCCCCGTGAGTTCGCTTCATTCATCCTGGCCGGAGTTTACATGCCACCGCAGGGCAACGTGCAGGAGGCACAGCGGACCCTCGCCGAGCAGATACGGGGTGTGGAGCGGACCTACCCGGACTCCTTAGTTATTGTTCTTGGTGACTTTAACAAAGGAAACCTCAGACATGAACTCCCTAAGTACAAACAGTTTATTAAATGACTAGAGAGGAGAGCATTCTGGACCACTGCTACACCACCATCAGCGGGGCCTATCACGCCGTCCCTCGAGCTGCACTGGGTCACTCTGACCACGTCATGGTCCATCTGATCCCCTCATACAGGCAGAAACTAAAGCTCTGCAAACCTGTGGTGAGGAAGTTCAAGAAGTGGACCAGTGAGGCTCTGGAGGATCTTCGGGCGTGCTTGGACTGTACTGACTGGGATGTCTTCAGGACTGCTACCATCAGTCTGGATGAGTACACAGAGGCTGTGACTTCCTACATCAGCTTCTGTGAGGACAGCTGTGTTCCAACCAGCACCAGGGTGAGCTACAACAACGACAAACCCTGGTTTACAGCAGAACTCAGAAAACTACGGCTGCAAAAGGACCAGGCGTTCAGGAGTGGGGACAAGGACTTGTACACAGAGTCAAAACACAGGTTTAGCAGGGCGGTGAGGGACGCTAAACAACTGTACTCTGAGAAACTGCAACACCAGCTCTCAGCAAGTGATTCTGCGTCGGTCTGGAGAGGCTCAAACAGATCACCAACTACAAGCCCAAAACCCCCCACTCCATGAACGACCTCCGCCTGGCAGACGAGCTGAATGAGTTCTACTGCAGATTTGAAAGACAATGGAATAGTCCTGACGCCATCCCCAACAGCCCCATCAACAGCCCCACCAACCAGCCACAGACCACCAGCCCTCCCTCCCCCAGCCCATCAGGGGCTCACGCCTCTGAACCATCGTTCACAGCGCCCCCTACCCCCTCCACAGTGACGACCCTCATTATCCAAGAGAGAGACGTTAACAGGCTTTTTAAAAAGCAGAACCCCCGCAAAGCAGCCGGCCCGGACTCTGTCTCCCCCTCCACCCTGAAGCATTGTGCTGATCAGCTGTCCCCGGTGTTTACAGACATCTTCAACACCTCTCTGGAGACATGCCATGTACCAGCCTGCTTCAAGGCCTCCACCATCATCCCCGTCCCCAAAAAACCTAGGATCACAGGACTCAATGACTACAGGCCCGTCGCCCTGACCTCTGTGGTCATGAAGTCCTTTGAGCGCCTGGTTCTGTCCCACCTCAAAACCCTCACCGACCCACTCCTGGATCCCCTGCAGTTCGCCTACAGAGCCAACAGGTCTGTGGACGATGCAGTCAACATGGCCCTCCACTCCATCCTCCAGCATCTGGACTCCCCAGGAACCTACGCCAGGATCCTGTTTGTGGACTTCAGCTCTGCCTTCAACACCATCATCCCGTCTCTGCTGCAGGACAAGCTCTCCCAGCTGCACGTGCCCGACTCCACCTGCAAGTGGATCACAGACTTCCTGTCTGACAGGAAGCAGCACGTGAGGCTGGGGAAACACGTCTCAGCCTCTCGGTCCATCAGCACCGGTTCCCCCCAAGGCTGCGTTCTTTCCCCTCTGCTCTTCTCCCTGTACACCAACAGCTGCACCTCCAGTCACTAGTCCGTCAAGCTCCTGAAGTTTGCGGATGACACCACCCTCATTGGACTCATCTCTGGTGGGGACGAGTCCGCCTACAGGTGGGAGACTGACCACCTGGTGACCTGGTGCAGCCAAAACAACCTGGAGCTCAACGCTCTGAAGACAGTGGAGATGGTTGTGGACTTCAGAAAGATCTCAGCCCCACCAGCCCCTCTCACCCTGTGTGACTCCCCCGTCAAAGCTGTGGAGTCCTTCTGCTTCCTGGGCTCCATCATTACCCAGGACCTCAAGTGGGAACTAAACATCAGCTCCATCTCCAAGAAGGCGCAGCAGAGGATGTTCTTCCTGAGGCAGCTGAGGAAATTCAACCTGCCAAAGACAATGATGGTGCACTTCTACACTGCCATCATCGAGTCCATCCTCTGTTCCTCCATCACCGTCTGGTACGCTGCAGCCACTGCCAAGGACAAGGCCAGGCTGCAGCGCATCATTCGCTCTGCCGAGAGGGTGATTGGCCGCAATCTGCCGTCCCTCCAGGACTTGTTTGCTTCAAGGACCCTGAAGAGGAAGATTGTAGCTGATCCCTCTCACCCTGGACACAAACTGTTGGTGTCCCTCCCCTCTGGCAGGAGGCTGCGGTCCATCAGGACCAAGACCTCACGCCACAAAAACAGTTTCTTCCCGTCTGCCGTCGGGCTCATCAACAGAGCCCGGGTCCCCCTAACAGAGCCCGGGTCCCCCTAACAGAGCCCGGGTCCCCCTAACAGAGCCCGGGTCCCCCTAACAGAGCCCGGGTCCCCCTAACAGAGCCCGGGTCCCCCACTGACTCTAATGACTCTGTCACCCCCAGACAATTCCCACCGGACACTCCCCTGCACATAGCCTTATACTTGATTACACTTGACACTTTCACACAACACTTACACTCATGCACATTCCATGCACTTTATCTTATTTTTGGTATTTTGTTATGCTGCTGTTTCAATGTAAATATTCATTCATCCATTCATCCTCATTTATTGCACTGCGTTAACTGTTAAATGTGTATTGTTAAATGTTAAATGTATGCACCTTCCCGCCAGGACAAATTCCTTGTATGTGTAAACATACATGGCAATAAATGGTTCTGATTCTGATTCTAATGATAAAAAAGCCTTATATAGATGAGGGATGTTTAGGGGACCAGGATGTCACAAGAATTAATTCACTTTCACTAAAGAAACGAGTAGCATACAGCTGGCGTTTCAGTGAAGGGGGCGTGCTTCATGACCCTCCTGCTCAGATAAATCTCCGTCGCCTCCATTGTTTCTTATACGTGCAATAAATCACGAGCAATATCTGCTGCAGACTTTCCCACAAAGTTACATTTATAACTGAAACAGCTGCATCAGAATAAAACCTCACCGCTACAAGACATAATCAATGCCTTGTTCCATCAATAAAACATGACCGTCACACAGGTAATGTTTGATTTATGAGCTGCAGTCGCCTCCAGCCGGCCTCGCTCTGACCGCGGTGGTGTCTGAATAAAACAGCCGCAAGAGGAAGAGGGTTTTCTTTTCTGAAGGGTCAGTAATTAAACTGCAATCTGGCAGAACACGAGCAGGAAGTTACGTAAACACTGGAACCAGCATCGAAGAGCGCTCGTTCATATTTAATGTTCTCTATCGTCAATAACTGTTTACAGATAAACACGTCATTCAGGACCGTGTTGTATTTACATGAGGAAAAAGAAGGAAATGATTCAAACATCCATTCAGTGGACGTGATGATGATGATCATGAGGAGGAGGAGGAGGAGGAGGAGGAGGAGGAGGAGTTCCAGTGAACCGGGATCATTATTGAACCCGACATATTGAGTTAGTCTCTCTGACTGGTGGTCCGATGGACTCTAACCCCCGAGTTTTAACCTGCAGGCTTTACACAATACTTTATCAGAATCAGAATCAGCTTTATTGGCCACGTGTGTTCACACATACATGGAGTGCAAACCTGCAGGCTGAACACAGGACTCTAACCCCAGAGTAAAACCTGCAGGCTGAACACAGGACTCTAACCCCAGAGTAAAACCTGCAGGCTGAACACAGGACTCTAACCCCAGAGTAAAACCTGCAGGCTGAACACAGGACTCTAACCCCAGAGTAAAACCTGCAGGCTGAACACAGGACTCTAACCCCAGAGTAAAACCTGCAGGCTGAACACAGGACTCTAACCCCAGAGTAAAACCTGCAGGCTGAACACAGGACTCAAACCCCAGAGTAAAACCTGCAGGCTGAACACAGGACTCTAACCCCAGAGTAAAACCTGCAGGCTGAACACAGGACTCTAACCCCAGAGTAAAACCTGCAGGCTGAACACAGGACTCTAACCCCAGAGTAAAACCTGCAGGCTGAACACAGGACTCTAACCCCAGAGTAAAACCTGCAGGCTGAACACAGGACTCTAAC
This sequence comes from Cottus gobio, assembly GCA_023566465.1. Classification (NCBI taxonomy): domain Eukaryota; kingdom Metazoa; phylum Chordata; class Actinopteri; order Perciformes; family Cottidae; genus Cottus; species Cottus gobio. The sequence goes on from CM042226.1 coordinate 828,416, forward strand.
CCCAGAGTAAAACCTGCAGGCTGAACACAGGACTCTAACCCCAGAGTAAAACCTGCAGGCTGAACACAGGACTCTAACCCCAGAGTAAAACCTGCAGGCTGAACACAGGACTCTAACCCCAGAGTAAAACCTGCAGGCTGAACACAGGACTCTAACCCCAGAGTAAAACCTGCAGGCTGAACACGGGACTCTAACCCCAGAGTAAAACCTGCAGGCTGAACACGGGACTCTAACCCCAGAGTAAAACCTGCAGGCTGAACACGGGACTCTAACCCCAGAGTAAAACCTGCAGGCTGAACACGGGACTCTAACCCCAGAGTAAAACCTGCAGGCTGAACACGGGACTCTAACCCCAGAGTAAAACCTGCAGGCTGAACACGGGACTCTAACCCCAGAGTAAAACCTGCAGGCTGAACACGGGACTCTAACCCCAGAGTAAAACCTGCAGGCTGAACACAGGACTCTAACCCCAGAGTAAAACCTGCAGGCTGAACACAGGACTCTAACCCCAGAGTAAAACCTGCAGGCTGAACACAGGACTCTAACCCCAGAGTAAAACCTGCAGGCTGAACACAGGACTCTAACCCCAGAGTAAAACCTGCAGGCTGAACATGGGACTCTAACCCCAGAGTAAAACCTGCAGGCTGAACACAGGACTCTAACCCCAGAGTAAAACCTGCAGGCTGAACACGGGACTCTAACCCCAGAGTAAAACCTGCAGGCTGAACACGGGACTCTAACCCCAGAGTAAAACCTGCAGGCTGAACACGGGACTCTAACCCCAGAGTAAAACCTGCAGGCTGAACACAGGACTCTAACCCCAGAGTAAAACCTGCAGGCTGAACACGGGACTCTAACCCCAGAGTAAAACCTGCAGGCTGAACACAGGACTCTAACCCCAGAGTAAAACCTGCAGGCTGAACACAGGACTCTAACCCCAGAGTAAAACCTGCAGGCTGAACACGGGACTCTAACCCCAGAGTAAAACCTGCAGGCTGAACACGGGACTCTAACTCTCGAGTGTAATCCTCCTGCAGCAGATGCTCTCACTGTGTCCCGCTGGATGATGATCTGACTAATGAGGAAATTAAAATGCAGCTCTATGATTACACATTAATAATTATGGTCAGTGACGGTGTCCTATTGTTTCCTCTCTTTGTCCTCCAGCCGGCTGTCCTGATGGCTGCAGCTTCTCGTTAACTAACAAAGAGCCGGCGACTAATGCCGAAAGATTATATATTTATTACATGATTTATGTTTGGTTCAGTCCAGAGAGTGAAATTATGGGTATGAAGGAGTTGTTTCCATGGTAATCTGTTTATTCACAGACTCATTGTGCTGTGGAATAATTATATAATAATGTTATGACATAATATATAATACAATATTATGATATAATATATAATACAATATATAATAATATATAATACAATATATAATAATATATAATACAATATGTTATGACATAATATATAATACAATATATCATGACATAATATATAATACAATATCTAGTATATAATACCATATGTTATGATACCCCCAGTAGGTTTGAGGCTCAGGTTCACAGTCGGTTGTGCATGTGTCTCATTGTTCCTGTTTCTGTAAAGAAAAGCACATTTAGAACGTGTGCTGGTTTTAGTCGACGCCCACACTCGGGCCGGTAACAGCAGGTTCACGGACCTCGAACAAAAGAGGATCTGTGTGTCAAGGTTCTCGGCGATGGCGGACTCAGCCTCCCTCCTTCACTCCTTTGTATTGGTTCAACCCACACAACCTGTTGACCTCCAAGTCCTTCTTCTGTTTAGTCTGTGCGTTTCTTCTTTCCTTCGCCCTGCAAACTGTCGGCTTGTGTACCGAACCAGAGCTGAGTGTATGCAGGAAAGAGACTGCTCCTGAAACATGAATGATGTCAACATATTACACAGGTGTGTTTATTAGAAAATGCTACATGACCCGTATCAAATGAAAGTAGAATATCAGTGTGCATGCAAATATGTCTCTTAGAGAACTGTGAACTAGTGCATTTAGTTCAGTGAGTCTCACTAGCTCCTCCCACCAGCTCCTCCCACCAGCTTCTCCCACCAGCTCCTCCCACTAGCTCCTCCCACTAGCGGCTCAGGTTACGTCATGATGCTTGGGGGCCTCTCTGTCCCGTCAGGTACAAGGCCATCGTGAACCCGATGGACATCCAGACGTCCGGCGCCGTGTTCTGGACGTGTCTGAAGGCCGTCTCCATCTGGCTGCTGTCCGTCCTGCTGTCCGTCCCCGAAGCCGTGTTCTCTCAGGTCGTCTCCATGCAGGTATGCAGGTATGCACGCACGCACGCACGCACGCACGCACGCACGCACGCACGCACGCACGCACGCACGCACGCACGCACGCACGCACGCACGCTCTTGTGACCTTGCTCTCCTTGTGACCTTGCTCCCCTTGTGACCTTGCTCTCCTTGTGACCTTGCTCTCCTTGTGACCTTGCTCTCCTTGTGACCTTGCTCTCCTTGTGACCTCGCTCTCCTTTGACCTTGCTCTCCCTGTGACCTTGCTCCCCTGTGACCTTGCTCTCCTGTGACCTTGCTCTCCCTGTGACCTTGCTCTCCTGTGACCTCGCTCTCCTGTGACCTTGCTCCTCTTGTGACCTTGCTCTCCTTGTGACCTTGCTCTCCTTGTGACCTTGCTCTCCATGTGACCTTGCTCCCCTTGTGACCTTGCTCCTCTTGTGACCTTGCTCTCCTTGTGACCTTGCTCTCCTTGTGACCTTGCTCCCCTTGTGACCTTGCTCTCCTTGTGACCTTGCTCTCCTTGTGACCTTGCTCCCCTTGTGACCTTGCTCCCCTTGTGACCTTGCTCTCCTTTGACCTTGCTCTCCTGTGACCTCGCTCTCCTGTGACCTTGCTCTCCTGTGACCTTGCTCTCCTGTGACCTTGGTCTCCTGTGACCTTGCTCTCCCTGTGACCTTGCTCTCCTTGTGACCTTGCTCTCCTGTGACCTTGGTCTCCTGTGACCTTGCTCTCCCTGTGACCTTGCTCTCCTGTGTGACCTTGCTCTCCTTGTGACCTTGCTCTCCTTGTGACCTTGCTCCCCTTGTGACCTTGCTCCCCCTGTGACCTTGCTCTCCTGTGACCTTGCTCTCCTGTGACCTTGCTCTCCTTGTGACCTTGCTCCCCCTGTGACCTTGCTCTCCTGTGACCTTGCTCTCCTGTGACCTTGGTCTCCTGTGACCTTGCTCTCCCTGTGACCTTGCTCTCCCGTGTGACCTTGCTCTCCTGTGACCTTGGTCTCCTTTGACCTTGCTCTCCTGTGACCTCGCTCTCCTGTGACCTTGCTCTCCTGTGACCTCGCTCCCCTTGTGACCTCGCTCTCCTGTGACCTTGCTCTCCTGTGACCTTGCTCTCCTGTGACCTTGCTCTCCTGTGACCTTGCTCTCCTGTGACCTTGCTCTCCTGTGACCTTGGTCTCCTGTGACCTTGCTCTCCTGTGACCTTGGTCTCCTGTGACCTTGCTCTCCCTGTGACCTTGCTCTCCCGTGTGACCTTGCTCTCCTGTGACCTTGCTCTCCTGTGACCGGTTCAGACTCTCAGCCTCCTTCAGATTTATGAATGAGCAGCTCCACAACCTGTTTATGATCCTCACTGATGTGTTGCACTGTGTCCTCCCCCCCCCCCCCCCTCCTCCTCCTCTCCCCTCCTCCTCCCACCCCCCCCCCCCCTTTCCCCCATCCCCCCCAGGGTCACAGAGACTACAGTAACGTGACCTTTGTGAACTGCGTTCCCTACCCGCTGTCCAATCAGATGCATCCGAAGATCCACTCTGTGATGATCTTCCTGGTTTACTTCCTGGTTCCTCTGACCATCATCTCTGTGTATTATTACCACATCGCCCGCACGCTCGTCAAGAGCGCCCACAACATGCCGGGGGAGGTCAGCGAGCACACCAAGAGACAGGTGAGATGAACACATGAACACATGGACACATGAACACATGAACACATGGACACATGAACACATGGACACATGGGCACATGGGCACATGAACACATGAACACATGAACACATGGACACATGAACACATGAACACATGGACAC
>CM042226.1:837500-845000 GCA_023566465.1 Cottus gobio
GATGTACCTAAAACACTGAAAGAGGCAATGGACTCTAAGAAGTCAAAAATGTGGGTTGACGCGATGAAAGAGGAGATGAACTCTTTGACAGAGAATAATACTTTCACTCTGGCCCCACTGCCAAGAGGCAAACAAGCAGTGGGAGGTCGCTGGGTATATGCAGTGAAAGAGAGCCCAGATGGATCTGAGACTTGTAAAGCCAGATATGTCGCAAAGGGCTATAGTCAAGTGGAAGGGATTGATTATAAAGAGACTTTTTCACCGACAGCCAACATGACCTCTGTACGAGCATTAATGCAGGTGGCTGTACAGGAAGATCTTAGCCTACACCAAATGGATGTGAAGACTGCTTACCTCCATGCTCCAATAGACTGTGAGGTATATATGGAACAACCGGAAGGTTTTGAGATCAAGTCAAAAACAGGGCAACACTTAGTGTGTAAACTCAACAAGTCATTGTATGGTTTAAAACAGTCCGGGCGGAACTGGAACATCTTACTGCATGATCACCTTACAGAGAATGGTTTTGTGCAAAATGATGCTGATCATTGTGTCTACAGCAGAAAATCTGAGAACGAGAAAGTAATTCTGTTGTGTTGTTGTGCGCATGCGCAGAATAAAAACGAGCAGTGTGAGTTCCCAGACCAAAGAGACGATGGTAGTCTATTCTTTTTCTCCCGTGAATGTTAGCTACTAGGAGCTACTAGTTAACCACTTTGGTGACTGTAATAACGGAGATAGCTGCAGGAATGTCTAACACTACAGTGTGATTCATTCAAACTTGATGAAAATACATATTTGTCTCGGCATATTTCTTCTGAAACATGGTGTTCAGGATCCTTTATGAGGATGAAAGAGAAGAAGAGGCTGAGCAGAACACATTTCTATTCATGATCCTCAGGAAGTACACAGATGGTACACAATGAAGTACACAAGTACACAGGAAGTAGACAGAAAGTACACAGTAAAGTACAGCCTTCGGAGCGTTGCAGAGATGCGATCTGGATATTGAGCGTCACAGGAATAAAAAGAAGGATAACGATGTGAAGACATCGGTTCAAGAGAACCTCACTTTGGACCCCTGGTCTCACTGGCCTGTCTGAAGCCGAGCAGAACCACAAGGCAGCTCTTCAGCGGCACCTGGAGTTGTTTGATCGTTTGGATGAAAGCTCTCAGCATCACTTCAAAGCAGTTGTGAGGTCACAACGGCAGCTTCTGAACAACAGAGAGCGTTTCACTGAAGGACGAAGAGACATCTGGAACCGAAGAAGGACATCCTAGAGAGAACGTTGTGTTTTCTCCACTGGGAAAACCCGTCTTCAGTTCATTGTACGTCTGTAATCACACTCAATAACATTCTTCTTAGACGTAATCAGTGATGAAAACGGGACAAAGGCTTCCTGCTTTTCTCTCACTGATTTGAACAGCTTCTGAAGAAGATGCTTATTGTTTAACACACACACACACACACACACACACACACACACACACACACACACACACACACACACACACACACACACACACACACACACACACACACACACACACACACACACACACACCATCTCTTTCCAGGAAGCTGACCCAGTAGGTGGCTACAGGGCACACTTCACCCTCCATTTCACTCCATCAATGAACGCATTAGAGATGTTTTCATCTCTCTTTGATGAAGCTGGCTCTGTTGTCCTTCCACGTTGAGAATCAGAGACAATGGATTCAGAACCCTTTTAACGGATTCAGGTCCAGTGGCGCTGGGAGACTTCTTGGTATCGGTGCAGTTCATGTGACGAACCGTTGGTTCAGGGTTTCAGGCGTTGGAGCGTCGTAGAAACGTGACAACGTGGCAGCTTCCTGCTCTGAAGATTCATCAGCAGAGAGCTGAGGAGAGACTGTGAGATGCAGGTGTGTACTTAATACACATACATATACATGTGTGTGTATTAAGTACACACATGTATATGTGTGTACTTAATACACATACATATACTGTACATGCGTGTTAATACTTGAACTTCTGACAAAGCTCACAGATTTAAATTCACATAATGCGCCCGTCCAGATGTGCTGTGGCTCAGAGATGCAGGTGCCTAAGAGGATGTTTGGAGAAAAGCCAAACTGGCCGACCGCTGGCAGCCAATCAGAGCCAATCAGAGCGAACACCAATCAGCAGCCAGACGGAGAGCAGCGAGGCTGTTGGATCTTTTATTTACTGAAGAGAAGGCGACCCGGTCAAGGTGAGATGGCCTCTGGCGGCTTTCTGGCGTAATGATGAGAAGCTGGAACGTGCAACGGTTCTGCAGAAGCAGAACCTAATAAGAGTTCATCGTGAAGAACAACTGGTCCGACGATAGTCCTGCTCGGCCCGGACGCTCAGAATCCTCTCAATGTGGACTCGTTACAGTTTTAGGGCACATTTCTAATAGTCTGATGTCACGTGACAGCAGACTCAGAGGACGACATGTGAGCCAGTTCTGAAGGTTCTGATGGTTCTGACGGCTCTGACGGTTCTGATGGTTCTGAAGGTTCTGATATTTCTGATGGTTCTGCTGGTTCTGCTGGTTCTGCTGGTTCTAATGGTTCTGATGGTTCTGACGGTGCTGACGGTTCTGATTGTTCTGACGGTTCTGATGGTTCTAATGGTTCTGATGGTTCTGACGGTTCTGACGGTTCTGATGGTTCTGATGAGGTGGATTCTAACAGCCCGATGGCTTGTACAGGACTTTTATTTTCCTTGTTGAATAAGACTCGTTCTATCTAGAGACCACAATGCACTTCACCAGGATGGACTTGTGAACGGATGAGTTGTCATCGAACAGGAAGTCCTGAAGGTACACAGCAGCTGATGCTTGCTAGGAAACGATGTATTTCCTTCTGGTTCACTGCCGGTTCTCAAGTTCAGATGAAATACCAGACAGACAGAACCCCCCTCCCGACTCCCAGCGGTCTCCTGAGCTCGTCTGGGTTTCATTTGCAAACCACAAGTGTATTTAGAGGTAGCTGTAGAAAGCTAGAGGACGTTATCGGGCTGCTCCGGTCCAGCGCGACCCTCCGGCCGGCAGGAGGTCAGGAGGTCTGACGGGACAGCGAGCAGCACTTTGAGGAGCGGCGCTGACATTTGTCCTGTTCGTGTCGAGCCAAACGCTTTCTGCAGACGGCCGACCCGTGAGTGACGAGCGTGACCTTCACAGACGTCTCTGGCAATCGCTGAGCGCCGCTGACGAGGTCAAGCGGCTGCTGCTTGGTGTTCAGACCTGCCTCCTGGTCCAGTTCCTGGCTCCAGGTCCAGTTCCTGGCTCCAGGTCCAGGTCCTGCCTCCAGGTCCAGTTCCTGCCTCCAGGTCCAGGTCCAGGTCCTGGCTCCAGGTCCAGGTCCTGGCTCCTCCAGCTCGTCCACGGTTTACGTCCCATTTCGTCATCTGCAGGCTCTGAGCTCCGGTCCCGGTGGGAGTTGAACCCTCGCTCCTCTCAAGCGTGATCACATTCCCCACCAAGTGGCTGTTGGTGTCAGAGAAGCTGCAGGGAAACAAGATTTCGACTTTCCACTCGGACGTCCTCGAAGCTTTAAAAACAAACTAAATGTACATGCGTCCAGTATTAATAATAATTATGTTTGAAAAGAAATATAACGTCAGCCAGAGTGCTTGAAGGGTCCCGAAGAGAGAGATCACATGAGGAAATGTGTGTATATTTTTACATATATATATATATATATATATATATATGTATAAATATATTTCTAATGACAATGATGCAGTTGAGCTGCAGTTAGTAGCCACCTGCAGAATACACCATCCTCCCTCCCTCCCAGCTGACCCTCCCTCCCAGCTGACCCTCCCTCCCTCCCTTCCAGCTGACCCTCCCTCCCAGCTGACCCTCCCTCCCTCCCTCCCTTCCAGCTGACCCTCCCTCCCAGCTGACCCTCCCCTTGTCTCTCCATCCCTCCAGATGGAGACGAGGAAGCGTCTGGCTAAGATCGTGCTGGTGTTCGTGGGCCTCTTCGCCCTGTGCTGGTTCCCCAACCACGTGCTGTACATGTACCGGTCCTTCCACTACCAGCAGATGGACCTGTCGCTGGCCCACCTGGTGGTCACGCTGCTGGCCCGGGTGCTGAGCTTCTCCTCCTCCTGCGTCAACCCCTTCGCCCTCTACCTGCTCAGCGAGAGCTTCCGCCGGCACTTCAACAGGTCGGATCCCGTCTCAGGCTTCAGTGTTTCTCTGCGTCCGTGTTGATATGTCTTTACAATAGAGAGGCCAAGTCCCGCCCCTTCTGGTGACCACGGGACCTTATTTTGGTAAAAATACGTCAACAGCGAGAGAGAAATATAAATTTCTGTTATATATGATGTTTGAATGTTTACAAGTTGCTTTTGCATGTCAAGGAGTCTCAGTTGGTCTTTCAGTGAACTTCCTCTCTCGTCTCGCTCAAAGTGCGTCTTCAACACCAGCATGGCGGTAGCTTAGCTTACCCTGCTAGCTAGCTTAGCGATGCTCCAACGTTAGCTCACCTAATGTGTTTGACCAGAGACTCTTTTTGTTTATTTTTGACCTCCTCCTCGTTGGGAACATCCATACAGGCTATAATCTTTCTGATGACATATTTCCAGTATTAAACTTAAAAAACTTTTAGACTTGCAAAATTATCTTTTAGATTGACTCTCAGTAATAAAAACTCTACTCTAAGACAGCTGGTCATTGTAGTTTTAAACAAACATCTTTGAAACAAAGGAAGATAAATCATTTGTTTGGGACTATTTTCAGCTGCGGATTGACACACATTTACGGCAAATAGATATTGACCAGAAAGATTAATGAAGAGTCCGACCAGCGACAAACATAAACACGTGAACATATGATATTAATTAAACCACTTATGAACCAGCCAGTGAATTTGATTTATTAATTAAACACATATGATATATATATATACAGTATATATATATATATATATATATATATATACTTATTTATGTACATTTCTTTTAATATTTTTAATATACATCATTTAATATAGAATATTTGTAAATATATATATAAATATAAAAATGCATATATATAAAATAGCTATATATATAAATAAGTCTCTCAGCTTCAGAAATATAAAAATAGATATAAATACATAATACCTTCATCGTTATATATTTAAGTAGAGAAGTCGGATTCAATACTCCTGTGAGGCAGATTTTCATGCAGTGTGATTGTTGCTGCAGTTTCTCAGATTAAGGACCATGAAGCAGATGGGAACATGGCACCCTAGATTGTACCTCTGAAGTGTAGACGACGGGATGAGCACAGTCCACCGCGGAGGAAGCAGTTGTGCACCAACCAAAACCTTCAGGCGGCTGAACGTTTGTAAAAATAGATTCAGACGTTGAGCGCTTCCATCTTCTCATAAATTAACTCCTTAAACTCGTCGAAGACGAAGCAATCACGGCTTTGTCATTTTCTAAACTTCCTCTTGAGTGCTCACGACCTTGTTCCACCTCTGCAAAATGGAAACTCTTCAGAACTTTGGCTCAGCGAGCGGCGGGACGCCTTCTGCTTTCATTCGGGTCGGAAACGGGACGCTCAGGAACCCGGAGGGGAAGTAGGAAGAGCTTCCAGGAAGCAATTATAACAGAGCTGCAGCATCAAGGCACCTGTCTCTGGATTTATTTCTTATTATTCAAAAGGAAACTTCAAATACGTGCAACTAAGTCCAAATGTGAGGATTTCCATAAAGAACAGAAATGTTAAGCCTTCTAAGCACTCTACTTAACATGTATTTATGTCCCTGTTTCTGTGTCCCGGTTCAGGCTGCAGGAGTTAACATCTCTCTTTTTAACATCTCAGTTTAATATCTTTGTTTAACATCTCTGTTTTTAACATTTCTCTGTTTAACATCTGTTTTTAACATCTGTTTTTTGTAACGGTCGGGTTGTGGACCCAATCGCAGAACGGATGACTCGGGAGACAGAGAGCTGCGGTTCAATACTTTAATTAAGCTCAGGCAGACAGGAGAACAGCTCCGGAGCCGGCAAGCAGGAATCGGAGCCCCGCCGAAGCGGGGAGTCAGGGACAGGCGAGGTCGGGTCCGGGAAGGCAGACAGGCGGGTCGGAGACTCGGGAGGCGGGCGAGACGGAGAGTCGGGAACAGGCGAGGTCGGGTCCGGGAAGACAGGCAGGAGAGTGCTGGAGAGACGAGCATGGCATCGAACAATCTGGCAAAGGAGTGAGTGTGAAGCTGGTGACTAAATACTGGGCTGATTGCGGGTGATGGGAGGCAGCTGTGTGCGCAGGTGAATGGAGTGAACGGACGAGATGGGTGTGGCTGACAGGCTGAGTGGAGCGGGGCTGAATCAAATGGGAATCTGCTGGTGACTGACTGATAGAACTGTGACATTTTTAACATCTCTCTCTTTAACTCCATGACGATTGCACTTAAAGAGCTCTTACACCCGTCACCTCTTCTGAAGATGATGCTCTTGATTTTTCCTCTAAGTGCTTCATCCAGTTTTTACACATTTCAATCTTTGAACCTTTCAAATGCAATAAAAAGAAAAGAAAATGCAACCTGCACTTTTACATTACATTACATTACATTACATTTCATTTAGCTGACGCTTTTATCCAAAGCGACTTACATGATATACAGTAGACCGTAGACACAGCAACGGTGAGCAATGAGGGTTAAGTGTCTTGCTCAAGGACACAACGACGCAGACTGCCGGAGCAGGGGATCGAACCACCGACCTTCTGATTGAAAGACCGACTTGCTAACCACTGAGCCACAGTCGCACTTAAACTTGATAAACCTCTTCTCATTGACGTGACGGAGGTGTAATGTTTTACTCACATCTCTTTGATGTGTTGGTCTCTTAGAGACATGCTGCTCTGAGAGCAAGACAGTGTCTTTTGATTCATGCATTTTACATGTTGAGCGTTGATCGAGTTTTTGAATGAAGCTTCATTGTCTGTCGTCATAAATTTCATGACGTTACCACAAAAAAGCATATTAATAACACGCTGAAGGAGAACAATCACCAAATTAGAATTAGAAGAATAGAAACTAAAGACAATGCGTTGTGAGCAGTGCATTGTGGGCCTCCAGTGCTCTCCATGACCACATGTTGTGTTCCATAATTATAATAATAACAATAAGCCTCCTGCTGCACATAACCCTCATCACTGACTTCTCAGCCTGCATTGTGTTTCACTGTTTAGTTGTAATTGCATCACTTTATTATTTAACATATTCACGTGTCTCTTGTCTTTGACTGACACATGAACATGAACGAGTAGAGCGAGTAGAATACGTGCAACGAGTCAACGCACAGAATGGATGCAAACAACACAAAGTTACGCCAGGCGATAATATATATATATATATAATATTATACATCCATCCATTATCTGAACCGCTTATCCTCTTTAGGGTCGCGGGGCGCTGGAGCCGATCCCAGCTGTCATTGGGTGAAGGCAGGGTACACCCTGGATAAGTCGCCAGTCTATCCAGGGCTCA
>CM042226.1:850000-855000 GCA_023566465.1 Cottus gobio
CGGGGTGGGCTGGCGTCTCGTGACCCAGGCATGTTACTCAATAATCCGACTCTGGCGTCCGGGAGGAGGCCAGCTTTAACCTGCGGCTTGATGGGTGAATGCGTTGCAGCTGCGAGGGTGCTCCGCTCAGCTGTCCTGCATATGCCTAAATGAGAGAGAGAGAGAGGGAGAGAGGGGGAGAGGAAGAGACATCCTGGCTGTGGCCAGGGTTCACTCGGCACCCCCTGGAGGTGCCTCCAGGATCCTCACACCAGTACCTCATTGGGGTTAAAGGTGAGGCACCAGGACCTCATTGGGGTTAACGGTGAGGCACCAGGACCTCATTGGGGTTAAATGTTAGGTACCAGAACCTCATTGGGGTTAAAGGTGAGGCACCAGGACCTCATTGGGGTTAACGGTGAGGCACCAGTACCTCATTGGGGTTAAGGGTGAGGTACCAGAACCTCATCAGGGTTAAAGGTGAGGCACCAGGACCTCATTGGGGTTAAAGGTGAGGTACCATGACCTCATCAGGGTTAAAGGTGAGGCATATGGAGCAGACAGTAAACAGGAAGTGACCATATAAGGTCAGAGGAAGAGAGACAGAGAGACGCCGTATATGTCTCTGGAGGTCGACCTGTCAATCACCTTGTAGCCCCTCCCTAAAGTATAGATGTTTTCTTTCAGACTCGTGGAAAGAAAATGTCCAAAATACAGATGCAGGTATTTATTTTACTATTTTGTCTCTTTGGTCTGTAGATTTCTCTTAAATTCACCAAAAACTATTTGGATTTTATGTTTTTGTGTCTGTGACTGTATTGTGTGATTTAAGGAGTGATAAAAAGATATATTCTGAATTCACTCTGTAAAACCTCTGACTCTAATATTTCCACAACATGAAACAAGATTTATGAACCTTGATTTATCCAATAATCAGATTTATGATCCAGAAATGTGTGTAAATTAGCACATATTGCATATTAACCATAACATAACTACTCTGTCCGGTGCTTCCACAAACTGAAGGAGAGATATTATGAGTGGAGATTACTATGCATAAGTCATAAAAATGGGACAGGCAATATCCACAATTAAATCTGATCACCCGAGCATAGAAGTAGCTGACTACGTGTTATGATAAAATGATAATTTAGCCTTCATCCAATCACAGCAGTCTTTCCAACTGTGGCCGGGAGAAATATAATAAAACTCTCTGATTGGCCAACGTTGTATTGACGGGTTGTGTTTAGATTGTGCAACTTTTCACATCATTTGAGTGTTTTTTACTAAACGTTTTGCTCCATTCTAATAAATCCATCAGTTTGTTTCCCTCTCAGCGACGTATAATTGATGACGGACAAAAAAGAAGAAGAAACCCCTTTATTAGTCCCACACTTAGTCCCACAGTGGGGAAATTTATCCTCTGCATTTGACCCATCCTTTAAGGAGCAGTGGGCAGCCTCGTGAAGCGCCCGGGGAGCAACTGGGGGTTAAGTGTCTTGCTCAGGGACACAACGACATGGACTGGCTGAGGCGGGGTTTGAACCCCGGTCCTCTGGTTGAAAGACTGACTTGCTAACCACTGAGCCACAGTCGCCCCCAATGTCACTTTAATTTATTACAACTAGGTTCAAACTCATTTTCCTGTTGCAATTATTCATCATATCTTTCCATTAACAATCGTGCCAAGTTTAAGATTAGTTTTAATAAGTCTCTGACCCTTCACACTGTGAAGCATATATACATTTATATATATATAGTTTGTAAATGGTTATGTAACCCTTTGCACAGCAGATGGAAACTTCAACTTGCTACAGTCATCGTATACATAATGTACATTGAGGACATTTGAGGCGTTGCATTTAACCACCCTCACCTCCAGAAGTAGTGTAGCCGGAGCTCTCAAACAAACACAGGACTCTCACCTTGGAGACCGTTGTTTTTTAAGCCGTTGACCACGTGTGTGTTTCTGTGAGCGCGATGGGAGCCGGATGTGAAACATTTCTGTAGTTTGCACTAACGCACAATGCCAACAGTATTTCTGGCGAAGAGGTTGCTCTTCAAGGTTTTTTAACACAAGGTCACGCCGACGGCCAGCAATGAGCTGGTGATGCCCGAAGTCCAAAGACCCTTTGATACAGAGGCAGGTGGGTATCGAACCATCAACCCTGGGATCAGGGTGCAGGGGTCAAACCCCAGCATACCAGTGCTGATGTCCCCCATGTTGTTGAGTTATTCTATTCTAAATTACTTTATGTACGTTTGACTGAGGGATCAGTTAGTTTGTGTTTGATGAGCACCAGATGATGAATGTTTACTTCATCTCTTCTGTTACCTCCCGTGTATCTTCTCCTGCAGCCTCCTGATATTATCTGGCGGTAGTTTGAAAGGAGAGGGGATGGATCGGAGTGCATCGGCTCATTTGGGAGTCTCATCCCTGAAGGGTTTAATTAAACCTGTTATGGCTCCACAGCGGTCTGATGGACCAGCAGCTCTTTGAGGGAAAGACAATCGTCCCTGAACAAATAAAATTAAGGAAATGACTGTCGGGACCATTAACTACTCATCCAATCACAGAGATGACACCAAGAAAAACTTAAAAACATGAAAAACAGTTTTTTTAAACATGAAAAACATGAAGTTATGAAACATTTGAAAAAATGAAAAATAAAAAACAAAATAAAAAACATGAAAAAAACATTTGAAAAATGTGAAAAAATAATGAAAACATGAAAATATGAAAAACCTAAAAAAACAAGAAAAACAAGAGAAAACAGCGAGAAAAATAAAAACATACTATAGATGAAGAAGATGAAAAAGATAAAGAACATAAAAACATGAAAAATATAAAACAAAATGAAAAACATGAAAGAAAAACAACTTAAAAAAACATGAAAATGTCATCTCTTCTGTTACCTCCCGTGTGATCTTCTCCTGCAACCTCCTTTGGCAGTCTCATCCCTGAAGGGTTTAATTAAACCTGTTATGGCTCCACAGTGGTCTGATAGACGAGCAGCTCTTTGAGGGAAAGACAATCGTCCCTGAACAAATAAAATTAGGAAATGACTGCCGGGACCGTTAACTACTCATCCAATGTAGTATGTCAAAAAAAGAAAAAATATCATGTGTCAAAAAGTATAAAAAAGTCATAATGTCAAAAAAGTAAAAAAAAAAAAAGGTCATATAATTAAAAAAAAGGGAAATTGTCAAAAAAAAGTATAACAAATTCATAGTAGTGAAAAAATGTAATTTGTCAAAAAAAGTATAAAAAAGTCATAGGATGTCAAAAAAGTGAAAAAATGTCATTAGTCAAAAAAAGTATAAAAAAGTCATAGGATGTCAAAAAAGTCAAAAAAAGGGAAATTGTCAAAAAAGTCAAAAAATACAATTTGTCAAAAAAGTATTAAAAAGTCATAGTATGTCAAAAAGTCATTGTATGTCAAAAAAGTTAATAAATATAATATGTCAAAAAAGTTAAAAGTCGATATTCGAAAAAAGAGAAAAAAAATAATTGTGAAAAAAGTATAAAAAATACATAGTATGTCAAAAAAGTAAAAAAATACAATTTGTCAAAAAGTATGAAAAAAGTCATAGAATGTCAAAAAAGTACATAGGATGTCAAAAAAGTGAAACAATGTAATTTGTCAAAAAAGTATAAAAAATGTATGTCAAAAAAGTAAAAAAAAGGGAAATTGTCAAAAAAAGTATAAAAAATTCATAGTAGTGAAAAAATGTCATTTATCAAAGAAAAGTATAAAAAAGTCATAGTATGTCAAAAAAGTAAAAGGGAAATTGTCAAAAAAAGTATAAAAAAATCATAGTAGTGAAAAAATGTAATTTGTCAAAAAAAGTATAAAAAAGTCATAGGATGTCAAAAAAGTGAAAAAGTGAAACACTGTAATTTGTCAAAAAAGTATAAAAAATGTCATAGTATGTCAACAAAGTAAAAAAAGGGAAGTTGTCAAAAAAAGTATAAAAAAGTCATAGTATATCAAAAATGAGAAAAAAGGGAAATTGTCAAAAAAAGTGAAAAAATGTAATTCGTCAAAAAAGTATAAAAAAGTCATAGGATGTCAAAAAAGTGAAAAAATGACATTTGTCAAAAAAGTATAAAAAATGTCATAGTATGTCGAAAATGTAAAAAAAGGGAAATTGTCAAAAAAAGTCATAGTATGTCAAAAATGAGAAAAATGGTAAATTGTCAAAAAAAGTGAAGAAATGTAATTTGTCAAAAAAGTATAAAAAAGTCATAGGATGTCAAAAAAGTGAAAAAATGACATTTGTCAAAAAAAGTATAAAAAAGTCATAGGATGTCAAAAAGTAAATACATATAATTTGTCAAAAAAGTTAAAAGTCGATATTCGAAAAAAGAGAAAAGAAATTGTGAAAAAAGTATAAAAAAGTCATAGTATGTCAAAAAAGTAAAAAAATACAATTTGTCAAAAAGTATGAAAAAAGTCATAGTATGTCAAAAAAGTACATAGGATGTCAAAAAAGTGAAACAATGTAATTTGTCAAAAAAGTATAAAAAATGTCATTTGTCAAAAAAAGTATAAAAAAGTCATAGGATGTCAATAAGTTACAAAAAAGGGAAATTGTCAAAAAAAGAAAAAAGTCACTGTGACTGTAGTGCTGATGCTAGGCAGCAAGGAAATCAGACGGGAAGGAAGGAAGGAAGGAAGGAAGGAAGGAAGGAAGGAAGGAAGGAAGGAAGGAAGGAAGGAAGGAAGGAAGGAAGGAAGGAAGGAAGGAAGGAAGGAAGGAAGGAAGGAAGGATCAGTGAAGGAGGCTGAATACATCAAACAGGTGCTGCTGTGTCCCCTCTGATGAAACAGGCTCATAAATAACCTGCGGCTTCAACTTTCAACGCCACCGATTAGCGTTATTGATCGGGTGTGTGTGCAGAGAGAAGTGGCTCGTTTCAGTTCCATTCCCTTCTGATCAATACGGCCCGTAAACGGTCTGCATTGTGTTCATCACACACAGCTACTTATACCAAGCTCCTAATGGCCAGCCCTCCA
>CM042226.1:860000-895000 GCA_023566465.1 Cottus gobio
CTCCACCTTTCAGCCTTCAGCCTCCAGCCTCCTGCCTAAAGCCTCTTCAGTCTCCAGCCTCCAGCCAGGGTCTGATAGAGGGCCAGATAGAGGGTCTGATAGAGGGTCTAATGGAGGGTCTGATGGGGTCTGATGGGGGTCTGATGGGGGTCTAATGGGGATTCAACAGGCAGTGTTACCTGCTCTCAGTGGGAAAAGGAAAAGGCAGGTAATGGGATTGAGTCCCGCCTTGCGAGGCTCTCGTGGTTTTCCTCCAGCGTAACACGGAGGATGTGAGGGGGTCGCGCAGGTCGTCTTCCACCATAATGACTTTTCTTTGCAGCTTCTTTCTTCCTCTGATTCTTAAAATGTTCTGTCTGCTCTCATTTATTTCTCTGTCCCTGCTGCATCTGCCCTCCCCTTTAATTCATTATGATTTAACATAAATGAAAAAGATGGAAGATGACCACCGCACCTGAAAGAAAGAGAGGAACGGTCTGCTTGTGATGCACCGCTCTTAAAGCTCATCGATGTCCCACAAAAGTATGACCTCAAGAACATGATCTAAAGAACATGATCTAAAGAACATGGTCTAAAGAACATGGTCTAAAGAACATGATCTAAAGAACATGGTCTAAAGAACATGGTCTAAAGAACATGATCTAAAGAACATGGTCTAAAAAACATGATCTAAAGAACATGGTCTAAGGAACATGGTCTAAAGAACATGGTCTAAGGAACATGGTCTAAAAACATGATCTAAAGAACATGGTCTAAAGAACATGGTCTAAAGAACATGATCTAAGGAACATGGTCTAAAGAACATGAACGTGACCTCATGAACACATGAACGTTCCCTCATGAACGTGACCTCATGAACACATGAACGTGACCTCATGAACACATGAACGTGACCTCATGAACGTGAACTCATGAACACATGAACGTGACCTCATGAACACATGAACGTGACCTCATGAACACATGAACGTGACCTCATGAACACATTAACGTGACCTCATGAACACATGAACGTGACCTCATGAACATGACCTCATGAACACATGAACGTGACCTCATGAACATGACCTCATGAACACATGAACGTGACCTCATGAACATGACCTCATGAACACATGAACGTGACCTCATGAACACATGAACGTGACCTCATGAACACATGAACGTGACCTCATGAACATGACCTCATGAACATGACCTCATGAACACATGAACGTGACCTCATGAACACAAGAACGTGACCTCATGAACACATGAACGTGACCTCATGAACACATGGACGTGACCTCATGAACACATGAACGTGACCTCATGAACGTGACCTCATGAACACATGAACGTGACCTCATGAACGTGACCTCATGAACGTGACCTCATGAACGTGACCTCATGAACACATGAACATGACCTCATGACCTCATGAACGTGACCTCATGAACACATGAACATAACCTCATGACCTCATGAACGTGACCTCATGAACATGACCTCATGAACACATGAACGTGACCTCATGAACACATGAACGTGACCTAATGAACACATGAACGTGACCTCATGAACACATGAACGTGACCTCATGAACGTGACCTCATGAACACATGAACGTGACCTCATGAACACATGAACGTGATCTCATGAACACATGAACGTGACCTCATGAAGATGACCTCATGAGCGTGACCTCATGAACACATGAACGTGACCTCATGAACACATGAATGTGACCTCATGAACGTGACCTCATGAACATGACCTCATGAACACATGAACGTGACCTCATGAACACATGAACGTGACCTCATGAACACATGAACGTGACCTCATGAACACATGAACGTGACCTCATGAACACATGAATGTGACCTCATGAACGTGACCTCATGAACATGACCTCATGAACACTTGAACGTGACCTCATGAACGTGACCTCATGAACGTGACCTCATGAACATGACCTCATGAACACATGAACGTGACCTCATGAACATGAATTCATGAACACATAAACGTTACCTCATGTACGGGACCTCATGAACATGACTTCATGAACTCATGAACGTGACCTCATGAACGTGACCTCATGAACGTGACCTCATGAACGTGACCTCATGAACGTGACCTCATGAACATGACCTCATGAACACATGAACGTGACCTCATGAACACATGGACGTGACCTCATGAACACATGGACGTGACCTCATGAACATGACCTCATGAACACATGAACGTGACCTCATGAACACATGAACGTGACCTCATGAACACATGAACGTGATCTCATGAACACATGAATGTGACCTCATGAAGATGACCTCATGAGCATGACCTCATGAACACATGAACGTGACCTCATGAACACATGAACGTGACCTCATGAACACATGAACGTGACCTCATGAACGTGACCTCATGAACATGACCTCATGAAGATGACCTCATGAGCGTGACCTCATGAACACATGAACGTGACCTCATGAACGTGACCTCATGAACGTGACCTCATGAACATGACCTCATGAACACATGAACGTGACCTCATGAACGTGACCTCATGAACATGACCTCATGAACACATGAACGTGACCTCATGAACACATGAACGTGACCTCATGAACACATGAACATGACCTCATGAACGTGACCTCATGAACATGACCTCATGAACACATGAACGTGACCTCATGAACACATGAACGTGACCTCATGAACACATGAACGTGACCTAATGAACACATGAACGTGACCTCATGAACACATGAACGTGACCTCATGAACACATGAACGTGACCTCATGAACATGACCTCATGAACACATGAACGTGACCTAATGAACACATGAACGTGACCTCATGAACACATGAACGTGACCTCATGAACACATGAACGTGACCTCATGAACACATGAACGTGACCTCATGAACACATGAACGTGACCTCATGAACATGACCTCATGAACACATGAACGTGACCTAATGAACACATGAACATGACCTCATGAACACATGAACGTGACCTAATGAACGCATGAACGTGACCTAATGAACACATGAACGTGACCTCATGAACACATGAACGTGACCTCATGAACACATGAACGTGACCTCATGAACACATGAACGTGACCTCATGAACATGACCTCATGAACACATGAACGTGACCTAATGAACGCATGAACGTGACCTAATGAACACATGAACGTGACCTCATGAACACATGAACGTGACCTCATGAAAGTGACCTAATGAACACATGAACGTGACCTCATGAACACATGAACGTGACCTCATGAACGTGACCTAATGAACACATGAACGTGACCTCATGAACACATGAACACATGAACGTGACCTCATGAACGTGACCTCATGACAGAGCTGTGATGCGTCAGAGAGCCAGCTGATGTTCCTCCTGTTATGAAGCCATAATGAACATGTTCTCCATTCGGCTTTCAAACCATTTAACCGACAGACTGGAACTCGTTATTACAAAGAGTTAAATCACACAGCTGCGAAATCAAAGTCCCATTACTTAAATAATTGCCGCAGAGTAATTTGATAGAAATTGAAAGGGACATTTTCTGCAATATGTATTGCAGGATCAAATGAAATCTCCACAACAGGAGAATGAACTGCATCCATGGCGACGCAACACTGAGCTCTAATTGGACGTCCCTGAGCTGCAGGCGTCTGTTTGACCAGTGATGAGCTGCTTGTGTTGCTGCTGAGCTGCTATAAAGCTGCGAGTGAATGAATCAAACAACCCTCCGTCCGCTCAGCCTCCACCCGATGACCCTCAACTCCCCCGCGCTCCTCATGTTTACCCACCCACGCGTCCCAGAGACCTGGGCAGGAATCCAGCAGGTCAGAAATGAACGCTGGCTCGGGGTGAAGACTGCCCTTTAAAGTTCAGCTGACACAGGAGAGAGCATCATGTGATCACAGAGAGACCAGAGCCTCACTGAGCGGCGAGCAAACAGGAAGTGAACGAGAAGAACGATCCATCCATCTCCAGAGCTCCGCCCCCTTTTCTGGGAGCAGCTGCCTTCATTGAACACACAAAATGTTCCCTATGGAGAGTCTTCTCTTTGGGACCGCCCACAAACATCTGGCATGCAACTCCTTTCATTTTCTTTTTAAATCAGGTTCATATTTATAAATGATTTCACCTTTCCACAGGTTTATTTTTGTCATTTTTATTCTACCCTGTTTTATTTTATTTGAACGGTATTTAAATGTTTTTATTAGATGTTATATACGTATAATCAGATTTTTTTAAGCACTTTGAGCTGCATCGTAGTCCTTTTACATAAAAAATGGTTCTCATTATAGTTGCCGACCTCAGCAGAAGACTTGATTTAAAATGATTTAAAGTTCAATCATTCAAAAGGACTAAAGGCTGTTGGGAAGAAATGGACCGTCGGCCTCACCTGAGCCCATCAATCACCTGAGAGGGTTTTATGACAACTTGAAGTGGCTCTGACCAGAGAAACGAAACGAGCAGGGAGCAGGTGATGCTCAGATTGTTCCATAAACAGGGCAGAAATACCCGTTTATTGAATATGAGCCCAGAGCGATTACGTAACAGATACGTTCCCGGTGGGTGTTGGCCTCCGCCAGGGCTGCCCTTTATCACCGGTCCTGTTCGTGACTTTCATGGACAGGATATCTAGGCGCAGCCGTGGGGCGGAGAATGTCAGGTTCAGGGATCTCAGGATAGCCTCTCTGCTGTTTGCAGATGATGTGGTCCTGTTTGCCTCCTCGGACCATGACCTCCAGCATTCACTGGGGCGTTTTGCAGCCGAGTGTGAAGCGGCGGGGATGAGAGTCAGCACCACGAAATCTGAGGCCATGGTGCTCTGCCGGAAACCGGTGGATTGCTCCCTCCGGGTGGGGACAGAGTGCCTACCACAAGCGAAGGAGTTCAAGTATCTCGGGGTCTTGTTCACGAGTGAGGGTAAAATGGAGCGGGAGATCAACAGGCGTATCGGTGCGGCTGCAGCAGTAAAACAGGCGTTGCACCGGGCCGTCTTGGTGAAGAAGGAGCTGAGCCGAAAGGCAAAGCTCTCAATTTACTGGTCGGTCTACGTCCCAACCCTCACCTATGGTCACGAGCTTTGGATCGTGTCCGAAAGAACGAGGTCGCGGATACAAGCGGCCGAAATGAGTTTCCTCCGTAGAGTGGCCGGGCTCAGCCTTAGAGATAGGGTGAGGAGATGAGTTTCCTCTGTAGGGCTCAGCCTTAGAGATAGGGTAAGGAGATGAGTTTCCTCTGTAGGGCTCAGCCTTAGAGATAGGGTGAGGAGCTCGGACATCAGGAGGGAGCTTGAAGTCGAGCCGCTACTCCTTCGTGTCGAAAGGAGTCAGCTGAGGTGGTTCGGGCATCTAATTAGGATGCCTCCAGGACGCCTCCCTTTAGAGGTTTTCCAGGCACGTCCATCTGGTAGGAGGCCCCGGGGAAGACCCAGGACACGCTGGAGGGATTATATCTCCCAGCTGGCCTGGGAACGCCTCGGTTCCCCCAGAATGAGCTGGTAGATGTTGCGGGTGAGAGAGAAGTCTGGGTCAGCCTGCTGGACCTGCTGCCTCCGCGACCCGACCCCGGATAAGCGGTGGAAAATGGATGGATGGATGGATGGATGGATTACGTAACAGATGTGTCTCCATGATGGAGTGTCCCTTTTAGTTCAGGGTGTTTACTGCAACGTATTAAGATCATCAGAGGGTTTGAAATATGCTCTGATTAGTTTAGACGATGTGATGTGGTGTCATAACTGAAGTCTGAACAGACGATGACAACATTTATCTGTTTTATGATGGTTTTCAAATATGTTCTAATATTTCAGCTTAATCCATTTTTCCTTCTTTTATTTATGTATTTGTAAATATCGTGGATGTTCTAAGTTTTAAGATATTAAATAAATAAAAACCTATTTTCTTCTCTTAGAAATAAAAGACAAACACTTTGGTGCTCACAGAAAACATTAAGTTTTAGTTAGGAACATACAGGTTGTTGTAACCCTGGTTCTATGAGCACAGGCTCTCTACTGGCCTCTATGGGCGATACACTCCTCTCCTCCAATCACGAGCCTGAGTTCGCCTGCTGGAAATGTGCATAAGGGGTCCGGCCAATCAGGAAGTTCCTACCCGAGAAGCGCTCACCGCTGGCGGCCACCCTGCATCAATCTTGTGCTCACAGAACTGAGGTTACAACATCGTAACTTTTGCTCTGACTCTCACGGGGCCGATGAATGTACGCCGTGGATAATAATGTGGATGTGTTTATGAATTTATATTGAGATAGATGAAACTCTGTGCCACTAAAGGGTGCCCCCCCCCCCCCCCCCCACACACACACACACACACACACACAAACACACACACACACACACCATAATATTTCACAGTTTGTGCTTCATATGAAGAAGGTTCTTCTGCTGAGAGCAACAAACACTCGAGACATCAACATATCAACATGCATGAATACTTGATCTGCTTGGTTCCGGCTCCTCAACCTCTCTGATCTCAGTATCAGGTATCGGGTATTGGTTATTGGTTATTGGTTATGGGTATCAGTTATGGGGTATCGGGTATGGGGTATCAGTTATGGGGTATTGCGTATCATATGTCGGTTATGGGTATCGGTTATGGGGTATCGCGTATCGCGCATCGGTATGGGGTATCAGGTATGATGTATGAGGTATCGGGTATCGGGTATCGGGTATTGAGTATCGGGTATCGGGTATTGGCCAGCTGTTTAACGGCGTCATCAAGTGTTCACTGAAAGGGTTTTCAGGTTTCTTCTTCTCTTCTCACCGTCACTGCGTCCTGATCTCGTTTCTCCATCTATCATTTCACCCATCAGCCTGTGGCTGTCAAAAGCTGTTAGTCACACACACACACACACACACACACACACACACACACACACACACACTCTCACACACACACACACACACACACACACACACGTTTCCATTAACCCTCCACCTAGGGAACATGTTGTTTGTCTCACAGCATGTTTTTATCTGTCACAGCGGGGACAGAAATGTTTTGGTCGATGTTTGCGTCTTTCAGCTGAAGTAGAGAGACATTCTCCTTCATGAAGGACAGCAGCTCGTCGGATCTGGTTCTGGCAGATCCTGGGTACCAGCTCCGGGTTCAACGCCTTCAGAGAACAGAGCTGTGAGACGGACATCGAGCTCTCAGAAACCTTTTTTCTGTCAGAGAGATTCTGATGTGAAGAGTCTGCACGCAACTCTCTGGTCATTTGAATATGCATGTATATTATATATATAATATAATATATGAAGTGAAAGACAGAAACACACATCACATGTGTGTTCACACAATGTTTTTGTTCACAATGTGCACTAGTTTGCACGTGCTCAGTAGCGATCGGGATGAAGGACCAGGCCACACGTGTTGCATTCATTTCATAAAAATCCTGAATTGTTGATATCCAGCTCGTGTCTTTCCCTTCATGTGCAGCAGCAGGTTGTTTATGAAAGCCTCAACATCAAAGACCCCCATCTTCAGAGGCAGGAACGTGATCGTAAGAACGGGTCGAGAAGCTGAAGATGAGTTTGTTTCCCCAGAGATGAAACATCAGCACCAAACAACCATCTCTCTGCGAGCATCAGGCCACGGTGTGTTCAGGTGTCTCAGCAGCAGCAGCGCTGCTCATCTCACGAAGCGACAGCAGACCTCTCACTGCTCTCATACCTCCTCACATACGTCAGCTCGGCCCGAGTCACCAACGACTTCCCATCCAGGAGACGTGGTTGTGTCTCAGTAAACTTCGTCTTTCCTGTTCCGTGTGACGGTAACCGCTCCAGAACAGGTGACGTGGGATGCGACTCCTGCTGCTGACTCTGGAGGTTAGAGAGGGAGAACGACTCCTTTGGTTCTGGTGGCTTCCTGTTCATCGTGTCTTTGGGGGATTCGTCATATTGTGAATATGAATCAGTGAGCGAGTCTCTGTGTGTTTATTAAACACTTTCCACCCGCTGAGTGTTTGCTGCCGTCAGCGGGATTAGCGGCTGCAGCTCCAGCGTGAATATGAATCCCTCCGACATCTTGTAAGGTCGCTGCCGTCTGGAGACGAGCGAAGTGGGACATGCGAAAGGTCTCGGATCCCCGGGGCCCGCTGGGGCCCGCCGGGGAAAAGCGTCAGACGTGGAGGTGCGGTGATACGTGAGCAGGCCCCACTTACATTAAACACTTTAATTAAAGAGGCTGACACACAAGCAGCTCTTAACCCACCTCACCTCATGTTGACTCAGGCGGAGCAGATATGAGACTCTTGTCACACCTTGCTGTACACGTAGCCGCTAGCTGCTAGCTCGTTGTAGCTGCTCGCAGTTAGCTCGCTGTACACGTAGCCGGTCACAGTTAACTCGCTGCTAGCTCGCTGTAGCCGCTCGCAGTTAGCTCGCTGCTAGCTCGCTGTACACGTAGCCGCTCGCAGTTAGCTCGCTGCTAGCTCGCTGTAGCTGCTTGCAGTTAGCTCGCTGCTAGCTCGCTGTACACATAGCCGCTCGCAGTTAGCTCGCTGCTAGCGCACTGTAGCCGCTCGCAGTTAGCTCGCTGCTAACAGTGAGCAATTAGGGTTAAGTGTCTTAATAAAGGACACATCAACATGGACTAGCGGAGCTGGGGATCGAACCACGATCCTCTGATTGAAGGACGGACCTGCTAACCACTGTGCCACAGTCGCAGCCACAACATATCTATCGGGTGTATTGTGATGTGGTTCAGATATTTAACTTGATCCTCTGACTTTACATCTCCCGCCATCATTCATTTTGGCCGATGTATAAAAACCTGCAGCACTTTTGTCAACTTTGTGTTTACTGCTAATCAGCTAATGTTAGCCTAGCATGCTATGGTTAGCATTCAGGCTGCTCACCCTCGGCGGTGAATTTGGTGGAGAATGGATTGGTGCCGATGGCAGCATGAACTATCCTGAACATGAACCCATCTGGAGCTCTGACTCAATGTCACAGCACCAACACGCCGCCATGTTTTACAGCTGACGGTAATTTGAACTTTATTATAACGAGAGACGAGAAATAATTTCTTTATTGTTTTGTATAAAAGCTTTATTTTTTCTTTGCTTTTGTTCTCGTTTTTTTCTCAAGTATTTTCATAAAGTAGATCTTTGGGAATTGGACTGTTTTATTTTGGCAATTAGGCTCATTTGCATAAAAAGGGGCTGGTTTTGCACCACATCAGATAAAACATTTGCATTTCACCTTTTGAGCTTTTCTCTCTGTCAGAGCAGGTTTTGTGTCCATGAAGATATTATGAGCTTATTAATAACTGATCCTGCAGCAGTTTTCAACAACAAATTATTCAAGGATGCATTGACAGACTGGTGCCAAACGTTATGAAACAATCATAACTGTTGGCTACATTTAGGGGTTTATGTGATCGTATCCATACGTCAGACAAAAGGGCTGAATTATTAATATGATTTTTATCAAAACTTGTTCAATCAATCCGACGTGTTTTTCTGCTAATCCAGTGCGCTTCAGTCTGTAAACTGTCAGACTCCAGATTGAAAGGTATGAAACACAGAACAGCAGATCCTCCAGAGGCTGTCAATCATCCGGAGTCTCCGTTGACGGACCACCAGCACCGACTCCCCCATAAACAAGACTCATGAATACGATCCATCAGTACATGCTGCCTGCACCAGACATCTAACAGATGAGATATGAGATAGAAGTGAGATTCTGTCAGAAACATGTTGGAACCGTGAGCCGGTCCTGGTTCTGCAGGAGCTGCTTTCTTTCATTGATTTCTGCCTCCTGCCTCACCGCCCTCGAACACCAATCAGTGGCTGTGAACCCTGCAGGAGAGATTTCTGGAACAATGAGGACAGAAATATGAGATGAGATAATAATCCTGTATTAGTGCCGCAGTGGGGAAATGTACAGCAGCAGAGGGTGAACACGAGAATTATAATTAAGCAAATAAGCAATCAAAAAACAGAAACTGAAATATTATACAGACAGACAGAAGATTCTTATTGCCCAGTGAATGTGACTAGCTGCTCCTCGTGAGGACGGTGAAGGGTTAACGCTGCGGAGGACGACAGATGTTCACACACTTCTTCTGCTGCTTGTTTGATTTCACACTTAATAAACCAGACGGAGCTGTAATTATGATGTTGATGCACTTTGCTGCTCGTCACATTTCACACTGAGCAGAACTGAGCCGCGAAAAACATTTTGAAATGAGTCCCTTTCATGTTTGTGGACAGGTTCATTGTTCCTCTGTCCTGGACAACACAACAACACAACAACAACACAGCCTCTCGTTCTACTGAGGCTACGTGTGGCCGAATGCTACGTGTCACCACTTGGACCAGAGTTATAGTCTCTTCCTGCTGGGAGACGAGCAGGAAGTCAGCATGCACAGTAACCAGTGTGTGTGTGTGTGGGTGTGTGTGTGTGTGTGTGTGTGTGTGTGTGTGTGTGTGTGTGTGTGTGTGTGTGTGTGTGTGTGTGTGTGTGTGTCAGAAGCAATATTTCAAACATGAATATGAGAAGGTCCAGAGGTTGTATTCAGCACAGATGTGGCGCTAAAAGACTTTTTAGTTTTCTCAGAGCAGATTTGACTCGACAGGCAGTCTGATGATTAAATATCAATTACTGATTCAGGGTTTCTTTGAAATAAATGTTTCATTCTTTGTATTTTCAGTCTTTTACTTTGAGTAAAGTCTTCGTCTGGCTGCATTTCTTTTGACTGTTGAATACAATGTAAATATATCTATCAATATATTTATAGACATCACTTAACACCAGCAGCGCCTGCACATCCTCTCAGCAGGAGACGCTCACGTGTTAATCAGCCGCATCGAGCTTTAAATAGAGCGACTTCATTACGTCCAGCTGCTCGCTGCTGAACTGATTGTCTGCACGCGCTTTGAAAGCAAAATGTCCTTTAATTCAAAATGTGATATTTAAGTTACAGTTCTGTGCTACACGTTGATCAAATGCACTTCCAGGAGAGCGCTGCTCGTATGAAACTGTCACGTGTCAGCAGTTCATTTATTAATACAAAAACAACGTGCGGTCTCTAAAAGTGAAACTGAAATAAAACAAGAAACTAACAGGGATCAAGACAGACATACACATTACATTACATAAACACAGGAAACACACGGGTAACACACGGGTAACACACGGGAAACACACGGGTAACACACGGGAAACACACTGGAAACACACGGGAAACACACAAGAAACACACGGGAAACACACTGGAAACACACGGGTAACACACTGGAAACACACGGGTAACACACGGGTAACACACGGGAAACACACGGGTAACACACTGGAAACACACGGGTAACACACGGGTAACAGACGGGAAACACACGGGTAACAGACGGGAAACACACGGGTAACACACGGGTAACAGACGGGAAACACACGGGTAACACACGGGTAACACACGGGAAACACACGGGAAACACACGGGAAACACACGGGTAACACACGGGAAACACACGAGTAACACACGGGTAACAGACGGGAAACACACGGGTAACAGACGGGAAACACACGGGAAACACACTGGAAACACACGGGTAACACACGGGTAACAGACGGGAAACACACGGGTAACACACGGGTAACAGACGGGAAACACACGGGTAACAGACGGGTAACACACGGGAAACACACGGGTAACACACAGGAAACACACAGGAAACACACAGGTAACACAAAGTACAAACAGGGCTTACGTACAAGGGGAAGGTGATTGGACGCAGCAGGGAGCAATCAACACACAGACAATCAACAGACAATCAGCAGACAATCAACAGACAATCAACAGACAATCAACAGACAATCAACAGACAATCAGCAGACAATCAGCAGACAATCAACAGACAAACAACAGACAATCAACAGACAAACAGACAAGGACTTCAAACTAAAACAGAAAACAACAAAACATCCACGTTGACTTATCGTAACTTACGTCTTCAGTAATGTTATTTACGTTTAGCCTTCCTCAACCTTACAGGAAGTTATTGTAAACATATGTTTATTTAGAAAACTTCCATTGGATGACGTTGTGTGTGCTCGTAACATCCAGTTGTATGACGCTCAATAAAGCCAATACACCTGTCAACCATAACAATGTGGGAAGAAGCTATAACGACCTGGAGGCGTGTCCCCGGCCGCCGGCTGGCCCTCACTCACACGTTTGAGACTGCATCTGTCAGATTTCATCCACTGTTCATGAATTATTTATATTTATATTCATATTTCCTACAGGGCGACTGTCAGTATTTGTTTTTCCTCTTTTCCGCTGAGCGGATGCAGCGACCTCGAAGCGGTAAAGACTTCCTGACGAAGAGGACGGTGGCGAGGCCGCAGCTCCATGAGGAAGAGCAGACACAAAGGATGTCACTGGAAAAACACGCATAGCCCCGCGATGTAAAACACGGGGGAACGAGTCTTGCATATTAAAATGTACACAGAAACTTTGAGGATTAAAGATGAATATGAAACCTGGAAGAGAAGTTTACTTGGAAAAGTCGCTGCTCGTGTACGAGCGTTCACTGACTCGCCACCAGAGGGCAACGAAGAGCATCGTGTTTACCTGAAGTCACCGACCACTGTTTTAAAAATGCATTGTTCATCATGTGCAAACTGTCGCTACAAAATAAATGTCATATATGTATATAAACTATTCATTTTCAAAACCTGTTTTAAAGTTTTTGCTTTATTGCTTTGTTGCTTTTTTATGCAACGTACGCGCTTTAGACAAAGAAACATAAAGAGCTCATCAGCTGGAGGGTTAGAGGCTCGTTAACCAAACAGGAGGAGGGGACTTTTTATATTAAAAAGAGAAACTTTAAGAATACCAGCTTTTATTTTGAAGAGCTTGCGTTGTCTGCAAAGTGTCATCAGGAGGTTTGAGTCTTCCTTCTTCTGAAGACGCTTCTCAGCCCCACCCGTTGCCTCGCAGGCGGAGCAGACTCCACCGCCTCTTCATCCTCTTCCTCGTCTGACGGCGATCAGAGCGACTAAACCACGCCAGCTGTCCTTGAGCCTTTAATATCACTCTGAATGTCAACTCTCCTCACAGCAAATGTTTATTAAAATGATGTAACGTTGTTTCCGAGGCCTCAGTGAATATTCACTATGATTCCTGTTTTAATTCCTTCAGCATTTTAATTACTGCAAAGGTCCTCATATTACCACTTATTACCAGTTAATACAGCTTATTACCACTTATTATCAATTATTACCACGTATCAGTTATTAGCACAGATTACAAGCTATTACCAGTTATTACCATTTATTACCAATTATTGCCACTTATTACGAGATATTATTTATTATCATTTATTACCACTCATTGACACTTATTACCACGTATTAGCACAGATTACCAGCTATTACCAATTATTACCGCTTATTACCAGTTATTACCATCTGCAAACACACTGATAGATATAGAAAACATTTCACACATAAATCTAATTGAATGAGAATTTAAAATGTTATTCATATCCCTATCATTTATAACATTTACATATAAATACAGTGTGTGAGGCGTCTCTGCTGAGAGATTGACATCTCAGAATCAGAATCAGAATCAGAACCATTTATTGCCATGTATGTTTACACATACAAGGAATTTGTCCTGGTGGGAAGGTGCATACATTTAACATTTAACAATACACATTTAACAGTTAACGCAGTGCAATAAATGAGGATGAATGGATGAATGAGTATTTACATTGAAACAGTAGCATATCAAAATATCAAAATACCAAAAATAAGATAAAGTGCATGGAATGTGCATGAGTGTAAGTGTTGTGTGAAAGTGTCAAGAGTATTCAAGTATAAGGGTATGTGCAGGGGAGTGTCCGGTGGGAATTGTCTGGGGGTGACAGAGTCATTAGAGTCAGTGGGGGACCCGGGCTCTGTTAGGGGGACCCGGGCTCTGTTAGGGGGACCCGGGCTCCGTTAGGGGGACCCGGGCTCCGTTAGGGGGACCCGGGCTCCGTTAGGGGGACCCGGGCTCTGTTGATGAGCCCGACTGCAGACGGGAAGAAACAGTTTTTGTGGCGTGAGGTCTTGGTCCTGATGGACCGCAGCCTCCTGCCAGAGGGGAGGGACACCAACAGTTTGTGTCCAGGGTGAGAGGGATCAGCTACAATCTTCCTCTTCAGGGTCCTGGAAGCAAACAAGTCCTGGAGGGACGGCAGATTGCAGCCAATCACCCTCTCAGCAGAGCGAATGATGCGCTGCAGCCTGGCCTTGTCCTTGGCAGTGGCTGCAGCGTACCAGACGGTGATGGAGGAACAGAGGATGGACTCGATGATGGCAGTGTAGAAGTGCACCATCATTGTCTTTGGCAGGTTGAATTTCCTCAGCTGCCTCAGGAAGAACATCCTCTGCTGCACCTTCTTGGAGATGGAGCTGATGTTTAGTTCCCACTTGAGGTCCTGGGTAATGATGCACTGTAAAAAAAGTACGTAGAATTTACGGTGAAAACCTGTTAAATCCCAACAGTAAAAGACCGTTAATTCAAAAAAGGTTATATTCCATATCTATCACATTGAAACACCGTAAATAGATATATCAGCCCAAACTGTAATTTATGCATGTATTTCCTGTAAAAATTACATTTCGTCACTGTTAATTGTCCTAAACACTGTAGTAATAACGGAAATACACCGTAATATGAAAGAAAATCAATACCGTAATTTCTACAATCTTAACTTTTAAAAAATACATTTTGTCACTGTTAAATGTACGCACTACTGTGTTAACGACCAAAATATAAAATAATATTAATATAACAGCCAGCCCTGTAATTTTTACAGTTATTATTTGTAAAGGTTACAGTTTGTCACTGTTAATTACCCTAAACATTGTACTAATAACAGAAATACACCGTAATATGAAAGAAAATCGATACCGTAATTTCTACAATCTTAACTTTTAATAAATACATTTTGTCACTGTTAAATGTACGGACTACTGTGCTAACAACCGAAATATAAAATATTATTAATATAACAGCCAGCCCTGTAATTTTTGCATTTATTATTTGTAAATGTTACAGTTTGTCACTGTTAAATGTACTAACTATTAGACTGTTTACAGAAATAGGCCGTATTATATATAACAGCCAACACTGTAATCTTTACAAATAATATTTGTAAAACATACATTCTGTCGCTGTTAAATATACGAACCACTGGGCTCATAACGGAAATGTACTGGAAGATAAATTTAAAAGCCAACACTGTAATCTTTGCATTTATTATTTGTAAATGTTACAGTTTGTCACTGTTAAATGTACTAGCTATTGGACTGATTACAGAAATAGGCCGTATTATATATAACAGCCAACACTGTAATTTTTACAAATAATATTTGTAAAATATACATTTAGTCGCTGTTAAATATACAAACCACTGGGCTCATAACGGAAATATACTGGTAGATGAATTTAAAAGCCAACACTGTAATCTTTGCATTTATTACTTGTAAAAGTTACAGTTTGTCACTGTTAATTGCATTAAGCATTGTACTAATAACGGAAATACACCGTAATATGAAAGAAAATCGATACCGTAATTTCTACATTCTTAACTCTTAATAAATACATGTTGTCACTGTTAAATGTACGGACTACTGTGCTAACAACCGAGAGGGAAACCTTGCGTATAAGTTCTCCTTGTTTTGCATACTTTTTTTGCAAAGCATAAAATGCATCTCACACCATCCCCCACCCCTCTTTTCATCTCTGTTGGATACTTAACGACCAACAGGTGCCTGTCTCAGTAAATAACCTGACCACATGGGGCAGGAACACAGGTATCTCCTGCCTGTGTCAATGTCCCAATGAACTCACTGTCACTACGGTCCCATTATATTTATACACAGACATGACATGTACAGTTTCACCATTTAAATTCAAGATCCCTTCAAACCACACTTTCTCTTGATTTGACCGACTGACATACAGGGAAAGAGAGAGAGACAGAAAGAAAGAGAGAGAGAAACAGACAGACAGACAGACAGACAGACAGAAAGATACAGACAGACAGAGAGAGAGGCTGACAGAGATAGATTTTTGTTTATATCTTTATTACTAAATCACTTTTGTTTACAGTTTTAAAGTTCAGAACCATACAACCTTATTATTTATTAGAGTTTAATTTATCCTTATATTTCATATTGTAATATAGTTTGGGGAAGTACTTTTCCTACTTTTCTGCAAAACATGTTCACACATCTCAGCTTCTCCTTTATTTCACAAACTGTAGATTCTTACTATTTATGGTGTTAATATTTATTTAACTTGCATTTTTATGTACAAGATACTTTTAGGTTACAGAAATATTCTTTCAAAGTCAATTCACAGATTCACTCATACTCAACACGTCAAGCAGAGGTCAATTTTCTATTAGATTTAGGGGAACCAAATTATGGAACTTTCCCCACCTAACAAAGAAATGTCCCTCTATAACATTTTTCAAAAATTGCCTAAAATGAATTCTAATTGCTGTTTTGTAAGCGTTCTATGTATTAGTGTTTATTTTATTTCTTGTTTGAACTGTTATATCTACATTTATAGATGTTTCACTTATCATTCCTATTGCTTAGGAAATACCACAGGGGTATAACCCAACATCCCTGAACAAGCCATGCTTACTTTCACATGCAAGCACATGCACACACTCAACACAATTACATTATTTTTCTTTTCTTTCTTTTTTTCTTTTGTTGTCTATCTTATGCATATTTCCTTTTATGTTTGCAATTTTGTAAAAGATTATAATATTATATAGATGGAGGCTTCAAATAAGACCAGTTGGCTTTTTGCATCTTCCAGCACAGTGATATTAATTTATCTCTCTTATGTTTGTTAATTTTTTTTATTTTATTGTTTGAATTGTGCAAATAAATAAACCTAAACCTAATAGCATTGTCTATGACTGAACACAGAATGTCCTTCAGAGATCAAATGTTCACAAAGAGAGGCAGACAGACAGACAGCCAGACAGAGAGAGAGATCAAAGTAGAGAGGGCCAGGTGTCAGTGATCAAACCAACAGCGCAATTAAAAAAAAAATAAAACGATCGGAGGCTGAACTTTTGAACCCGTTTGAGCGCCAGATCTACGCGCCGCGCTGCAGCTCTTCTTCTCCGGTGATTCACGAAGCGCCACTGAAGCAACAACAGCCGGACCCCTGGGAACATGACATCTCTTGTTGAGGTAAGAATACCAACATAATGTATTTGTCAGAGAGTAAACGCTTTCTTGAACGGTCTACATCAGGTGACGGTAGCGTTAGCTTAACCTCTCCAGTAAGGGGTTGAGCTAACGTTACGTTAGCCGCGCTTAGCTACATTTACATTTGAGGCTTGGTTCTCTGCAGTTCTGTGTCGCCTTGGACGTCAAGATAGCTTAGTTAACTTAGTTATCTAATAGTTGAGTGTGTTTACTTTTCTTTAACATCGTCAATGTAACGTAGGTTATAGGTTTATGTGTTAAACGTTAGCTAACATTAGCTTACTTTACCAAAGGTTAGCTAATGTAATGCTTTGCTATAGGTTAGGTTTATTACTGTGGCAGGTCGGTTAAGACACAGAGGGCCTACGTGCTACATACTTTATCTAATAACCACGTTTTTATTTAAGTGCTTTAAAGCTGGTTGCAAGCAGACATGTGTTAGATATGAAGGTTTAAAGCTAATTTATACCGGAGGCATGACATTAACATCTCTACTGTCTGTTAACGTGACTGACTGGACGGCTGTCCACGTGACCGCTTATAAATGCGCTGTAGCGTTGTGTGTGAAGCTTTTGTCAAGACACAAAACAGCTAACAGCTCCTGAGAAGGAGCTCCGTGTGGAAGACGAGTGAGCTGTCCAGTGAGTGGATGCAAACACGTTTTCATGTTCAGATCTTCATTTACTGCCCACATTATCAGATGAGGATGTCTCCCTCAGAGTCAGTATTTAAATTTATGCAAGACCAGTTGGTACAGATAATTAATATTTACTTTAATCTTGTAAAATGTAATACATTTGTTCCTGCCACCTTTCAGGCTTTGCAATCCAACTTGGCTGTGGACTTGGATGGGAACAACTTGCTGGCCTTAATGACACCCAGAAAAACGGTGCGATTCTAATCCATTTAAATGCCAAAATCAAGCATTTTTTGTTTTTAAAGATGTCATTTGTGTTTTACTCAACAGCAGAAATAGAGAGAGAAAGAGACAGGAAACACAGTGGACCGAGGAAAAGATCTGCAGAAAAGAGCCCACCGGAAATCAAACTGCAATGATAACATGTGACACGTGAGTGTAAATTTAATTTACAACCTTTGCATTGAAAAGAGGAAATTTGATGCTTGAGAAGATTTATTTTTTTTATGGAAGATGTCTTCCTCTCTTCCTTTATCTCCTTAGTCTTTATTTCAGGTTTGATTACGACTACAAGCTTGGACCTTCACATGGACCTCATCACCTTCTTTGCTGTTCTACTAGTCTAACCGTATCATCGGATCCAAGTTTTGTCAAGGATAAATATGGTAAGTTTGTTGTAAAGTTCAATTTATGTTAATTTAACAAAAGAAGGCTTTAGACTCATCTATTTCTGTAAGTACTGTGCTGCCATTTCATGTTCAAACAGTGTATACATGTATTGTTAGTGTTAAACAATGCATAAATCTAGGCATTGCATACTTGTCTTTTTATGAAATATTTTATTCTACTCTCTCACCATTTTGTACATACAAAAGGTATTATGTGAATAACCTTGCAACGGTGTAAGTGCTATATAAAGTAATATTATTGGTATTGTTGTTACTGTTATTACTGTTAATGTTTTCTATTTTGTCTTTTTTTTTCTGGCTGTAGAGAGGATCATGTCAGCCCACAACAAACACCAGATTAACTTGTGTCTTCTAGCAGAAATGATGACAACGCCTGCCTAAAGTTCCAGTTTCCTGAACATCATGCCATATCTGTATGCGATTCTGTCTCACCTGTCTTCACTCTGGACCAATGACTCAGACACC
This sequence comes from Cottus gobio, assembly GCA_023566465.1. Lineage (NCBI taxonomy): Eukaryota > Metazoa > Chordata > Actinopteri > Perciformes > Cottidae > Cottus > Cottus gobio. The sequence continues at coordinate 879,087 of CM042226.1, forward strand.
AGTCTTTTCAAGGCCTAACTAGAGGTAAGCAGTGATATAGTTCAGTTCAGCAAACTATAACAAGCACAACTCAAACATAACTTCACATAATGGATCATTCTCAGGGCCAGGGCCCGAGACAACAGCTTCATGCAAACATAGAAGAAATCATAAAACTGTAAGATAGTTTTGCATTAGTAAAAAAATATATATATTGTGCTCTGAACTGATATCACTCTGAAATTTAATTTCATGTAGCAGTAACATGTCATTAGATTTAGGACTTGTAAATGCAGGGGCATTGTTTCCCATTGGACTAGGTCTCCTGTATGGCAAAGGGGTATTAGCTATTGCACACTGAGTATTTTTAGTTATTAAAATGCCATACAACTCCACAACAGCTTTTCTTTTTTTTTTGCATCAATAATTGTGTTATTGTTTTTAGAGGCATTTAAAAGTCCTATGTTATTGAATCTGAAAAAATACAAACATTCTTTTTATTTATATCCTTAATTAGATGTGCTGTTACCCTGGTTTTTAAAACATGAACTATGTGAAATTTGATGATATTCTTGAGTGGAGGCATCTGTAGGCTGCAATATTACAGAAATTTAACGTGTTTATGCCTTTGCGCAAAGATCGGTCTTAACATTCGACCTGATACTTATTTATTTGTATTAACTATAAAGGTGTGTTTTATTTTTTTCTAAGTCAGTTAAGCTCAGTTTAACACCATAAGGCAATGAATGTTTCTCTGTGTAGGCATCATGCTCAAGCGCTGCGTCAATCTAACTTTGCCTTTTGTTTCTGTTTTTGTGCTGCAGAGAGGATCATCCCGATCCACAGTGAACGCTTGATGATCAAGATACAAGTCCTCAAGCAGGACGTCCTGAACCGCTCAGCTTCCTGAACTTTGGGTCTGTGGAGACTATACCATGTTGGGTGCCCTCTTCAGTCAAGTCTGGACACAGCGGCTCGTTACTCTTGATCAACTTGGGGCAAGTGGCTAACCTTTTCATGTTTATTCATGAATAATCCTTCATGTCCACATGCTGATTCTTCAAGATCTCAACAATGCTTTGTGAGTATACGGTGCAAGTTATAAGATCAGATCAACCTGGTTTTCACAGAAAATGTTTTATTTCTTAAGGTTTATCAACGATGGTCTGTATTTTGATTTACAATACGTTTTATTTAATATTTCCTGATGTTGACTGGGAAATGTATGCCAACCAATTGTAATACGTTATACGTTGTACCATATGTTTTTGCAATGGAATTCTGGCAACTACAGTTGCCTTCAATTTGCTTTGAACTTTCTAATAAAATACCGTAACTCATACAGTTGTACTGTGTTTATCTCTGAGAAAGGCTGCAATTAGGTTCACGGAATAACTGCTGTTTTTAAAAGATATACCGTAATGTCTTATACGTTCTCACTTTATTTTTTACGGTGAACTTCTGGCAACCACAGCTGCCGGTAATTTACCGTTAATTTGAACTTTTCAATAAAGTAATGTATCATACAGTTGTACTGTGTTTTTAACTGAGAAATACTGTAATTAGGTTTACAGTATAACTGCTGTTTATAAAATAATTTACCGTAAACGCATTTATATGATAGCTGTTATTTCTAAAGCAAATAACCGTAAACAGGTTTACGATATATCCTTTTTTTAATTGTAATTTACCGTAAACAAAAGACAGTTCTCAACTGTGAATTTTACAGGTGCAAAAAAATATACCGTAATGTCTTGTACGGTGTCACTTTATTTATTACGGTAAAGTTCTGGAAACCACAGCTGCCGGTAATTTACCGTTAAATTAAACTTTTTAATAAAGCACCGTAAAATATCATACAGCTGTACTGTGTTTTTAACTGAAAAAGACTGTAATTAGGTTTACAGTATAAGTGCGTTTTTTTAAATATAGTTTACCGTAAACACGTTTATAACATAGCTGTTATTTCTAAAGAAAATAACCGTAAACACGTTTATGATATTTCCGTTTTCTTTATAGTAATTTACCGTAAACAAAAGACAGTTCTCAACTGTGAATTTTACAGGTGCAAAAAAATATACCGTAATGTCTTGTACGGTGTCACTTTATTTATTACGGTAAAGTTCTGGAAACCACAGCTGCCGGTAATTTACCGTATATTTCACGATTTTTTTTTTACAGTGTGGAGCCCAGGAAGCGGAAGGACTCCACAGCTTTGACGGGGGAGTCACACAGGGTGAGAGGGGCTGGTGGGGCTGAGATCTTTCTGAAGTCCACAACCATCTCCACTGTCTTCAGAGCGTTGAGCTCCAGGTTGTTTTGGCTCTACAGCTAGCTGATGAGCTGTAACGAGACACACACACACACATACACACACACACACACACTCACACTCGTGCACGCGCACACTCACTCTCCATATTTGACATAATGGTCATTAATCATCCATCAATGATTCTCTTTTTTCTCTTTCATTTAATTTGCCACCTCGCCTCTCGGTCCTCGTTAAGACTCGTTAGTCCGTCTGGACGTCCTTGTGTCCAATAAAACTTCTTAACGAGCTTTTGTGACGGAGCGCAGACCTCAGACAGTGAAATATGAGTTGATGGACAGGAAACACACTTAGAGACGTCTTAACGGGTATAAGACGCCTGGGTCTTTCATTATGATGTTACTGCGGGGGGGGGGGGGGGGGAGGGGGGAGGTGTGAGTGTCTAAATCCAACCCATGATGATGGGTTGGATATTTCATTCTCTACTGATCATAAATTATGTTTCAGTCCGGACGTCATCGTCTTCTCTAGAGAAGTGCTGGACTAAAAACAAATAAACAAAATCAATGTTTCCGTGAGGTAATAGTGAGATCTTCTGCCCCCTTGTGGCCGAACAACCGAGAACGTACACAACTTTTTAAGTGACGACATTTTGAGTCAACATGCTGTTTAGTGGAATGACAATACGATCTTTTGATTTTAATGATACAATCCTCCTCAGCAGATCTTCATGGCTGTAGACCTCCTTTCATCCGTCTGCCCACAGCGTACACAACGTTCTGCTCTGCGACGTTCATCACGTTCTGAGGGAACTGAGAATAAATCAGCTGGCTGTCTGGCAGAGCAGCAGAACCCATTTTCATAATTTGAGTGAAAAGTGCTTTTGGCTGCAGAAGCCTCTGAGGGTCAAACTGCTCATAAGTGGCATCAGACCAGGTGGAGAATCCTGAAGGCCTCCAAGAACAGGCCGCCGCCGAGGAGAGGTGGCAGGAAGTCAAACAGAACACGCCTCCCTTGATTCCCGTCTCCAGACGAGGCCCCAGAGCCGAGGCTTGATCCGTCGTCACTGCAGATTAACGGAGTGCAGCAGTAAGGACTCTGCAGGCTGACGGTGTTTTATCTGGAGCCGACAGACGCAGCAGGGCGAGCGAGAGCTAAAGAAAGCAGAGCGCCTTAATTGTGCCACTAAATGTATGCACACGGTAAAATTGATGCTGAAAAAGGAAAACGAAGGCACTTTAGAGGTTCAATTTGAGCGTTATCCCCTAAGAATTAATTGTCTGTTTAAAATTAGTGCAGTTGATTGTATAAATCCACTCTGACCTATATGCACGGGGGGGGGGGCGCTCACTGCTAACACGCAACGAGCGCAGGATGAAAGTAGGAAACTTTGTTTTTTGTTGAAGGGAAATGTTTGTTTCTGAACTCAGTCAAAGGAGGTGATGTACGTTTCCTCTCATCTTCTATTTTCTGTGAAGAGGAAGATTAGCAACGAAGCTGTGAGGATGAAGACTTCACTGATGGAGCCGAGGCTCAGGACCAGAGCCTCCTACTAACAGCAGGGGTCCAGGTCTTTGTGTGAAGACGTAGCGTTACGTCGTGGCGTCACGTCGTGGCGTTACGTTGTGTTGCTGTCAGCGTGATACAAGGCTGATATTGTGCGCTGCATGTGTGCACACTAAATTAATGCCAGATTCAAATTCATAAGTCAGAACGCTTTGTGGCGATGAAAACCAGAGCCGGGAATAAAAGAACTGGTGCGATATTAAAGTTCATGCAAAAGGAGAAAGCTTGTGTGGTCGTGAAGTAAAGTTCAAAATTCAAGAATTATGGGAAAAAAAAGATCTCATCATTTCCGAATATCTCTCTCTCTCTCTAATAAAATACTTTAGATGTGAATCTCTCTTTTGTGCACGAGGCGTAAAGCGTTCTGATATCAAAGGAGGCGGAGCCACTGAGAGTCAGCTGACGACAGTTATTGTAAACAAACTGCGGATCGCGTTCCTTCTGGATTAAAAGCAAACTTAATTTTAGTTTAATAGTTCATTTTAAATAGTTTCCAAAGATTCCAAATAAGTCTGACTGAACATTGATGATGTAAAACATTATGCACAAGATCGATGTTAACAGCCTTAAAGATGATTATTATTGCTATTATTACTATAATTATTATTATTATTATTACTATTATCATTACTATTATTATTATGATTATTATTATTACTATTATTATTATTATTGCTATAATAATAATAATAATTATTATTATTATTATTATTACTAAGCCTAACTGGAGTCTAAAGCGGGTTCTTCTTCTTCTTTTACTCTGATTGATTCCTGTCAGTTATTAATTTAGTTTCATGAAAGATGTAATCCTTCACTCTATGAACATAATTAATAAAACATATTTTAGTTATTTAAATATAATAAATATGGAAATACAGTTCATTTAATTTGGCTTCAGCTGAAATTTGATTATAACCCAAATATGATTTATTGTTGATGAATACATGTTCAGCAGAAGATGAAGTCATTTTATTTCCCAGCCTGAACATGGATCAGCTCTTTATAATATTCATCTCCAGCTCTTTATAATATTCATATCCAGCTCTTTGTAATATTCATATCCAGCTCTTTATAATATTCATATCCAGCTCTTTATAATATTCATATCCAGTTTTGATCCCGTTTACGTGTCTGAGTGGATACATCATGTTTGTTTATGCTTCTCTCCCTCCATACTTCTGATTTTAATAATCCTCCGTCTGCATCTTTTATTCATGCTGCACTCTCAGGCGGCAAGGAAGGCAAGGAAGGAAAGGAGAAGGGAGGAGAAGAAAAGAGGAAGGGAGAGAGAAGGAAAGGAGAAGGAAAGAGGAAGTGAGGGAGAAGGCCACTAAAGACCACTAAAGTCCACTAAAGTCCACTAAAGACCACTAAAGTCCACTAAAGTCCACTAAAGACCACTAAAGACCACTAAAGTCCACTAAAGTCCACTAAAGACCACTAAAGACCACTAAAGCCCACCATTAAAGACCACTAAAGACCACCCCCATAGACCACCACTAAAGATCACTAAAGACCACCACTTAAGACCACCACTAAAGACCACCACTAAAGACCACCAAAGACCACTAAAGACCACCACTTAAGACCACCACTTAAGACCACCATAGACCACCATAGACCACCAAAGATCACTCAAGATAACTAAAGACCACCACTAAAAACAGTAAACACTACAACATAAAGGTATTGACTGAGTACATCTTTTCATGTCAACTAATAATAACAAACCAGGTGTTTTTAAAAACAGATGTGTCACAGAAATATTGATAATCAATATTTTCATTATTTTCTTTCTCCGCTGTGGCATCGAAACTAAGGAACCGAGCAGCGGAACGAGCTGAAGAACAGACGAGACTTCTGATCCACTGTTGAGGTCACTCAGCATTATGCACGACTTAAATATAGTGTTTATTTATGGAACATCCTTCTACTTAAATTATTGTTATTGTTTCCAAATAAACTATTATCCATTTAAAAGTCCATTGCATTTCTTTTACTGGTGATGTATTCCCTTGTTTCCAGAGGGGAGGTATGTTTGCTTCATTATCTGAAGTCAGAAGTGAGCAAATATAATAAATTGAAGAGAAAATTTAATTAAAAAGTTTAGTTGGTGCCATGTCCCTGAAGATTCATCACCGCTCTCATACCAGCAGTCATTTCATTCAATGTTTGCATAGAAAATATGAATCCGTGCAGCTTTAGATGTCCTTTGGCACAAGCTATCTGGCAGAACGCCCCTTTAACTACTAACTGGCAGAACACCCCTTTAACTACTAACTGGCAGAACACCCCTTTAACTACTAACTGGCAGAACACCCCTTTAACTACTAACTGGCAGAACACCCCTTTAACTACTAACTGGCAGAACACCCCTTTAACTACTAACTGGCAGAACACCCCTTTAACTACTAACTGGCAGAACACCCCTTTAACTACTAACTGGCAGAACACCCCTTTAACTACTAACTGGCAGAACACCCCTTTAACTACTAACTGGCAGAACACCCCTTTAACTATTAACTGGCAGAACACCCCTTTAACTACTAACTGGCAGAACACCCCTTTAACTACTAACTGGCAGAACACCCTTTTAACAGCTAACTGGCAGAACACCCCTTTAACTACTAACAGGCAGAACGCCCCTTTAACTATTAACTGGCAGAACGGCCCTTTAACTACTAACTGGCAGAACACCCCTTTAACTACTAACTGGCAGAACGGCCCTTTAACTACTAACTGGCAGAACACCCCTTTAACTACTAACTGGCAGAACGCCCCTTTAACTACTAACAGGCAGAACGCCCCTTTAACTACTAACAGGCAGAACGCCCCTTTAACTACTAACTGGCAGAACGCCCCTTTAACTACTAACAGGCAGAACGCCCCTTTAACTATTAACTGGCAGAACGCCCCTTTAACTACTAACTGGCAGAACACCCCTTTAACAGCTAACTGGCAGAACACCCCTTTAACTACTAACTGGCAGAACGCCCCTTTAATTGCTAACTGGCAGAACGCCCCTTTAATTGCTAACTGGCAGCACGCCCCTTTAACTGGCTCATCGATACCCAGCTGACGTAAATAAACACAATAAACAAGTACTAGCATCCAGGAGACAGCAGCACCTCAGCTTAGTGGAGGGAAGAACGTCACATGATGCTCTGAGACCAGAAACTGCTGAATAACCGCCATTATTATTATATACACACACACCTGGACTCCTCCCCTTTAACAATGAGCTGAGAGGAAGTAAAAGAGCTGAAGAAGTGCAGCTTCAACGCCCTTCAGTGGTTTTCTTGCTTTCAGCCACAAAGATTTAAAAGACGCGGCAGTGAGAAGCATCGAGGTCCATCAAGGTCCTGGATGCACATGGAGGTCCTGGATGCACATGGAGGTCCTGGATGCACATGGAGGTCCTGGAAGCACATGGAGGTCCTGGAAGCACATGGAGGTCCTGGAAGCACATGGAGGTCCTGGAAGCACATGGAGGTCCTGGATGCACATGGAGGAAGTGACTCGTTAAGGCCTCTTGCCGCCGCCTCCATCCCGACTGTGTCATGGTTCTGGAGGACTTCTGCTTGAAGGGTCAACGCTAAAACAACTGTCGCTGGAGTGAAGCAAGGAGATCGATGGAGGTCGTTCTTCTTTAATTGCTTCTGCAAATGGGTCCTCAATCAAACGAGCGAGCCGGTCCCAGGGCATTACTGCTGATGAGATGGCCCTGGCTCCGCCCCCGGCCCCGCCCCCTACAGACGGCATGTCCTTCATCCCTCATTTCCTCGACGTGTGTCCGGCCCTCGTCTTTCTGCTTCCTCTTCTCTGCAGCTGCAGCTGCTGGAGGATCTGAACACACACTCTAGACCTCGTGACCTTCATCTGATGATGACGAGCGCTCATACTCACCTCTCATGTCCTTCACGAACAAACAGGAAGAATCTGCTGAGAAATCAGAGAACAAAACAACGTCAGGCCACCAGAGCTCTGCTGAGTCAGAACCACCACCGGACCTGATGGAGGACCAGCTGCTGGACCGGGTCCTCTTCAGCGTCACGGAGTAGAGGAAGTAGAGGAAGTAGAGGAAATAGAGGATAAAGGAAGTAGAGGAGATATTGAGGCGCTCAGCTTGTTTCCCTTTAGAAACCCTTTCAGTGTAAAGTTAATTTATTATTATTATTATTATTATTATTTTGTGTATTTTCTTTTTATTTATGTCTCTCTTCAGTATCTCTTATGATCTTATTAAGACAGCTATGATTTCATAATAAAGCATCAGCACTGCTTCAACTAACACATCACATTCTATTAAGACACACACACACACACACACACACACACACGCAAATGTGCTGCAATCTGGTTATAGATCCTATTTAAAGTCTCTGAGATGGAGTGAGAGCAACAGCTGGACGAGTGAAAGAGTGAGAGAGTGAGAGAGTGAGAGAGAACGAATGACAAGAAGAAGGTGTGAAGACCAGAGAGATGACAGAAGGTTCAGAGCTGGAGACTCAGATGAAGATGAAGAACACTCGTCATCACCAGATGAAGTTCACCTCGTTAGCGCCATGACTCAGGATATGATCACGATTAGTCATCGAGCTCACGTCCTGGAAACCACAAGGAAACTGAATATTCTCAGAGATGATTAAATCATAAACCTGCCGATGCACATTTATGATTTATTAATCTGATCTTTTACATACTATGAGGACCCTAAAACACACTAATCTATAAAGTAACCAGAAATCAATAACTTGATAATAGAGAGAGAAGTAAAAGCTTGAGGAATGAACAGATGACAGGAAATAAATAAATATGAAACGCTGAAGGACACTTCCTCCTCTTCCTCCTCTTCCTCTCTCAGAGGAAACAAAAGGTGAAAGAGACTAATGTGTGAAAGTGTGTTCAGGACGACTGTGTGTGTGTGTGTGTGTGTGTGTGTGTGTGTGTGTGTGTGTGTGTGTGTGTGTGTGTCGCGAATCGCCACCTTAACGCGGTGAAGGAGTTTGAGTGGCTCAATGATCCTGGGAGCTATGTTGTCCGGGGCATCTGCCCCTGGTAGGGTCTCCCAAGGCAAACAGGTCTCGGGGGAGAGCCCAGACTAAGAGCGGTTCAAAAAACCCTGATGATAAGCAGCCCTAGGACTGAAGTTACCTCGCCCGGACCAGGGAAACCGGGGCACCCTCCAGGATCCAGACCCGGGAGGCGAGCTCGTCGGCGAGCGTCTGGTGGCCGGGCTTTCGCCCATGGGGCCCGGTCGGGCTCAGCCCGAAGAAACACCATGGTGCAGCCACCCTGTGGACCCACCACCCGCAGGGACAGACATCGGGGTCGGGTGCTATGTAGACCGGGCGGCGGGCCGGGCAGGGGGCCTGGGCGAGCCGATCGCCCGCGACATAGACTAGCTCTAGGGACGTGGAACGTCACCTCGCTAGCGGGGAAGGAGCCGGAGCTGGTGAGGGAGGTGGAGCGTTACCAGCTAGATATAGTTGGGCTCACCTCCACGCACAGCGCTGGCTCTGGAACCAAACTCCTGGAGAAGGGTTGGACTTTGTTCTTTTCTGGAGTCGCCCAGGGTGTGAGGCGCCGGGCGGGAGTGGGGATACTCACGAGTCCCCGGCTGAGCGCCGCCGTGTTGGAGTTTTCCCCGGAGAACGAGAGGGTCGCCTCCCTGCGCCTACAAGTTGCGGGGAGTAAGGCTCTGACTGTTGTTTGTGCTTATGCACCAAACAGCATTTCGGAGTATCCGGCCTTCTTGGAGTTGGTGGGAGGGGTCCTGGAAAGGGCGCCGCCTGCCGACTCCATAGTTCTCCTGGGAGACTTCAACGCTCACGTGGGCGACGACAGAGAAACCTGGCGGGGAGTGATTGGGAGGAACGGCTTGCCTGATCTGAACCCGAGCGGTGTTTCGTTGTTGGACTTCTGTGCTAGCCACAGTTTGTCCATAACAAACACCATGTTTGAACATAAGGTGGCTCATAAGTGTACCTGGTACCAGAACACCTTAGGCCGGAGATCAATGATCGACTTCGTAATCGTATCATCTGATCTGCGGCCGTATGTTTTGGACACTCGGGTGAAGAGAGGAGCAGAGCTGTCAACTGATCACCACCTGGTGGTGAGTTGGATCAGATGGCGGGGGAGTCGGCCAGAAAGACCTGGCAAGCCCAAACGTGTAGTGAGGGTGAACTGGGAACGTCTGGCGGAGGATCCTGTCCGGGAGGTCTTCAACTCCCACCTCCGGAAGGACTTCTCACACATCCAGAGGGAGGTTGGGGACATGGAATCCGAGTGGATCATGTTCAAAGCCTCTATTGTGGACGCGGCCGCTAGGAGCTGTGGTCGGAAGGTCATCGGTGCCTGTCGTGGCGGCAACCCGAGAACCCGGTGGTGGACACCGGGGGTGAGGGAAGCCGTCAAGCTGAAGAAGGAGGCCTTTCGGGCTTGGTTGGCCCAGGGGTCTCCTGAAGCAGCTGACAGGTACAGGCAGGCCAGAAGGACTGCAGCTGCGGTGGTCACGGATGCTAAAACTCGGGCATGGGAGGAGTTCGGGGAGGCCATGGAGAAGGACTTTCGGTTGGCCTCAAGGAGATTCTGGCAAACCATCCGACGACTCAGGAAGGGAAAGCAGGGCCTTCCCCAGGCTGTTATCAGCGGGGGAGGGGGGCTGCTGACCCAGACAGAGAATATCGTCGGGCGGTGGAAGGAGCACTTTGAGGAACTCCTAAACCCGGTCAACATGTCCCCTGAACAGGGGGCAGCGCCTGAAGACTTGGGGTTGGATGAACCCATATCCCTGGCAGAGGCCACTAAGGTAGTCAAAAAGCTCCTTGGTGGCAAGGCGCCGGGGGTGGATGAAATCCGCCCTGAGATGCTGAAGGCGCTGGACTTTGTTGGGCTGTCTTGGCTGACACGCCTCTTCAATGTCGCATGGGGGTCGGGCACAGTGCCCATGGACTGGCAGACCGGGGTGGTGGTTCCCATCTTCAAGAAGGGGGACCGGAGAGTGTGCTCGAATTATCGGGGTATCACACTACTCAGCCTCCCGGGAAAAGCTTATGCCAGGGTGCTGGAACGGAGGCTCCGACCGTTTGTCGAACCTCGGATTCAAGAAGAACAGTGCGGGTTTCGTCCTGGTCGTGGAACAGTGGACCAGCTCTTTACCCTTGCAAGGATACTGGAGGGGTCCTGGGAGTTTGCCCAACCAGTCTACATGTGCTTTGTGGACTTGGAGAAGGCTTTCGACCGGGTCCCTCGGGGCTTTTTGTGGGGGGTGCTGCGGGAGTATGGTGTGCCGGACCCGTTGCAACGGGCCATCCGGTCACTGTACGCCTGCAGTAGGAGCTGTGTTCGTATCCTCGGCAGTAAGTCAGATACGTTCCCGGTGGGTGTTGGCCTCCGCCAGGGCTGCCCTTTATCACCGGTCCTGTTCGTGACTTTCATGGACAGGATATCTAGGCGCAGCCGTGGGGCGGAGAATGTCAGGTTCAGGGATCTCAGGATAGCCTCTCTGCTGTTTGCAGATGATGTGGTCCTGTTTGCCTCCTTGGACCATGACCTCCAGCATTCACTGGGGCGTTTTGCAGCCGAGTGTGAAGCGGCGGGGATGAGAGTCAGCACCACGAAATCTGAGGCCATGGTGCTCTGCCGGAAACCGGTGGATTGCTCCCTCCGGGTGGGGACAGAGTGCCTACCACAAGCGAAGGAGTTCAAGTATCTCGGGGTCTTGTTCACGAGTGAGGGTAAAATGGAGCGGGAGATCGACAGGCGTATCGGTGCGGCTGCAGCAGTAAAACAGGCGTTGCACCGGGCCGTCTTGGTGAAGAAGGAGCTGAGCCGAAAGGCAAAGCTCTCAATTTACTGGTCGGTCTACGTCCCAACCCTCACCTATGGTCACGAGCTGCTTGACCTGCTGCCTCCGCGACCCGAACCCGGATAAGCGGTGGAAAATGGATGGATGGATGGATGAAACGCTGAAGGACACTTCCTCCTCTTCCTCCTCTTCCTCTCTCAGAGGAAACAAAAGGTGAAAGAGACTAATGTGTGAAAGTGTGTTCAGGACGACTGTGTGTGTGTGTGTGTGTGTGTGTGTGTGTGTGTGTGTGTGTGTGTGTGTGTGTGTGTGTGTGTGAATTTCCTCATCTGGAGTTTCAAAGCAAATAAAAGGTGAAAAATGTGAAAGAACTTCTGCTCAGAGTCTCAGAGACACAGAACAAGAGAGAGAGAGACAGAGAGACCGAACGAGAGAGAGAAAGAGAGAGAGAGAGAGACAGAACGAGAGAGAGAAAGAGAGAGAGAGAGAGACAGAGAGACAGAACGAGAAAGAGAGAGAGGAGAGAGAGAGAGATAGAGACTTCCTGGAAGGAAGGAAGGAAGGAAGGAAGGAAGGAAGGAAGGAAGGAATGAGGGAAGGAAGGAAGGAAGGAAGGAAGGAAGGAAGGAAGGAAGGAAGGAAGGAAGGAAGGAAGGAAGGAAGGAAGGAAGGAAGGAAGGAAGGAAGGAAGGAAGGAAGGAAGGAAAGAAGGAAGGAAGGGCCGACAATGGAGGAAAGAAAACAAGGTATAAAAAGACACAAAAAGGAGAGAGTGAAAAAGAGGAAAAAGGAAGCAAGAAAGAGAGAAAGAGAAACAAAATAGGAGGAAAGAAAGAAGCTTGTGACGGCTCATTGCTGCCCCCATCTGGTCACCAGCAGAACAAACTTCATGATTCTCACTAATGAGAATCTTTTGGTGTTATAATAAAAATACGTCTTTATTTTATGTGTTTATTTTTCAGTGAAAATTAGTGAAATCAATAAATGTTCAATAAGTTAAATCTCATTTCTTCAGGTTCTCTTATGTGAGTCATTCATCATAGAATACGTAATGCCCCCCAGAAAACGAAGGAATCCAGAGCCTGGAAGACGGCCTGAAGGGCATCACTCGGCCCTCCAATGCCCTTCAGCTGAATGCCGTCTGCCACTCATCTCTAATCCGGACCGGGTGATGCCGAGCTTGGTGAAGCCGGTAGCTCCTTGAAGTAACTCAGAGGCTGTTGTGATGATCGGCAAAGGGTACCGGTTCTTCACTGTGATCTCGTTCAAGCCCGGTAGTCCATGCGGGGTCTGAGGGTCTGGTCCTTCCTCCCCACGAAGAAGAATCCGGACCCGCAGCAGACGATGAGGGACGGATGAGACCGGCAGCCAGAAGGGCGGTGTAAAGACATGGCCTTGGACTTGTTGAATACCTCTTTGAAGTCCAGTACTCAGTGGGGACCCCCGTCAGTTCCGGCGTGGAGTCGGTGAGAGGGGAACCCTGCGGTGGGGCGGCAGACTTGGTGAAAGGAGGTGTGGTCCAACTCCCAAAGGCCCCAGTAGCCCAGTCAATGTTGGGATTGTGTCGACGCAACCAGGGGTATCCCAGAACCAGGGGAAGCGGATGGTCTCGTGGTGGTTGCCGGACAGGAGCAGGTGGACTGGAAGGGTCTGGTGTGTCACCGTCCCCAGAACATGACCGAAAAGGAAGCTCACTGGGGAAGCGAACCTGGTCGATCCCTCGTCCATAAAGGACGCATCTGCTCCCGAAGTCAGGAAGGTGAAAACAGTCTGGGGGCCCCGGGAAGCAGCAGCTTGGCATGGAAAAGGGGTCTTTGAAGACCTTGCGCAGCTCATCAGAGAGGAAGGAGGCACCGGCACGAGTCACAGGCAGGAGTCCTGGTTTGCCAAACTGTGGCGGACATCGGAGGAGTTGGCGACCAACCGAGTCTCGTGTTGCAGGATCGCCAGCTCGATCGACCCGAACCGGGTCTGCTGAGTCCATGTTGGGCCAGATCGTACTGTAAGGGGGTGCTAAGAACCCAGATGCAGTAGACAAGATTCCAGAATCGCTTTACCAAACTTTATTCCAGACAGGTTTAACAAGATCAAAAACAGTCCGGATCGGCACAAAAAACAAAAGCAAATAACAACAAACCGATCAGAAGAGATCTTTTATTACTGGTAATAAAACTATAGATACATTGTTTCATACTCGTAATAAAACTATAGATACATTGTTTCATACTCGTAATAAAACTATAGATACATTGTTTCATACTCATAATAAAACTGTAGATACATTGTGTCATACTCGTAATAAAACTATAGATACATTGTTTCATACTCGTAATAAAACTATAGATACATTGTTTCATACTCATAATAAAACTATAGATACATTGTGTCATACTCGTAATAAAACTATAGATACATTGTTTCATACTCATAATAAAACTATAGATACATTGTGTCATACTCGTAATAAAACTATAGATACATTGTTTCATACTCATAGTAAAACTATAGATACATTGTGTCATACTCGTAATAAAACTATAGATACATTGTTTCATACTCGTAATAAAACTATAGATACATTGTTTCATACTCATAATAATACTATAGATACATTGTTTCATACTCATAATAATACTATAGATACATTGTTTCATACTCGTAATAAAACTATAGATACATTGTTTCATACTCGTAATAAAACTATAGATACATTGTTTCATACTCGTAATAAAACTATAGATACATTGTTTCATACTCGTAATAAAACTATAGATACATTGTTTCATACTCGTAATAAAACTATAGATACATTGTTTCATACTCTTAATAAAACTATAGATACATTGTTTCATACTCATAATAATACTATAGATACATTGTTTCATACTCGTAATAAAACTATTGATACATTGTTTCATACTCGTAATAAAACTATAGATACATTGTGTCATACTCGTAATAAAACTATAGATACATTGTTTCATACTCATAATAAAACTATAGATACATTGTTTCATACTCATAATAAAACTATAGATACATTGTTTCATACTCTTAATAAAACTATAGATACATTGTTTCATACTCATAATAATACTATAGATACATTGTTTCATACTCGTAATAAAACTATAGATACATTGTTTCATACTCGTAATAAAACTATAGATACATTGTGTCATACTCGTAATAAAACTATAGATACATTGTTTCATACTCATAATAAAACTATAGATACATTGTTTCATACTCATAATAAAACTATAGATACATTGTTTCATACTCATAATAAAGCTATAGATACATTGTGTCATACTCGTAATAAAACTATAGATACATTGTTTCATACTCATAATAAAACTATAGATACATTGTTTCATACTCGTAATAAAACTATAGATACATTGTGTCATACTCGTAATAAAACTATAGATACATTGTTTCATACTCGTAATAAAACTATAGATACATTGTGTCATACTCGTAATAAAACTATAGATACATTGTTTCATACTTTGACTCAGAAACAACAGCTCGTTAAAACAGACACTTTGAAATGTTATTCAGGAAGCTGTCCTGTAAAGCACACACACACACACACACACACACACACACACACACACACACACACACACACACACACACACACCCCTGTGTCCTCAGTGTGAGCTGAGCCTCTCAGGTTATTTTGGGGGTCAGCTGTCGTTGGGCCCTCCCCCCCCCCCCCCTCTTCCTCCTCCTCCTCTTCCTCTCTCCTTCCTCTCCCTCTCGGTGTCTCTTCCTCACCTCCTCTCCTTCACTCCACTGTTCCCGGTAAGAGTCTTCTCTTCTCTTCCTCAGAAGTTCAACTAAACCAGCGTTGATGTTTTGTTTGGAAACTAAATTATAATGATATAATGATTTAAATGAGTGCTCTACTAATACTGTGTATTAATATACAAATACTCATGAATATATATTCATGCCTTCAGAGCGGGTCAGTCTCCATAAGCGATGGCTCAGCTGTTTATTACATACATTTCATTTATGGCTGTTCTCCTCTCGTGTGCCGTCATACATTCATTTGAACTGCGAGGATTCAGCATGAAGCCCTTTCTTCTTTTTATATTTGATGTAATATGAACTCTTGTATCTGAAGTACGGCATCAGTCCGACACAGAGGAGCTCTGAGGGCTGAAACCAGCTGAAGGCACTTCCTCCTCTCAGCTGCACGCCAGCTTTTAATGCCGTTTCTATTATTTTGTCCACCTCCCATTGGTTTGGATTTCGGGTTTAAACACACTT
>CM042226.1:897500-930000 GCA_023566465.1 Cottus gobio
AGTTGTGCGTCCTGCAGCACAGGTTGTGCGTCCTGCAGGACGAGCGCCGCAGCAGCATCGCCGCGCGCAGCAAACTGGAGGCTCTGTGCCGAGAGCTGCAGACACACTACGGCGAGCTGAGGGTGTGTAGCGCAGACACACACCAATGCACAACGAAGTGGTGATGAGGCAGCTGTAAGACCGGCCTTTCTCTCCTGCAGGAGGAGACCCTGCAGCGCTGCAGGGAGGACGAGGACAAGAGGACGGAGATCACCAGCCACTTCCAGGCGATGCTCACGGAGATCCAGGCTCAGATCGAGCAGCACAGCACGCGCAACGACAAGCTGTGCAGCGAGAACAGCAGCCTGACAGACAAGCTGGAGGGATTAATGAGCCAGTGTGAGATGAGGGAGGAGGTGAGGGGTCAAAGGTCATGGACAGGGGTCACTTCAGAATCCATCCATCAACACAACATTTAGAACAGCCACACTGATTTAATGAGAAAGTATGAAGATAAAACCAGTTATGTCTTGTTTATGTCTGCTGAATGAACTATAAAACACGTTCATTATCTTAAAATACGCCTTATTAGAACATGGCAAAGAAATACTGAACATAGTCAATACTGCATGAACAATATTCACATTAACTACATATAGCAGCAAGTTATTTACTCGTCAGCAAACTTGTTGAAATCTAAATGAGATGCCAGTTAATTTTTATTTATTTTTTAAAGTCATAAATAATAAATATATATATATATATCGCCGGCTATGAGCGGTTCATCGCTATGTGTGTCGGGTGGGCCGGCGACAGCCGGCCCACCCGACACACATAGCGATGAACCGCTCGCCGCTGCTCGCAGCTTTAATTGTATATATATATATACACATATATATATATATACAAACCAAGACAGCATACACAATCATCATGTTTCTCCACGTCAAGTACAGACCACATCACCACAATTCTATGTCAATCCAATACTGTTTGGCACATTTACTGTTTTGCCAGTAGGTGGCGCTAGCACTAAGTCAACACACATGCATCAAGTCACTCTGCGTGACGTGTAGACCAGGTCACGCCAATCCCATGTCAATCAGATGCTGTTTGGCTGATATCCAGTTTTGCCAGTAGGGGGCGCTATGACAAACCAAACATGTCTTCCTGTATTGTGCTCAGACCATGTCCAGCATCATGCATGAGAAGTTGTGGGAAGTTAGCATGAAGTGCCATGGAGTTACCACAGTACAGTTAGCACACAGAGAACAGCAGAGAGAGATAGACTGTCACACACACACACACACACACACACAAGCAAAGAGCATGTCACGTGAATCCCATGTCAATCAGATGCTGTTTGGCAGATTTCCAGTTTTGCCAGTAGGTGGCGCTATGACAAACCAAACATGTCTTCCTGTATTGTGCTCAGACCATGTCCAGCATCATGCAAGAGAAGTTGTGGGCTGTTAGCATGCAGTACCTAGGATTTACCAGACAGCATAGTATGCAGTTAATTGCAGCTACAACAGCACAGTATGACACAGAGAAGAACAGAAAACGGGTGCGTCTTTGGATGCACATAACGTCGTGGTTTGTGGGGCGGTTTGGCTAAATAGCACAACTTAAGGTCTCGAGGGTCTTGGGATCGCTACGGCACTGAGTTTCAGTCGATCGGATAAGTACTCTAGGACGAGTTCGTTAAAGTACGAATGCAAATTTCGTCCAAAAACAGCGAAAATCGTCAAAAATCGCCATATTGGCGGAATTACTGTGGCTCCCCCTATGGCCGAAATCGCACGAAATATTTATTGCAGGTAGAGGGATGCTATGTGCACAAAAGGTGACAATCTGAAAGGTTCTAGGACAAATAGTGTTAAAGTTATGAGCGTTGCAAGTTAGGACACGCCCCTAAGAGGTTCATTGGTCGATATCTCGTAAACGAAATGAGATATCCGAGAAATATGATGCACAGCAAGTTTGGTATGAATCGGACCAGGTATGTTGGAGAAATGCCAAAAACGGAGTTTTTCACAAAATTCAAAATGACGGAAAATTTTGGTAGGCGGACTTTATGCCTCTGAGAGGCTTTTTTTAGAGCAGGTGGAGACGGACATGTGTGAATTTTTTCAAGTCGATCGGACAATCTGGGCGAAGGGCGTCGCCGGGCCAACTTTGAGGGGGCGCTAGAGAGCAGGTTTTTTTTTCGCTAATTTGACGTCTATGTCAGATCGCAATTTTCGCCAAGCCGTGCCAAATTTGGTGCGGATTAGAACATGACACGTTGGGGAAAAAGCAGGTTGAATGTTAAAAATAAGAAGACGGTATAATAAAAATCCTAAAGAACGCAATAGGGTCCTTGCTGGACTGTCTTCGACAGTCGCTCGGACCCTAATAAATATGGTTAGTTTTAGTGTGTTTTTCATTCAAAACAAGCAGGTGAGTGATTGTGCGTGTATTGTGGTCTTCAGGGTCTGGAGAAGATCAACAAGCACCGCGACCTGCAGCACAAGCTGACTGAAGCCCGGCTGCAGCAGAACCAGGCCCTGCTGAGCGAGGCCCAGGAGACGCACAAGAGGGAGAAGGAATACGTGAGTGGGCCTTTCATCCTGTCACACTTTCATCCTGTCATATTCAGGATGTTTTACACATTGCATAATTGTTTTAAGTCAAAGCTGTCATAGGTTTTTTTACAGTACAGTAAAATGCACAATATTATAATACACACATACGGACCGTTTCTTTTTTATTAGGTCAATGTCATTTTAAACTATTATTATTATTTTATAATTTCCCCACAAACTGACTTCTTGTTACTCAGGAAAAATGTTTCATCGCTGCATAAATATAAATTAAATATAAATAAAATAATAACATTATATAATAATAAATAAATATAAATTAAATATCATTCACATAGTATCATCATTATGAATTATTATGTTTAACTCACATTATTCTCACATCAGTATTTATTGATCTTTTCCCTCATTTGATATTCGCTGTCTTCATTTCTTTCCGTAATATTTCATAAACGTGTGGTATTTCATGTGTGAGCCTTGACTGTAAAGTGTGTGTGCGTGTAACGGCTCCCCAGATTGACCCTGTGTTGTCTCCGTAGTTGCTTAGGGAGGCTATTGACAAAACAAAGAAATGCTTCGCTATGAAGGAGCAGGAGCTGACCATGAAGAAGAAGGTAAAGACCGCTAACGCGTCTCGTCTGCTCTCTCTAACCAGTTACTGGTTCAGGCTGCTGAGTGGAAACTGCAGACTCAGACCCTCAGAGAGCAGGGGACTGTGATGCAGGCGCAGGTGAATATGCACAGGCAGCACACACCTGGCGGCCGCGCAGGGGGCGGGTCCTACTGCAGGGGGCGGGTCCTCCTGCAGGGGGCGGGTCCTCCTGCGGGCCGAGGGTCCTCCTGCGGGCCGAGGGTCCTCCTGCGGGCCGGGGACCAGAGCTTTAGCAGCGCTGAGGTCGGGAGACACAGCGAAGGCCCTCCGATCGCTTAGAGGAGCTGGAGAGTCTGCTAGCTATTGCTTTGAGATTAGTATTATTTACATATTTCAAGAGTGAATTATTTTTATTTATTTTGAACATTTCTCAACAGTTTCATAGATTTCAGTCTAAAGATATGCATTTAAAAAACAGTTAAATTACCCTTTTTTAAACAACAACAGGTATAAATATTAAATTACAAAAGTTGGTTAACAATTAAAGACGTCAAATATCTTTAGTGGCTGATATTGTTATTGATCAATAGCAATTCATGATTTGTTTATAACTTCTTTGACAGTTAAGATATTTCTGACTATTTAAACCTAACTGCCAGCTTAGACCCAAATTTATGAATTTTATTTATTTATTAATTAATACTTAAACATCTAATATGTTCTGCTCTTCAGGAACAAACATAACACATTCAAATGCTCAAAAGACAGAAACTCAGTTCTGAAATCTTGAAATTCATATTTTATGTGAAGCAAAACATTCTCGACACACAGATGTTGGTAAAAAAGCAGGAATCAGAGTCTCAGGGTTCAGGTTCGCTCCAGACCTGGACCCTCTAGAACCAGGACTTGAGACTTGACTTGGACTGAAACAACGAGACGTTTGACTTGAGATCTGAAATGTAAAAACATTTTGGTTGCATGTTTTCTTACCTGCTCACAGTAATTCTAGTAATTCTTCTGCCTGTTGGAAGTTATATTTTCAATCCAGATGAGACAACGTGTTTCAACGTGTCAGCATCATTTCCACCTCTGCTCTTTTGTAACATTCACTTACAGCTTATCTTATAAGTGAACATCATGCTGGACTAATGTGTCACAGACTGAATGATGAATGGCCTTCAGCAGCGAGGCTCATGATTAATGACTGATGCACGTTGCAATTCATCACTTTCATTATCCAACACATCACGTCCCCGGGACTGAGGGCATGAATCTACTTTAACGTACGTTTAAGTGGCTTCACTCCAGGAGGAACGTATTCATCTCTTGGACAGGTGTTTCTTTTTTAACAAAGAGGCTTAGAAGCTTTATTACGAGTAAATGATAGGGGAGTGCTGCTGTTTTATTGCACTGAAGCAACATTATCATTAGCCCGTTACCTACAGAAGGATCACACTGAGCTGCATTGATCAGGTTCTTGTTTACTGTCTCCAGTGGTGATAAAACATTCAACTAGAGGTTTACGTGCATGTTTAGGGTGTCTTCTGGCATCCAGCTGTGTGGGGGGTTGGTGTAGGTGTAGATGTAGATGTAGATGTAGATGTTAGATGTAGATGTAGGTGTAGATGTAGATGTAGATGTAGATGTACATGTTAGATGTATATCGTGCTTCAGTCCTTCCGTCTCTCCACAGCTGAGCCTCTACGCTCAGAAGTTTGACGAGTTCCAGGCGACGCTGGCTAAAAGCAACGAAATCTACGTCCGCTTCAAGAAGGAAATGGACAACGTAGGTGAAGCTCTGTGGGGCGAGTGAGGATGAGAGGAGTCTCGTGGAGATTATTGAGTTTTTTCAATAGAACCAGAT
Source organism: Cottus gobio (assembly GCA_023566465.1). NCBI lineage: Eukaryota > Metazoa > Chordata > Actinopteri > Perciformes > Cottidae > Cottus > Cottus gobio. The sequence continues at coordinate 902,521 of CM042226.1, forward strand.
TGTCTTCCCTGGAAGTAACGACAATAACAAGTGTTAAACCCGTCCATGTTTCTAGTTGTTTCTAAACTCCTCCTCTTTTTAGATGTCAGACAAGATGAAGAAAATGGAGAAGGAGTCGACTCTGTGGAGGACGAGGTTCGAGAACTGCAACAAGGCTCTGACAGACATGATGGAGGAGGTACGTCGGCCATGTTGCTGCTCCAACTCGTGTTGAGCCCTTCAGAGGGTCTGTTGAGTCTTGATGGACCCCAGCAAGGTTTTATTCTCACAATGTCTCACTTCTCCGTCACACCAGAGAACCGAGAAGAGCAAAGAGTACGACGTGTTCGTCCTGAAGATCCAGAAGCTGGAGAGGTTGTGTCAAGCCCTGCAGAGCGAGAGGGTGATCCTCTACGACAAGATCAAGGAGATCCGCCTGGCTAACGCCAACATCCCATCAAAGGTCTTCGGCACTTTTACAGCCGATGAGACGCCCAACCCCGAAGGCACCGCCTCGCTGACCCCCATGGAGATCCAGGACATCCAGGAGTTTCAGGAGCTCCAGGACATCCAGCAGATCCAGGATATCCAGAAGGAGGACCTGGTCCTAACGGAGGGCATGTCCCGTCTGAGGGAAGAGCAGGCCAAGCTGCAGGAGATCGCCGCCTCCCTGATGGCCACGCCCAGCGACACTCACAAAGACGACAGGGACGACGTTGACCCAGAAGAAGACCTGGTGTCCTCTGCGTTTGTCCAGTTCAAAACCAAAGCTCAGGTCCAGGAGGAGTTGGAACCAGTTCCCCCACAGTCAGATAACGTCCAGGACGATCCACAGCCAGCCGTGGCCACACCAGTGGAGGTCATGATACCAACAGACGCTGTAAAGGTTCCAGCCCAGGTCCAGGAGGAGGTTCCACCAGTCCAACCAGCGGAGGAGATCCAGCAGCAACCTGCTGAACAAGTACCGGCTACTAAACTTGAGAAAGTCAAGATCGACTCACCGACGGAGCAGAAACCAAACGCAGCAGAGGCCGAGATCTCGTTCCTGGCCGCTGAGGGCAAACCAGTGGTCCCAGTGGAAGACGGGAAGGTCCAGGCACCACGAGGACCAGAATCGGCTAAAACGACGGCCTCCTCAAATCCCGAGTCCTCCAAGAAGCAAACGCCAAAGAAAAAGAAGAAGAGGAATGGCAAGAATGCTAGCTAAACGTGTGTGTGTGTGTGTGTGTGTGTATGTGTGTGTGTGTGTGTGTGTGTGTGTGTGTGCAAAACTGAAATCCTAATGTGCCTTTGCACCTTTAAAGGTAAACTCTTTACTTTATTCCAATTGGTTAAGTGTTTTCTCAATTTTTTCAGTTTCAATTTTTTTTTGTCAATTTTCTCAAGACTCAATGTTCCCAGATGTGTATTTTACAATTTGAATGTCTAAATAAAACACAACAGCCTCCTTTAGTTTGGCCTGGTCTAGGGAACCAAAGGCTTTACTGACATGTTACACGTAACATGTCATGTAACGTCTTGAATATGAACCAAAGGACCTAAAAGTGACATAACAACACCACGGTTGTGTCTGTGAAATTAATATTATATTGATTTTAAACTAGAAATCACATCGACTCCAATAAAGTAATTTTCTGACCATTTTACATTCTTTAGTTGGCTTCTTATTTTATTTAACTAGTTGTCTGAAATCTCACAATATCACAATTTTATCTAAGATTTCGGTCAACATTTCTTTCCTTAAGACACGTTTCTTTAATGCTATACTTGTGAGCTCTCTCGTTGACCGATATGTTTTATGGCCTCCGAGACATATTTTTTGCTTCTAATAAGCATTAGCGTGTTCATTGTGGCTCAGTTTGATTTTAAATGGACTTCAATTGATTCAATGATATAATACAATTAAACATGAAAAGTTCAAATTAACTTTTTATAGGATGGGAATGAACAACAAAAGTAAAATTACCTTCATACACAGTATATGATACCTCATGACTCGGGTCGTGAACCTTTTTCAGGTTGACAAGCTGCCAGCATTAAAGGAAACATCAACAAGGTTTCCCAGGCAGTGCCAGTGCAGATCAGGTCAGTTATTAAATAAGATAAGATATTCCTTTATTAGCTGTATGGAAATAGATGGAAGTAATAATACAGCAGAATAAAAACATAAATAAATAAACCAAAGAAAGAGTTACCAGAAGAGCAGAATTCTCTGCCGGCCTGAACCAACTTCTGACCTTCACCATAAAACTCTGAAGCGGTCCTGGTGAGGACGAGACCAAACGTCCTCGTTTGTAGGTCTAAATCATGTTGTCCTCGCATAGGTAGGTAAACAAGAAAGGCACACACACACCAATTACAGTATGGGCCAAAAAGTAAAAAAGTCACAGATTAAATGATGCACGCAATAAGACGTAAGTGTTACACAACCAAAGGCTTGGCAATATACAGTATTTGTGAAGATGCAGAACAACAACATGGCCACTAGGTGGCGGTGTTGCCCTCCCTAGGGGAAGCGGCTCAGGCCGGTTCTCTCCATTCAGAGGGCAGAACAGGCTGGAAACAGCGTTCTTCAAATCACGGCTGTGTTTCATAACACACGTGATATGAAGGCTTTATTCACACATTTGTGTTCATGGTTGAATATTATGTGATCACCAAACAACCACAGTGCTGCTTTATTACTTGATCGTGTAACAATTTGCTCCTATTGATTTTTTTTTTTTTAAATCTTCACAAAAGTTATATTATGGTCTGTTATATTTCTTTATTTCAACAGTGACAATGCACAGACAACTGATTGAAGTTTCTCACCAGTAGTTGTGACACCTTGCTTCAAAGTCCCTTTAGCAGATTTAGTGCTTTCAATTGGATGTCATGAGCTTCTTCATCCGCTGATATTTATCTAAATATAAATGCTCAAAATTGGAATCTTCAAATTTCATGCAATATTTTTATTGTCAAATTTATTTATTATTTAGTTTCACTTTTACTTGTTGAGTATAAGTGTCAATAAATAAATAATAATAAATAAATGCTCTTTTCCACAGTGATAATCAGACATTTCTGATTGCTAAAAACTGAATAATTGTAAAATGAAATATTAAAATTACTATATTACATAATGGAGGACTTCATGTGTTGTCAATACTAATATAGAAGCATCATTTAGTTCTCACAGCATCAATTCACATGTACGTATAAATAATTATTGCATGTTTAAATGTATCATGTGTTCATTCAGAGCCAGCGGGATGCTTTTTAGTTTTCACACAAAGTGACTTAAAATGTATTTAATATTGGAAAATAAATATTTAACAATAAATTAATTAAGGTGTCAGAGGAGATTCTAAAAAAATAAACCAGACACAAAATGTCCCAGACATCCCAGAATCATCACGAATGAAGAGATAAGAAGAAAAGATTTATTCCCTCCAAGTTTCTCTCTCATGTTTGATGTTTTTCAATTCCATATTATGAGCGAGAAAGTAATAATGTTCAGATAGAAATAGTGAAAAAAGAGGAAACAGTTGAGAAGAGAAGTACAAAGGATTTGCAAAAAACAATCCAGATAAGAGCTAATAGTAGGAGAGATGAGATACAGGAGGAGGATTTTATTATTTTATTTAAGTGTTTCAACCTCGTGTCAGAAGATAAGAAGCGACTTAATGAGCCTGTGGATCTACGAGAGATTAATGTGTGAGGTTAGTTCAGTAATAATCAGAGAGCATCGTGTTCCTCCAGAAGCACTCGGCTGCTGAGTTAATGCTTCTGTTTAAAGGACTTTGGCACAAATAAAACATTTTTAATTTAAGTGTTTTTGGCGTGAATGCGTTTTCTTTGTTATTTTTAACAAAATGTAGGAAACAAAATACCTCAAACAGTCTGTTTTATTAAAGCCATACTGCAGCGATACGTGATACTGGCGAAACGATCTCCCCTCAAGGTCCATTTAGTAGCTTTCTGACAGCTTTCTACTGCACCACATGAGCTTCATCAGCAGATCATTAATGGAGAATGTTCTGATCTCTAAAGACGTCTCGGGCTGTTAAGTTTAAATATTTGTGATGCGATCAAAAGCTGCAGAATCGTAACGATTTTAAAGGTTTCTATTTGTAATTTTGATTTATTTATTTTGACTTTAACAAAAAAAAAGGATGTGATGCCGTGTCTTTAAGAGAAGCTGCAACACTCTTTTCTTCTAACTGGAGGCCACATTCTAGTAAATGTGGCCCATATATGTGACAGAAACTTTCAAATTAATGTTGCATTTAAGTAAACCAAAGGTCGTACAAGTAAACCAAAGGTTGTTCAAGTAAACCAAAGGTCGTACAAGTAAACCAAAGGTCGTACAAGTAAACCAAAGGTCGTACAAGTAAACCAAAGGTCGTACAAGTAAACCAAAGGTCGTTCAAGTAAACCAAAGGTCGTTCAAGTAAACCAAAGGTCGTTCAAGTAAACCAAAGGTCGTACAAGTAAACCAAAGGTCGTTCAAGTAAACCAAAGGTCGTTCAAGTAAACCAAAGGTCGTACAAGTAAACCAAAGGTCGTACAAGTAAACCAAAGGTCGTTAAAGTAAACCAAAGGTCGTTAAAGTAAACCAAAGGTCGTACAAGTAAACCAAAGGTCGTTAAAGTAAACCAAAGGTCGTTAAAGTAAACCAAAGGTCGTTCAAGTAAACCAAAGGTCGTTCAAGTAAACCAAAGGTCGTTCAAGTAAACCAAAGGTCAACCTTTAGCAGCGGTTGCAGCTGTTGCTCGTTTGAAGAAAAAACATTCATCCTCGTCGCTGAGCTTTAGCTTCAAATCCTGTAAAGAAACGTCAGCGTTCAGCAGGAACGTGCAGGTGGGAGATAGGAAGCAGCCCTGAGTCTTAAACACCCGTCCTGCCTATCTGCAGGAAACATGCCGACATGCAGGAGGCCCCGCCTCCCCGATTAAACTAAGCCGCGCTGCTTTCCACCGTCTGCGAGCCCGAAACATGAGATGTGAGAATTACAGTGACAGACACGATGTCGTACTGCTGACCTCCTCTGATCCACTCATCAGTCTCTCCTCAGCATCGACACACCGGCCTCTTTAGGAAACGCCGGCTTTGCATCGCGCCACACGGCTCACTCGTCAAGACGGATGCGTTGAGATGAAAACGTCTTTTATGGATCTGGCTTCACAACGGGATGAAGACGAGCCGGAAGCAGACGTCCAGGGTGTTGGGGGGCGAGCATGAAACGTGATCAACGCCTGAAATCGAGCATGCGGCTTTAAAAAAAAGCTTCATTTTCAACATAATCGCTGACGTGAACCCAGAAAAGGAACCTGGCTCCTCGTTTTGCAATACTCTCTGTTTTGTAGACGACTTACAGTCTGTTCTTTGACACCAGTGGAGATTCAAACAAGGGTTAAAACTCCCATTGAAGTAGTAACGCTTCTACTCCTCTCAGTAGAGGAAACTGCTGAAGGAAGTCCAGCTCACGACTCAGACTTCGGGGTGTTTCCTCTTCCTCCTCCTCTTCTTCATTGTGCTGCTGCTGTCTGGTGGAATCTACTCCAGGATCCACCGCCTCTTGAACACGTGCAAATGTCCCAAAATATCCCAAAATATCCTCAAATATCCTCCCTTCCCCAAACGGCCCACGCCCAGAAACAACAGCTGTCCTTGGGTTGAAGTGTCTTGAGGACTTGTATTTAAACGTGTTAGAACACGATGTGCTGGGTCTTCAGCAGAGCTGCTTGATGTCGACGTGGAGAGATTAGCTCTCGCTTCACCTCCGTCAGATTCAAGCTTCTGTCTGACGGCTTCTCACTTCAGAGGAAATCCATATCACACGTGAGCCGTGTGTCGCTCTGATACTTCTATCTTTGTGAGGACTCGGCTGTGAAGATCCGTCTGAACATCGTTCAGCTGTCTCTAAGACACGGTGAGCACCTTCCATGTTCACAGGAAACATACCGTGTCCTTTCAAAATAAACTTCCCACGTAGGTTCACGTAGTCTTCCGGTTTACTGACGCGGAACAACAGCTTGGTTTTAGTTAAGGGAAAAGTCGTGGTTTGGGTTAAAACAAGTACTGCCTAACTTCGCAAGCACTTAATGAAGCTACATTGTTTCACACGGGACATGAACAGTGGTCGCCTGGGTGAAAGTCTCACATATGTTTGACCCCCCGCACTTCTGCTGATGTAGGGAAAACAAATGTCAGAAGGATTCATCGGCCCACCATCCCACCGGGCCACCGGGTCACCGGGCCACCGTCCCACCTGGCCACCGGGCCACCGGGTCACCGGGTCACCGGGTCACCGGGTCACCGGGCCACCGGGTCACTGTCCCACTCCTGTGTCATCTCTCCTCTTCTCTTCTCTCACCGTCTCAACGCTGCATTAGTTGCATTGGTTGCAGTGATTCTGACTTTATTAAAAACATATTTACTGTTGACCGCTGACCGTGGCTCCTCTTAAAGGGCCGGTACGTGGTCTCATGCTGGAGCTCGTGTTTCAGTGCGTCTTTGTTTCAAAGTGTTTCTGCTCAGAGAGGAACTGGAACCCACGAGCCGCTTTGCATTAAGGTCTCTATTATTCTTCCTCTTCAGCCTCGCGGGGCTTTTCCCCTCGAAGTGTTGGAAGTGAGACTTCATATTGTTGTTGTTGTTGTTGTTGTGGTTTCAGCTTCCGGCTCTTCTTTCTGTGGAAACACACTGACTCGATTTAACGGGACACGGAAACAGAGAATGGATCTCACACAGCTCAGTTCTTCTCTTCTTCCTCTTCGACCCAACACACAACCTTCAGTCACTTGTTCTCTGCAAACGGTGTGTGTGTGTGTGTGTGTGTGTGTGTGTGTGTGTGTGTGTGTGTGTGTGTGTGTGTGTGTGTGTGTGTGTGTGTGTGCTGAAGCAGTTGAAGGACAGTCCTTCTCCAGCAGCAAAGTGCTGACTCGGCCTCTTAGCTTTCCCGGTTGAACTGTTTTGAACTTTCACACAAATTCTACACAGCAATAAAAGTGATCTACTACTTCTGCTGTGACCTTTCACAATAAAAGGGACATGAAGACCGGATCCACTACTTCTGCTGTGACCTTTCACAATAAAAGGGACACGAAGACCGATCCACTACTTCTGCTGTGACCTTTCACAATAAAAGGGACATGAATAACGGATCCACTACTTATGCTGGGACCTTTCACAATAAAAGGGACATGAAGACCGGATCCACTACTTATGCTGTGACCTTTCAAAATAAAAGGAACATGAAGGCTAGATCCACTACTTCTGCTGCGACCTTTCAAAATAAAAAGGACAAGAAGACCGGATCCACCATGTTTTAAAGGAGCCTTCAGAGACATTCCTCCATGTTGGATAAGACAACATCAATATGTTCATACTGTTTTTAGTTTTAACATTTTCTGCATTTTGGACGAAAAATAATAATTTAGTGAACTCATTCTCGTGTTTTGGGCTCTCGACATGAGTCCATGTGTTCACATCCCACCGGCAGGACGACGGCTTCAAGTATCCAACAGTGAAGTTTCACAGCTTTCCGCTTGAGCGACGTTAAAGTGGAGATAATATACACTATCGTATATATGTAATATATGTGTATATATATATACATATATATATATATATATATTATAATAATATATAGTAAATATAATAAAATATAGGAAACAAGCTCTCAACGTCCTCATTAGTGTCGATAACTCATCACAAGTTAAACTTCTTTATTGAGGCTCTCGCTCTACAACCAGACGTGTTCACTCATTAAGGATCCCTCATTATGCAATCAAACATTAAATTAGTTAAAATGAATTATGAGTATCTTATGTGAACAAGTTCATCAAAATGATTTAGACCACAAATTAAAACTTGTATGTAAATATATATATATGTATATTATATTATAATAATATATTATATTATTTTATATATATATATATAAATATATACATACCACCAATCTCATACAGTTAGGTCCATAAATATTTGGACATTGACACATTTTTCATTATTTTGGCTCTGTACACCACAACAATGGAGTTGTAATGAAAAAATCAAGATGTGCTTTAAGTGCAGACTTTCAGCTTTAATTTGAGGGTATTTACATCCAAATCAGGTGAACGGTGTAGGAATTACAACAAATTAAAATGTGGCCACCCTCTTTTTAAGGGACCAAAAGTAATTGGACAATTGGCTGATCAGCTGTTTCAAGGTCAGGTGTGTGTAATTCCCTCGATATTTCATTTACAAGGAGTAGATAAAAGGTCTTGGGTTCATTTCAGGTGTGGTATTTGTGTTTGGAATCTGTTGCGGTCAACTTTCAATATGAAGTCCAAAGAGCTGTCACTATCAGTGAAGCAAGCCATCATTAGGCTGAAAAATCAAAACAAAACCATCAGAGAGATAGCAGACACATTAGGTGTGGCCAAATCAACTGTTTGGTACATTCTTAAGAAGAAAGAACGCACTGGTGAGCTCAGCTACACCAAAAGACCTGGAAGACCACAGAAGACAACTGTGGTGGATGACAGAAGAATCATTTCCCTGGTGAAGAAAAACCCCTTCACAACAGTTGGCCAGATCAAGAACACTCTCCAGGAGGTAGGTGTATCTGTGTCAAAGTCGACAATCAAGAGAAGACTTCACCAGAGTAAATACAGAGGGTTCACCACAAGATGTAAACCATTGGTGAGCCTCAAAAACAGGAAGACCAGATTAGAGTTTGCCAAAAAACATCTAAAAGAGCCTGTACAGTTCTGGAAGAACATCCTATGGACAGATGAGACGAAGATAAACTTGTACCAGAATGATGGGAAGAGAAGAGTATGGAGAAGGAAAGGAACTGCTCATGATCCAAAGCATACCACCTCATCAGTGAAGCATGGTGGAGGTAGTGTTATGGCGTGGGCATGTATGGCTGCCAATGGAACTGGTTCCCTTGTATTTATTGATGATGTGACTGCTGACAAAAGTAGCAGGATGAATTCGGAAGTGTTTCGGGCAATATTATCTGCTCATATTCAGCCAAATGCTTCAGAACTCATTGGACGGCGCTTCACAGTGCAGATGGACAATGACCCGAAGCATACTGCGAAAGCAACCAAGGAGTTTTTTAAGGCAAAGAAGTGGAATGTTCTGCAATGGCCAAGTCAATCACCTGACCTGAATCCAATTGAGCATGCATTTCACTTGCTGAAGACAAAACTGAAGGGAAAATGCCCCAAGAACCAGCAGGAACTGAAGACGGTTGCAGTAGAGGCCTGGCAGAGCATCACCAGGGACGAAACCCAGCGTCTGGTGATGTCTATGGAATCCAGACTTCAGGCTGTCATTGACTGCAAAGGATTTTCAACAAAGTATTAAAAGTGACAATTAGATTTATGATTATATTAATTTGTCCAATTACTTTTGGTCCCTTAAAAAGAGGGTGGCCACATTTGAATTTGTTGTAATTCCTACACCGTTCACCTGATTTGGATGTAAATACCCTCAAATTAAAGCTGAAAGTCTGCACTTAAAGCACATCTTGATTTTTTCATTTCAACTCCATTGTTGTGGTGTACAGAGCCAAAATAATGAAAAATGTGTCAATGTCCAAATATTTATGGACCTAACTGTATATAAATACATATATATATATATATATATATATATATATATCTCAAATATTTTTTACAGATAAGAGAAACAAATGTGCAGACAATAAAATGGACAGAAAGACAAATGTACAAGTTTTGCATTTTTACTAAAACAAACATCTTCTGCACAGACATCCAACTGAAGTTTTCTCAGAATATTCCAGAAAGAACTGTGTAATTAATAATACATTATTTAATTATAGGGAAAGTTTGAGTTGTAATTAAACCAATTATTATGATTACTGAGCACTTAGTTCAGCTGAAAGAAATCTCGGCAGCAGTTAAACTGAACCAATTAATTGTAAATATACCAATTGAACACATTTTCTAATAATAATTGGTTATTTTCAGGAATCATCGAATTTAATTATTAGGAAGTTGATTAAGTGTAAAATAGAGCTTTAGAGTTTTATGTGTGTTTGGTAGTTTGAACAAACTTGTATTACTTGTATATGTTACTTGTATGTATGTATATGTGTCTTCAATATTCAGAATGACTCATTGAAGGGGGAAAACTGAAGAAAGATTCAATGTCAGCTGCCTCCAAATACAATTTTAAATACAAAATAAAATGAACATTTCAAATACATTCATGCAGTTCTGCCATTGCATTTACAAAGAAACAGTTATTGTTGACTCCGTCACCACCAACACAAACCTGCAACACCACACAAGTCAACGTCATGCTTTTTACACCCGAACGCATCGTTTCCGTCTGAATGACGGATAAACCTGGAAGAGAAGTCTGCAGCTCGAGGGGGCGTCAGGTCCTTTGTAGCGTTAAATGAGGTTTGGGTGATTGTGAGAAAGAAAAATCAATATCGATCAATATCACCGCCTGACAGCTTCTTCTTCTCTGCACACCGTTCCAGACGAGTGCAGCGAGAGGATGCTTAGGGAGGAGATGTAGAGATGCTAGGCTACATGCTAACCTCAATGTTAGCATGTCACAGGAAGCAGTAACGTTCATGATGTAGAGATGCTAGGCTACATGCTAACCTCAATGTTAGCTTCTAGGGACGATGGACTTGTTTCATTTTGTTTTAGTCCAAACGATTTAATGGATTATGAAATGGATTGTCAGCTGCAGCCCTGACCGTTGACCGTTGACCTGAACGCCTCTAAAACCAAAGAGCCATAATCTGAGCCCGTCGCCGTAGTGATGAACTTTAACTGGACGGACACAGGCTAGCTGTTCCCCCTGCTTCCGTTCTTTATGCTAAGCTATGCTAACTTGATGATGAGTGGCACCGTCACATGATGCGTGATGCGTGACGGTGGAACCAGGCCGAGCGTGAACCAGCGCATGCTACAGGCGGGTGGACCTGATATCTGACGCACGTGTGCATTGTAAAGGTTTTAATTCACACCCTCCGGCCAATCAGAAGCCAGGATTCAGCCAGGCGTTCACGTGACTGACACGAAAACCGTTTGCTCGATGCTCCCTGATTGCACAAAATTAACTCTTTTTTTCTACGATCCGCCGGCCGATCGGCGGGGACGCGAACCGAATCATGCTGCACGGCGGCGGCAGCTTCTCCCTAAACGCTTCATCCTGTTTCCTCCACCTTCTGTAATGTATTCATGTCTCACCGTAAACAGAGAACTCGGCAACAGCAGCAAACTGTCTCCATTGGTTAGTCAGTGTTTCAAGTCTCTTTTTTCTTCTTCTGTGGTTTATGCAGCATGTTCACAACGTTGTTTTTTTTATCCTCTACTTGGTTCAGTTTCCTTTGGCCCGGCCTCCGTCCCGCCTCACGGACTCTGCTGCTCCATGTTGTCGATCAACGGGTCTTTCTTGGTGAACTGCAGGTGTCTGATGGAGCGCCACACCCCGACGTAGCTGTCGCTGAGCGACTGCCCGGAGGCGGCGGTCTCCCGGTGGAGGTGCTCCCTCTGCATCTCCAGCACCTCCTTCTCCGTCATGACTCTGGAGTTTGGCCCCGCCCCTCCGTCTCCTGTCCACGCCTCTCCGTTCGGCGCCGCCTCCTTCGGCCCTCCCTCCGTCTCCGCGGGTCCCGGGTCGGGTCCCGGATCAGGTCCCAGATCGGGTCCCAGATCGGGTCCGTCGGCGCTCAGAGGCGGCTTCTCTCCGGCCGGCGCTGCGTCCTTGCCGGCCTCCTCCAGGTCCTCGTACAGGCTCTGCTTCTTGGTCTCGAAGTACTTGACGATGCAGTAGGTGACGGAGCCCACGGTGTTGACCGCCACGCCGCCGATGAACAGCCGGGTGGGCGAGACGTCGCTGAACGCCAGCATGCCGACGGTGATGGTGGCGATGCTCTTCACCACACCCACGAAGCTGGTGGTGACGGCGGAGTTGATGTAGGTGCAGTGAAGCGTGGTGAAGTTCATGGCGCAGCCGATGAAGACGCAGAAGACGAAGATGACCGTGATGTGGGCGTCCTGCCAGCCCTCGTACGACCACATGTTGATGGTGTCCATGGAGATGAGGGAGCACACAAGAAGCACCTGAGGGGAGATGAGGGCAAAGGTCAGGGGGAGAGAAGGGGAGAAGAGTGGAAGATTACACGATTTGTAATCAACGTCCTGTGATTGACAAACACAGGACTTTCACTCAGGAGTCGTTAGTGTCCAGAGAGAAGACAAGAGTATGAAGAACAACACAAACACAAGAGAAAGAAAAGAATAAAGAAGAGAAGGAAAGATAACAATAGAAGAGGTAGAAACAGAGAAAAACAGGTATGACGTAAAGAAATGGATGTATAGAAAAACTGAAAAGGGAGAGAGAGATAAAGGGAGGAGAAAACAGAGAGAAGAAACAATGAGACGATGAGAGAAACAAAAAGAGATTACTGGAGAAACAAGAGGTGAAGATAAAGAGAGGATGACAATGAGAAGCAAGAAAATAAGAGAGATCCAGAAGATAGAAGAGAAGATTAAGGAGGACGAGAACGAGTGAGATGTAGAGAACAGAAAGACAAGTACAGAAGAGAAGAAGAAGACAAACCGGAAGTACAGAAGAGAAGAGGAAGATAAACAGGAAGTACAGAAGAGAAGAAGAAGACAAACAGGAAGAAGTTAAAACACAGAAAGAGAGAGAAACAAAGATAATTCACACAAAGAGGGAAACTTCCCTTCAAACTCTGGGAATCGAACCCCTGACCCTTTGGCGTCGCCTTACCGGGGACGCCATGATGGCGATGGCGTACTGCGCCGTGAGCGGCCCATACTCGCTGTCCAGGCTGGTCTTCTGGATCAGGACCAGGTAGGAGGCGTGGATGATGACCGCCAGCACGCCGGTCACGTAGCCGAAGGGGTCGCCGGTGAGGTCGCCGGCACCTGGGGGGCAACGGGGGGGTCAAAGAGATTGAGTTGTCTTGGTTTCTCCCAGATGTTCTCAAATATGAACACAGGACTTTCACTCAGGAGGCCTCCGTTAGAGTCCTGAGGGGAACCTGGACTTTTGTGTCTTTCTGGTCGCTCAGCAGCTCCTTTTGCTTTGAAGTCATTTTGAGTCATTTGTACTCGTTTCACTCCTCCTTTAGTATCTATTATTGTATGTTTATTGGTTTAATTGTTTTACATTTGTGTTCTATGTTTATTGTTATGCACCTTTCACGAGTCATATTCCTCGTAGGTTAAACGTACCTCATGAATCTGAATTCTGAATGTGAATATGCTTTAGGGCGGGGCTACAGGGTGATTGACAGGTCTGGGTTCTTTCTCCTTGTATAGTTTGTGTGTTTGTTACGTCTCTTTGAGGCCGTTTTGTGCGTCTCACTAATCCATCCCCGTTTGCTCGGCTTCATAATTAAACAGCGAGCAGCTCGTCTCCATCTGATTGGTTCTCCTGCAGCTCAGCTCCTCTGTGATTAAAAAGGAGAACGAGAGAGCGAAGGTGGGAAATCAGGAGAGACGATGAAGAAGTGGAGCAGGAGGAGGACGAGAGAGGAAGATGGAGAATTAATCCTGTTTCACTCTGGTTTTATTATTATTATTTTAGGGTGGAAACTTCTGCTCGCACCATGAGTACTAAATGTGTCTCTGGCCCTGAATCTGCATTTTACATCAGAATCCATATTGACTGTCATAACATGGATATCTTCCAATGGAGACGAAGATTGTTTTTATTGTTTTTAACTAAATAAAAAGAACCATCAGTGAATTATCTTCTAACAAGTATCCTGATATCCTGCTGCCACATATGTGGATTGTTGGTTTGCATTTGTAGAATATTGTTTATTTGAAAAGAGGGTTTTAGGACTAAGACTAACATCTACTGAGACTAATTCATGATTTTCAGCTGAATAAAATACATTTTGGTTCGGGTTATGAAACGTTTAAAAAAATACTTTAAAAGGACCAGTTTGTTCCATTGCAGGGTTCTATTGGCAGAAATGGAATAAAATATTCATGAATATGTTTTTATTAGTGTCACCTGGCTCACGTGACCTCCGTCCTGTAAAGGGAGGAGCGAGCTGAGCCCCTCCCAGCCCGCTGGTTGTAATGTGCCACTTCACCACTAGGTGTCACCAGATCGCACACACTGGCCCTTTAAGGTCATGAAACACCCCAAATATGATGCTGGTTCCATGAGGCATGGATGATGCAAAGAGGAAATCTGCATTCGAGTCAAGAAATACTTTTCTTTCCCCAAAGCCTGAAAACTAGATTATCAATGAGATTAAACCCAGAATGATGACTCAGTCCATTAGATTCATATTCTGCACATTTCACACTTCATGTTTCGACCCCCTCCTGCTACAGAAACACAGAGAGCAGCGGAGATTGATTCAGGAAATAAATTAACTGGAGGGGATTTCTTCCTTGTTTATGACTTCAGGATCATTAACAGTAATGGAAGAAGAAAATGTACTGATGGGAAACATGATTAAAGGACCAGAAATCAATATTATCAGTTAAACAGCTTCACATATGAAGAAAAGCTGCTTAATGGTGATATTTAGAGAAAACTGTTCAGGGTCAGATTCTAGTTAACGTTAAAACTTAAGATAGCAAGAAGTGAGCTCAGCAGCTTGGTGGGTAACGTAGGCGCCAGAAGAGGAACCGGTGAAAGAAAAGCAAAAAATGTGCAATGGAGTCTGCAGATTAAAGTCAGAGGTGAGTGAATGCGTTTACCAGCCAGCGCGGCTCCACCGGTGGTGATGATGACGGCGATGACCACGCCCACCGACGGCACGCCGTTCCTCAGCACGCACACGCCGATGCTGAGCGTGAAAAGCGGCAGGCAGCGCTTGAACACGACGTACATGGGCAGGCTGAGGCCGCGCAGGGACCACAGCGTGAGCGTGGACTGCAGTGTGGACAGGATGCACACCGGGCCGAACTCCTGCAACGAGGGGGACACGGATCACTTCCTGGGGACTTGAACCCGTAACACTTCAAAACCAAAAACAGGTCTTAACTGCGACATTTACATTGTGGAGACCAGATTCTTTTCCACAAATTGGTGATAAGTCCCCATAGTGGTGGCTGGTCCCCACAATGTCCTAAAAACACACACACACGTTGAAGGCTCTGTGAGGTTATAACGTTCATTGTAAAAAGACCAAATTCAAAAATAAATTAAGTTCAGTCAGCAGTGAAGTCATTGTAAATACACAAAATAAAAATTCACAGCCTGGAGCTCTTCTTGGGGACTTCCTCTCTGTCTGTTGTTCTTTAAGTAACATCTGGGGGCAACTCCTCTGGTTGTATAGAAGTCTATGCTTCATGTGTTAAAGCTGCATTCTCTCTACTGACCACCAGGGGGCAACTCCTCTGGTTGTATAGAAGTCTATGCTTCATGTGTTAAAGCTGCATTCTCTCTACTGACCACCAGGGGGCGACTCCTCTGGTTGTATAGAAGTATATGCTTCATGTGTTAAAGCTGCATTCTCTCTCCTGACCACCAGGGGGCGACTCCTCTGGCTGTATAGAAGTCTATATAAATTACATTACATTTCATTTAGCTGACGCTTTTATCCAAAGCGACTTACATGATATACAGTAGACCGTAGACACAGCAACGGTGAGCAATTAGGGTTAAGTGTCTTGCTCAAGGACACAACAACATGGACTACCGGAGCCGGGGTTTGAACCACTGACCCTCTGATTGAAAGACAGACTAACCACTGAGCCACAGTCGCCCCACATGACTCTACTCTAAATGACTCTACTTCTCTCTTGATGTATTCCCTCAGTAAACATTGTAAACATGAGTTTATGTCTCAATCTCTAGTTTCAAGTCTTCTTCAATACAGCATGATGTTCATTTGGTAAATTATGCTCATTTAGAGTCAAACAGACCATAAAGCAGGGGATGCTTTAGGGCGGGGCTACAGGGTGATTGACAGGTCGACACCAGAGACGTGGTGTCTCTACCTCACTCCTCCTCACTCCATATATGGTCATTTTCTGTTCACTGGTTGCAAGAAACCAACATGGCGACGATGAAATTGTCGACCTCATGGCTTCAAAACGTCCACAAACCAACGGGTGATGTCACCATGACGACAACTACTTCTTCTTTACAGTCTGTCGGAAATTTATCCTGATTTCTTAAATTCATGTTAATATCGGTCCACTTTTCACTTTTAGCCGCTTCCTGTTCAGCTTAATGAACATTTGGGCTGAAGAGATTTTGATAAACAGGCCAATAAAGCTAATGAATTTCAATCAGCAACTCAGCAGATCAATTATCCAGTCAATCAATCAATCAATCAATCAAATGATCTAACACTGAGAGCAGGAAAACACAGTTTGACCAGTTTACACTGTAGAGTTCTGCACATTAAATATTCACATTGATGATATTTTCCCTCCGTCAGATATCAATCTCTACAGCTGCAGTTCTTTTTTCATCTTTTAAGAAGTATATTCTGTATGAAAAATAAGTTTCATTAGGTCGAGCACCATCACTTCTGGAGAAGAGTACTAGTCTACTTGAGAGAATAACCCCTCACGCGGGTCCGGTTGGACCAGCACGTATTTACCTTGGAGAGCTGCAGGCTGAACGGCGGCACCGCGACCTTCCCGAGCCGCCGCAGGACCTCCAGGGTGAGCGCCGCCGTGCTGCTGGTCAGCAGCTGGATGAGCGTCAGGAAGTTGAAGTGATAATTACTGATGAGGAACTTCAGCAGGATGTTGAGCGAGCCGGAGAACACGCCGTGCGCCACGGCCACGCCGATGCCCAGGAAGCGGCTCTTCAACACCTCCATGGCGGCTGGAGAGAGTGATGCGGGGCACAGGAGGCTGGTGGGCCGGTGGTCCGCGTGAGTGTCGGGGATGGAGAGGAAGAGAGAGAGAGGGGGAGAGAGAGAGAGAGAGAGAGAGAGAGAGAGAGAGAGAGAGAGAGAGAGAGAGACGGGGTCTGGGCTTTTACGCACAGCCTCGACGCACGGAAACCCGAGGGGGGGGAAGAAACATTAAAAAGTGAGATCAGCTGGAGGCTCTGCTTCTGACTTCAGGTTCATCTCTAAAAAAATGACAATAAAAAATCTTTCTATTAGTTTCCACTCGCGTCGTTATTACTTGTTCCAAAGAGAAGAAGAGGAAGAGGAGGAGGAGGAGGAAGAGGAGGAGGAGGAAGAGGAAGAGGAAGAGAAGAAGCGCTTCCCCCGCGAGCAGCAGCTGCAGTGTTGGAGAGCCGAAGCGCAGCAGAGGACCAGGAGGAGGACCGGAACACCGGAGGAGGACCAGGAGGAGGACCAGAGGAGGACCAGGAGGAGGACCAGAGGAGGACCAGGAGGAGGACCAGAGGAGGACCAGGAGGAGGTCCAGAGGAGGACGTCGTCCTCTGACGGCACGGAGAAGAATATGATGACATTTTGCCGCAGCGCCTCTTGGCCGTGTACCGGGGGGGGGGCTCTTTCAACCATAAACTTCAACAACAAACAAACAATCAGCTTAATCACAAACATGTATTAATGAAATGTTCTTCATATATTTCATGTGCAGATGAAACAACTTAAAACTTCTTTCTGCTCAAATAAACTTTAACTCACGAGACACAAAGAGTCTTTATTCTTATTACCATAAGAAAGAAAGAATATATACAAAAAAGATATTAATATCTCTATCTCCCTCTCTCTCTCTCTTTCTCTCTCTCTCTCTCTTCTAGAAATCTAGTTCACTTTAAATCTGTTATTAGTGTGATGGATAAAAGGATTAATGTGATGACATTAATTATTAATATTAATAAAGATAGCAGATTAAATCATCGTAGAAGAACATTAAGTTCATTTTTCCTCAATGAATTAAACAGTTTGAACAAAATAAAAATAAAAATATTTCTGGACGAAGACGTCTTCATGAAACTGAGAAAAATAAAATAATAAATGTAATAAAAATATATTTGGTCATATTTGTTGAGTGTGTTATGATTCATTTCATTCATTATATTTCTGAGCAACTCCTCCTCCTCCTCTCTCCTCCTCCGCCTCTCCCTCCTTCTCCTCTCCCTCCTCCTCTTCCTCCTCCTCTCTCTACTCCTCCTCTACCTCCTTCTCCTCTCCCTCCTCCTCTTCCTCCTCCTCTCTCTACTCCTCCTCTACCTCCTTCTCCTCTCCCTACACTCTCTCCTCCTCCTCCTCTCCCTCCTCCTCATCTCCCTCCCCTTCCTCCACTCCACTTCCTCTCCCTCCTCCTCTCCCTCCTCCACCTCCTCCTCCTCTTCCTCCTCCTCTCCCCCTCCTCCTCTCCCTCCTCCTCTTCCTCCTCCTCTCTCTCATTCTCCTCCCCCCTCCTCCTCTCCCTCCCTCCCTACACTCTCTCCTCCTCCTCCTCCTCTCCCTCCTCCTCCTCGTCTCCCTCCCCTTCCCCCACTCCCCTTCCTCTCCCTACTCCTCTCCCTCCTCCACCTCCTCCTCCTTCTCCTCCTCCTCCTCCTCTCCCTCCTCCTCTTCCTCCTCTCCCTCCTCCTCTCCCCCTCCTCTCCCTCCTCCTCTCCCTCCTCCTCTCCTTCCTCCACCTCCTCCTCTCCCTCCTCCTCTTCCTCCTCCTCTCCCCCTCCTCCTCTCCATCCTCCTATCCCTCCTCCTCCTCCCCCTACTCCTCCCCCTCCTCCTCTCCATCCTCCTATCCCTCCTCCTCTCCCCCTCCTCCTCCTCTCCCTCCTCCTCCTCTCCCTCCTCCTCCTCCTCTCCCTCCTCCTCCTCTTCCTCTCTCCCTCCTCCACCTCCTCCTCCTCCTCTCCATCGCTCATAACAGGCGTGGAAATGACTTGTTCGATGTTTTAATTGAAATATTTCATCATAAAATCAGTTCCCAGGATGAAGATCCGACTCTTTGAGCCGCTTCAACAGGCCGAGACTGAAGGCGCCTTCCTTTATTTCTTCCTTTCTTTCTTCCTTTCTTTCTTCCTTTCTTTCTTCCTTTCTTTCTTCCTTTCTTTCTTCCTTCCTTTCTTCCTTTCTTTCTTCCTTTCTTTCTTCCTTTCTTTCTTCCGTTATTTCTTCCTTTATTTCTTCGTCTCTTTCTTCCTTTCTTTCTTCCTTTCTTTCTTCCTTTCTTTCTTCCGTTATTTCTTCCTTTATTTCTTCGTCTCTTTCTTCCTTTCTTTCTTTCTTTCCTTTCAAACAGAGATTAAGACTGAAAACACACAAACGCATCATCACTGCTCAAACTGCAGCTGTTGGAGGTCGTAAGGATGCATTAATATGAATTAATATGAACGAATGTGTAGCACACACTAATATGAATTATTGTGCTTTTAATTTGCATGTGATTTAATAGTTAACAGGGCATAATGATAATACATAAAAAATAATCATAAATAAAACATGTTTTACTCAATTTTAAATATTTATAAATCTTCTTAAATATAAATAAAAATTACTTTGACCAGTTTTGTGAATCGAAGATAATTATCGACACAGAAGGAATAATGAGAAGAAAGATTGAACGGCATCTGGAAATGTAAATGATAGAAACTAAGGACTCTAAACTTCTTTTCTTTAAAATGAAAAGATGTGAATTAAATTTCCATCAACGGTCGTCGATGAAAAAACAAAGAAGGAAAAATGAATAAAAGAAAAAAGTGGGAAATATGAAGATTGCAAGGAAGAGCTGGAGAGGAGGAGGATGAGAGATATAGAAGAGGAGAAGAAAGAGGAGAAAGAGAAGAAGAAGAGGAAGAAGAAAGAGGAGGAGGAGGAGGAGGAGGAGGAGGAGGAGGAGGAGATCAGTCTTCAGTGTTTCGTAGCAGCAGAGTGAGCCGGGTTTCCCTGCAGAGGAAACCTTCCCGCATCATCACCACGGAGCGCTGTGATTGGCTGCTGGGAGGACGAGTGGGGGAGCTCCATACGACACACACACACACACACACACACACACACACACATTCTCTGCACATTCCAGAAGATGCTCTATACACAACTGGGCTCTTATAGAAGGGGTGGACAAAAAGATTCATATAATTAAAGAAAATATAATCTACTAACATGTAATATTATTAACAAAGACTTTCATCATCATATAAAGTACCATAATATCTTATTGTGCTCAAAAAATATTTGTTTTTGATATTGTTGCAAAAGCAGCTGACAGGTACAGACAGGCCAGAAGGACTGCAGCTGCGGTGGTCACGGATGCTAAAACTCGGGCATGGGAGGAGTTCGGGGAGGCCATGGAGAAGGACTTTCGGTTGGCCTCAAGGAGGTTCTGGCAAACCATCCGACGACTCAGGAAGGGAAAGCAGGGCCTTCCCCAGGCTGTTATCAGCGGGGGAGGGTTGCTGCTGACCCAGACAGAGGATATCGTCGGGCGGTGGAAGGAGCACTTTGAGGAACTCCTAAACCCGGTCAACATGTCCCCTGAACAGGGGGCAGCGCCTGAAGACTTGGGGTTGGATGAACCCATATCCCTGGCAGAGGCCACTAAGGTAGTCAAAAAGCTCCTTGGTGGCAAGGCGCCGGGGGTGGATGAAATCCGCCCTGAGATGCTGAAGGCGCTGGACTTTGTTGGGCTGTCTTGGCTGACACGCCTCTTCAATGTCGCATGGGGGTCGGGCACAGTGCCCATGGACTGGCAGACCGGGGTGGTGGTTCCCATCTTCAAGAAGGGGGACCGGAGAGTGTGCTCGAATTATCGGGGTATCACACTACTCAGCCTCCCGGGAAAAGCTTATGCCAGGGTACTGGAACGGAGGCTCCGACCGTTTGTCGAACCTCGGATTCAAGAAAAACAGTGCGGGTTTCGTCCTGGTCGTGGAACAGTGGACCAGCTCTTTACCCTTGCAAGGATACTGGAGGGGTCCTGGGAGTTTGCCCAACCAGTCTACATGTGCTTTGTGGACTTGGAGAAGGCTTTCGACCGGGTCCCTCGGGGCTTTTTGTGGGGGGTGCTGCGGGAGTATGGTGTGCCGGACCCGTTGCAACGGGCCACCCGGTCTCTGTACGCCTGCAGTAGGAGCTGTGTTCGTATCCTCTGCAGTAAGTCAGATACGTTCCCGGTGGGTGTTGGCCTCCGCCAGGGCTGCCCTTTATCACCGGTCCTGTTCGTGACTTTCATGGACAGGATATCTAGGCGCAGCCGTGGGGCGGAGAATGTCAGGTTCGGGGATCTCAGGATAGCCTCTCTGCTGTTTGCAGATGATGTGGTCCTGTTTGCCTCCTCGGACCATGACCTCCAGCATTCACTGGGGCGTTTTGCAGCCGAGTGTGAAGCGGCGGGGATGAGAGTCAGCACCACGAAATCTGAGGCCATGGTGCTCTGCCGGAAACCGGTGGATTGCTCCCTCCGGGTGGGGACAGAGTGCCTACCACAAGCGAAGGAGTTCAAGTATCTCGGGGTCTTGTTCACGAGTGAGGGTAAGATGGAGCGGGAGATCGACAGGCGTATCGGTGCGGCTGCAGCAGTAAAACAGGCGTTGCACCGGGCCGTCTTGGTGAAGAAGGAGCTGAGCCGAAAGGCAAAGCTCTCAATTTACTGGTCGGTCTACATCCCAACCCTCACCTATGGTCACGAGCTTTGGATCGTGTCCGAAAGAACGAGGTCGCGGATACAAGCGGCCGAAATGAGTTTCCTCCGTAGAGTGGCCGGGCTCAGCCTTAGAGATAGGGTAAGGAGCTCGGACATCAGGAGGGAGCTTGAAGTCGAGCCGCTACTCCTTCGTGTCGAAAGGAGTCAGCTGAGGTGGTTCGGGCATCTAATTAGGATGCCTCCAGGACGCCTCCCTTTAGAGGTTTTCCAGGCACGTCCAACTGGTAGGAGGCCCCGGGGAAGACCCAGGACACGCTGGAGGGATTATATCTCCCAGCTGGCCTGGGAACGCCTCGGGATCCCCCAGAATGAGCTGGTAGATGTTGCGGGTGAGAGAGAAGTCTGGGTCAGCCTGCTGGACCTGCTGCCTCCGCGACCCGACCCCTGATAAGCGGTGGAAAATGGATGGATGGATGGATTGTTGCAAAAAATGTATCAAATGAAAATTGTGTGATTGTGAAGTAAAATAATAATAATAATACGCTGTGTTTCTGTTGATAATATCAACATCTTCATCATGTGATATTTGCATCTTTATTGAAGGCACGTCTCACACACATCTCGATGGCATTTCACTGCTGACATTAGTCACGGTCGACATTTTAAAACATTATCAGCCATAAAACAATAACACGGATGTTATGGATCACTCCGTAAAACATCCTCATTACATCATCCGCTGACTGGAATGTCTCCATCAAGACGCAATTGAACATTTTCTTACATCTTACATTGTTTTTTTCATCTTGTGGAATTTTCACCAAAGCCTGTGTGTGTGTGTGTCTGTTTTTATGACTTTGTGGGGACCCTTCACTGGGGACCTCCATCTGGGGACCAGGCAGGATGAGCCATTCATTTCAGTTTGGATTAAAGTTCAGGGTTTGGGTTAAAGATTAGGATTAGGGTTAAAGATTAGGATTAGGGTTAAAGTTCAGGGTTTGGGTTAAAGTTCAGGGTTATCATCAGGCCCGAGATACAGGCAGCAGTTATGGTTTCATCATTGGCTCCCAAAGGATTTATTATTGGATATGTGATAAATGGAAACAAATAAACTTGGAGGCATTCAGATAAATATTAGAGATTCATTTTTTCCCTGCTTGTAAAAACTCAGAAGAGTTTCTGTTTTGTGTGCTGCTGCGATAATAATAATAATAATGAATTACCATAACGCGAACCATGGTGTCGCGCTGCATCGTGATCGTAAAAGAGTTTCAGTGACTCAGTGAAGAAAAGCACAGAAAACACTGCAGCTCTACGGGGCTGCATCATGTGACCCAGCAGACAGACAGGCAGGCGAGTAGATCTTCACCGTCTCATCCCAGGAACAGTCCACCACCTGCAGCCCCCCCCCCCACACACACACACACACACACACACACACACACAGTTAGAAACAAGGACGGGTCAAAGCTAGAGAGTTGTTATCTCCTTCAAAAACATTTATATTTGTATAAATTATATTTACATTATAACAGCAATCAATAAATAATAAAAAGTGAAATGGTATCCTGATGTGTTATAAGTTGAACAGCTGGTTTTGAAGCCTTGAGTTTTGTGTTGTGGCCGTCGCCATCTTGTTTATTTTACAACCAGTGAACAGGAAGTGGCCATATGTGGACGGAGGAGGAGGGACGTAGAGACGTGTACGTCTCTGCTGTCGACCTGTCAATCACCCTGTAGCCCCGCCCTAAAGCATCCCCTGCATTATGGTCTGTCTAACACTAAATTACCATAATTTACTAAATGAGAGCTGCGTTCTCTCATCACTACCAACAGAGAAGCTTTTTAACTGCAGTCCGCTACATTCAACACTAACCCTCTCATCCTCCACCACTAACCCTCTCATCCTCCACCACTAACCCTCTCATCCTCCACCATTAACCCTCTCATCCTCCACCATTAACCCTCTCATCCTCCACCACTAACCCTCTCATCCTCCACCACTAACCCTCTCATCCTCCACCACTAACCCTCTCATCCTCCACCATTAACCCTCTCATCCTCCACCACTAACCCTCTCATCCTCCACCATTAACCCTCTCATCCTCCACCACTAACCCTCTCATCCTCCACCACTAACCCTCTCATCCTCCACCACTAACCCTCTCATCCTCCACCACTAACCCTCTCATCCTCCACCACTAACCCTCTCATCGTCCACCATTAACCCTCTCATCCTCCACCACTAACCCTCTCATCCTCCACCATTAACCCTCTCATCCTCCACCACTAACCCTCTCATCCTCCACCATTAACCCTCTCATCCTCCACCACTAACCCTCTCATCCTCCACCATTAACCCTCTCATCCTCCACCACTAACCCTCTCATCCTCCACCACTAACCCTCTCATCCTCCACCACTAACCCTCTCATCCTCCACCACTAACCCTCTCATCCTCCACCACTAACCCTCTCATCGTCCACCATTAACCCTCTCATCCTCCACCACTAACCCTCTCATCCTCCACCATTAACCCTCTCATCCTCCACCACTAACCCT
The DNA here is from genome assembly GCA_023566465.1 of Cottus gobio. Classification (NCBI taxonomy): domain Eukaryota; kingdom Metazoa; phylum Chordata; class Actinopteri; order Perciformes; family Cottidae; genus Cottus; species Cottus gobio. The sequence goes on from CM042226.1 coordinate 926,573, forward strand.
CTCATCCTCCACCACTAACCCTCTCATCCTCCACCATTAACCCTCTCATCCTCCACCACTAACCCTCTCATCCTCCACCATTAACCCTCTCATCCTCCACCACTAACCCTCTCATCGTCCACCATTAACCCTCTCATCCTCCACCACTAACCCTCTCATCCTCCACCATTAACCCTCTCATCCTCCACCACTAACCCTCTCATCCTCCACCATTAACCCTCTCATCCTCCACCACTAACCCTCTCATCCTCCACCATTAACCCTCTCATCCTCCACCACTAACCCTCTCATCCTCCACCACTAACCCTCTCATCCTCCACCACTAACCCTCTCATCCTCCACCACTAACCCTCTCATCCTCCACCACTAACCCTCTCATCCTTTACAGCTGACGTTTTTAAGTCCTGTCAGAAGAGAACATTCAGTCCTTCCAGCTTTTTGCTTAATTTCGATGTTTTTCCTGTAATTGCTTCCCGTAATGGACCCAACAACCACCGAACACAGACATCATGAAGGTTTGTCTCTTCATGTGTTTATCAAACAGAACCTCCGGTCTGAACATTCAAAACGATACAAAACCTTTATGATAAATTACATTTGACAACAAAACAAACAAAACGTTGATGTGACAAAACTGAGCTAAATTTAATTTAATAAAACGTTCATTCAGACCAAAAAAGCAATTTCAAGACATTGCGATCTATTTTCCGTCATTTTAGTAAAACAAACAATAATGGATTTATTGATAACATACTTTGCCGATGAATCGGTAATAAAAGTAATTCTTCGTGGCAGTGTTATTCATATAGCAACACAACTACAAACCAACCATAATAAAAGTCAATTAAAACCAAGATAAGCTCATTGGTTCCTTCTTTCTATGAAACCGTCTGAAGCTCTTTACGCTTAAACTGAGACGCTTGGAACGGACTCGATAATCAAGTGTGACGTGCTATCATCTGAATGACATGCCTCTCTGGGGACGTGGCTATCATCTGAATGACATGCCTCTCTGGGGACGTGGCTATCATCTGAATGACATGCCTCTCTGGGGACGTGGCTATCATCTGAATGACATGCCTCTCTGGGGACGTGGCTATCATCTGAATGACATGCCTCTCTGGGGACGTGGCTATCATCTGAATGACATGCCTCTCTGGGGACGTGGCTATCATCTGAATGACATGCCTCTCTGGGGACGTGGCTATCATCTGAATGACATGCCTCTCTGGGGACGTGGCTATCATCTGAATGACATGCCTCTCTGGGGACGTGGCTATCATCTGAATGACATGCCTCTCTGGGGACGTGGCTATCATCTGAATGACATGCCTCTCTGGGGACGTGGCTATCATCTGAATGACATGCCTCTCTGGGGACGTGGCTATCATCTGAATGACATGCCTCTCTGGGGACGTGGCTATCATCTGAATGACACACCACCTCTCAGTCTGTCCTGGCTGCAGAACTCACAGCTTTTCAAAGTAAAATACTTTTAACGTGACAAATGTAGAAAGCTCCTTTGTGCCGCCGTGGGCCGTGTGCAAAACAAAAGGCGATTAGAAAAATAATCATCTGTCTCCCAGCTGTGTTTACGACTGGTTGGACTGGTTGACTGAATGTTGGACTGGTTGGACTGGTCGACCAAAACACTTTTCTCCCAGAGGCCTTAATGATCTGTGCATCACTCGACGTCCTCCACAACCCAGAAGCATTCAGTCTGTACAGGAGCGATTATTCAGATCACTTTGATCTGATCGTTTGAAATAAGTGAGGAAAGTCTGTTTTAAAAGATCTGAGTGGAGAAATAAATCGTGATTGGCCTGCTAACACTAATGCTAATACTAATGCTAACGCTAATGCTAACGCGAGGGTGAAGAGTCCGAAGATAGCTTAAAGTTATTATATGTATGTGTGTGTGTGTGTGTGTGTGTGTGTGTGTGTGTGTGTGTGTGTGTGTGTGTGTGTGTGTGTGTGTGTGTGTGGCTGACGGAGATCAGGGCATGAGTAAGCAGAGTAGTCGCTCCGTGACTCAGCCATTGAGGAGAGGAATGCCCTTCTTTAATTAACTTTAACAGCCAGCGTAATGGAAGGGCACACACACACACACACACACACACACACACACACACACACACACACACAGCAGCCAAGACTGCAGCAAAGCAGAAATAAAGAGAAAGAGAGAGCAATGAGGAGGAGGAGGAGGAGGAGGAGGAGGAGGGAATATAAAAGCAAGACAAATTTCAAAGTCTGGCTAATATTCTTCTTCTTCAATGTCTTTTTTTTGTTTTACTTCAAATAAGTAGAAAAAACTATAATTAAACAGCAACGTGTCCGCCAGGGGAACAATGCACTCGTTATCGCTGGTGAAATGCCATGGCGACGGGGCTTTGAGTGACAGCTCACACTGACATCACAACCCGAGCAGCCGTGTGTCTGGAGGCGGAGCTTCAGGTTAACGGAGAAGAAGAAGTCCAAAAAACAAAGAGACGGGAGGAAGGCAGCGACCGGTGATGATGATGATGATGATAGTTTAATAGTTTGAGAGACCAATCACAACAAACTTAACCGTTACATCACACTGCTGTAGTACTACTGTACCACATGTACTCTCATGTGTGTATATATACCTGCAGTGTGTACTTTACTGTTGCTTCTATAAAATAACCTAAAGGCCGCTGAATGGTTGTCATCCTGCATGATGTATGATGTATCGCCTCATTGTGTGTGTGTGTGTGTGTGTGTGTGTGTGTGTGTGTGTGTGTGTGTGTGTGTGTGTGTGTGTGGTTTGGCCTGCAGTGCCGTGAGGAAGGTGATCCATCAGACACATGTGGCTACACCTGGATGAGACCACAGAGAGAGAGAGAGAGAGAGAGAGACACAGAGACACAGAGAGAGAGAGAGAGAGAGAGAGAGAGAGACAGAGAGAGAGAGAGAGAGAGACACAGAGACACAGAGAGAGAGAGAGAGAGAGAGAGAGAGACACAGAGACACAGAGAGAGAGAGAGAGAGAGAGAGAGAGACACAGAGAGAGAGAGAGAGAGACACAGAGAGAGAGAGAGAGAGACAGAGAGAGAGAGAGACAGAGAGAGAGAGAGAGAAAAGGGCGAGTGATCAAGGCAAGAAGTGATTAGGAGAGAGGTGATGAGGACACGAGGTGGTGAGACAGAGTTCACAGATAATTTAGCGTTGTCGAGTTTTCCATAAAAAATATAAAAAACTGCAAAACACAAACAGCTACCTGGAGGTATAAACACATACGCTGATGATACTTTGGTGTATTTCATGAAGTCAACCGTTAATTTTGTCTCACCTAGGTGAAACAGAGAAGGCGAGAAAGAGAGAGGGAGAGAAGGAAAGAAGAGAAGTAGAGAGGGAGAGAAGGAAAGAAGAGAAAGAGAGAAGGAGAGGAGGAAAGAAGAGAA
>CM042226.1:935000-977500 GCA_023566465.1 Cottus gobio
AGAGTCAGTAGTAGTAGTAGAGTTAGTAGTAGTAGTAGAGTCAGTAGTAGTAGTAGAGTTAGTAGTAGTAGTAGAGTTAGTAGTAGTAGTAGAGTTAGTAGTAGTAGTAGAGTTAGTAGTAGTAGTAGTTCCCCCAGTGGTTCGTGAGGCCTGGGATCCGCTTCAGGTGGCGTCCGTGACAAACACACGAGCCTCACGCTGTCTTTTGTCCTCCGTCTCCACGGTGAGGAATCATTTAGCTTCCATTGTGCTTCCTGTCAGCCTTGTGCGTATGTGTGTGTGTGTGTGTGTGTGTGTGTGTGTGTGTGTGTGTGTGCGTATGTGTGTGTGTGTGTGTGTGTGTGTGTGTGTGTGTGTGTGTGTGTGTGCGTATGCGTGTGCGTGTGCGTGTGCGTGTGCGTGTGTGTGTGCGTGTGCGTGTGTGCGTGTGTGTGCGTATGCGTGTGTGTGTGTGTGTGTGTGTGTGTGTGTGTGTGTGTGCGTGTGCGTGTGCGTGTGCGTGTGCGTGTGCGTGTGCGTGTGCGTGTGCGTGTGTGTGTGTGTGTGTGTGTGCGTATGTGTGTGTGTGTGTGTGTGTGTGTGTGTGTGTGTGTGTGTGTCTCACCGCTACTACGCAAAGTCATTAACTCACAGCGGGCAGAGAGGGAGAGAGGGAGAGAGGGAGGGGACAAAGAAAGACAAGAGAAGTCATGGAGGACAAAGAGAAAAGTAAAGAGAGCGATCCGATCCTCCGTGAGCTCAGGAGTCAGTGACTCATAATTCAGACAGGAAATGAACGTTCACACAACACAGAGAACGTGTTATCTAAAGCAAACAGGAGGCGAGCGGCAGCGCTAGAAGAGGACAGGGTTCATACACGTTGAGCCATGGAGGTCCAGGACTCTTCCAGGACTCTTCCAGGACTCTTCCAGGACTCTTCCAGGACTTTAAACCAAATTTCCATGACCAAACATTTAGTGAAATCTGGGTGTGTCCATGAAAAAGTGATAAAATACGTAAATGAACGACATGAACATGAATATAACACATTTGCATGACTTTTACAAAACTTTGGGGATTTTATTTTTTTCAAGGACTTTTCCAGGCCTGGAAATAACCATTTTAACATTCCATGACTGTTCCAGGTTTTCCATGACGTATGAACCCTGAGAGGACCACACGACCTCGTGAGGCTCGGCTTCACATACTGATCCTGACCGAATGAAGAGTAATAAAGCATAATAAAGCATTAATAAAGCATTATAAAGCATTAATAAAGCATAATAAAGCACTAATAAATCATAATAAAGCATTAATAAACCATTATAAAGCATTAATAAAGCATAGTAAAGCACTAATAAAGCATAATAAAGGATTAATAAAGCATTATAAAGCACTAAAAAAGCATAATGAAGCACAAATAAAGCATAATAAAGCATTAATAAAGCATTATAAAGCATTAATAAAGCATAATAAAGCACTAATAAAGCATAATAAAGCATTATAAAGCATAATAAAGCATAATAAAGCATTATAAAGCATAATAAAGCATTAATAAAGCATTATAAAGCACTAATAAAGCATAATAAAGCATTAATAAAGCATTATAAAGCATTAATAAAGCATAATAAAGGATTAATAAAGCATTATAAAGCACTAAAAAAGCATAATGAAGCACTAATAAAGCATAATAAAGCATAATAAAGCATTATAAAGCATTAATAAAGCATAATAAAGCGCTAATAAAGCATAATAAAGCACTAATAAAGCATAATAAATCATTAATAAAGCATTGTAAAGCACTAATAAAGAATAACAAAGTATCAATAAAGCATTAATGAAGTCCTCCAGTGTTACAAACTATGATTGGATATTATTGCCTTCTGTGTGAAAGTGTTGCTTATGGGAGAATATGATAAATAATTTTGTGGGATATCTATGCATTACATCCCATTAATTTCCATCGCTATGAACACTGTATGGAGTACAGCAGGTGTAATATATATATATATATATATGTATATATATATATATATATGTATATATATATATACGCACACACACACACACACACACACACACACACACTGGGGGGCGATGTATGAAAAACGATTAATGTAACCGAGTGTGTGCTCAGACATATTTGCACATGACTGATGCTGCATTCACGTCTTGTTCTTTGTGTGTGCAGGTGGACCTGATCCACAGGGAGGCAGGTGTGTGTGTGTGTGTGTGTGTGTGTGTGTGTGTGTGCGTGTGTGTGCGTGTGTGTACGTGTGTGTGTACGTGCGTGGGTGTGTGTATGTGTGTGTATGTGTGTGTGTGTGTGCGTGTGTGTGTGCGTGTGTGTGTGGGTGTGTGTGTGTGTGTGTGGGTGTGTGTATGTGTGCGTGTGTGTACGTGTGTGTGTACGTGCGTGGGTGTGTGTATGTGTGTGTATGTGTGTGTGTGTGTGCGTGTGTGTGTGCGTGTGTGTGTGGGTGTGTGTGTGTGGGTGTGTGTATGTGTGTGTGTGTGTGTGTGTGTGTGTGTGTGTGTGTGTGTGTGTGTGTGTGTGTGTGTGTGTGTGTGTGTGTGTGTGTGTGTGTGTGTGTGTGTATGTGTGTGTGTGTGTGCGTGTGTGTGTGCGTGTGTGTGTGCGTGTGTGTGTGGGTGTGTGTGTGGGTGTGTGTATGTGTGTGTGTGTGTGTGTGTGTGTGTGTATGTGTGTGTGTGTGTGCGTGTGTGTGTGCGTGTGTGTGTGCGTGTGTGTGTGGGTGTGTGTGTGGGTGTGTGTATGTGTGTGTGTGTGTGTGTGTAATGAAATCAGTACTCAGCATCTAGTATTTGAGCCAATGAAAGCGTGGATCAATAAAACACGAGGTTTGGCACAGAGCCAGCTCTCACCACGTTTATCTTTAGACCCCCCCCCCCCCCTCCTCCTCCTTTAACCTGCCGCCCGTCCTCCCTCTGTTTCAGCAGAAGGGGAGTCATGTGGAGACGATCCCCGACAGATCACCACTAACACCACAACCCGAACCTCCAGTTAACATGAGGAGGAGAAGGGTTAAAAGAAAAACACTAAAATGCAAATTCCCACTCAGGAATACTCCCAGCAGGCCGACTGCCCTTCAACGTGCTGCGATTCATTTCTTTATCGATTGATCCGTCTGGATCGTCCATAAAATACAGAAAAACGGCTCACTACATTTTCCGGAAGCCCGAGGGGGCGTCTTTAAATTGCTTATTTTGCCTGAAGAGCCAAAGATTTTAAATTTACAAAGATGAAAAGAAAAAAACGCATGACTCCATCTCACTGATCCCACCTGAACCAGTCCATCAGCAGGCGGTAAGAGCTGGTTCTGGTTCTGGGCTCAGACTCTGAAGCAGCAGATCTCAGGGACACAAGGCCGCCTGGCTTCATATTACAGATGTTAACTCATCTCACAGCTTCCTTTACCACCCAGCATCACAGCGTCCTCGTTACCGCTGCAGGAAACCACCTCCTCTGGTTGTATAGAAGTCTATGCTTCATGTGTTAAAGCTGCATTCTCTCTCCTGACCACCAGGGGGCGACTCCTCTGGTTGTATAGAAGTCTATGCTTCATGTGTTAAAGCTGCATTCTCTCTCCTGACCACCAGGGGGCGACTCCTCAGGTTGTATAGAAGTATATGCTTCATGTGTTAAAGCTGCATTCTCTCTCCTGACCACCAGGGGGCGACTCCTCTGGTTGTATAGAAGTCTATGCTTCATGTGTTAAAGCTGCATTCTCTCTCCTGACCACCAGGGGGCGACTCCTCAGGTTGTATAGAAGTATATGCTTCATGTGTTAAAGCTGCATTCTCTCTCCTGACCACCAGGGGGCGACTCCTCAGGTTGTATAGAAGTATATGCTTCATGTGTTAAAGCTGCATTCTCTCTCCTGACCACCAGGGGGTGACTCCTCTGGTTGTATAGAAGTCTATGCTTCATGTGTTAAAGCTGCATTCTCTCTCCTGACCACCAGGGGGCGACTCCTCTGGTTGTATAGAAGTCTATGCTTCATGTGTTAAAGCTGCATTCTCTCTCCTGACCACCAGGGGGCGACTCCTCTGGTTGTATAGAAGTCTATGTTTCATGTGTACTTTACTTCTGGTGTTTTCACAATAAAACAACTTTACTTAAAACCACTAGTCACCCCATATGGAGCAGTCTGTACATGTGTCAGACATTGGACTGTTATATTGAACAAACATAGTGATGTCATATACCATATTAAACAGAAGAGCCTGAGCTATAAGACTAAGTAATACATTTCTACATGCTCCAAACACACAACTCAACAACCAAAGCCAAACAAAACCAAATATATAGATTTGAATGACCAAATGTGTGCCACGTTTCAGCTCCTATCTCGTTAGCATTAAGCTACACGCTGTAACCCCAACACGGCCTCTCCTGCACCACCCGGGCCTTCAACAGACCAACTCATGGAGGGGAGGACCACCACAGAAGAAGAGGGACCACCACAGAAGAAGAGGGTAACGCAGCGTCTCTACCTGACGGTGAAGTCGTACGAGCAGGACGCCAGCACCGTCCGGCTGAACGGAGAAAACTGCAGGAAGACAAACAAAAGTATTCAGATTGTTTACTACAGTTAGAAATACTGCAAACAAATACAGGAGTATTATCACATGAACTCAAAGTATCATAAGTAATACATATATGAAATATATATATATATATATATATATATGTGTATATATATGTATATATATATATACATATGTGTGTGTGTGTGTGTGTGTGTGTGTGTGTGTGTGTGTGTGTGTGTGTGTGTGTGTGTGTGTATTCATGACGTCAGTGTGTGTGTGTGAAGTGACAAGTGTCTAATCTGAGTAAGTGGGAAGCGTTTGGGAACTCCTCTGCAGCTGTCTTTTCTCATACACACACACACACACACACACACACACACACACACACACACACACGTGTGGTCTTATTAAGTCCATGTAAGTGGGTGTTTTGATGCTGTCAGGCTGAACTACATCTCTGCCACACACACTTTGCTCTCCATTCTGAGAACAAAGTGTTGTTACAAGACATATGACGGAGCGTGTGTGTGTGTGTGTGTGTACCTTGACTCTGCGGATGGCGTAGGTGTGGCCTAACAGTTGATTGACGGGCTGCCGGGCGTTCCTCAGGTCCCACACACACAGGCTGCGGTCCACTGAGCCCGTGGCCACGATGTTCTGCAGAAGCACAACAACCCACTTTCATAAGAAATATTAATATATATTATAATGAAAATGTAGTTCAAGAGGCTACATAACTCCAATCACTCTGGAACACCAGATGAAGACGCTACATGTGCGACGCTATGATTGGCCAGTCTGCGTCGAGGGGCGGGACTTAACTACGGGTCTATCAAGCTGAATGCGTTCAAAGGGGACTGTGTCTTCAGCTACACGGAGGATGAATAAGGTTCTAACATAAGCTACCTCGGTCCAGGTGGGCGGTTACCTGGTCATATTTGCACCAATCACAGCTCAGGACCTCAGCCTTGTGCGCCGGGACGGCCAATCGGCACGCAGCGCTCCTCACGTCCCAAACTCTGAGCGTCCCGTCGGCTGAAAGCATCCAGAGAGAAACACAAGAAGGTTACTGGGGGAGGGGCTTCTGGGGGAGGGGCTTCTAGGGGAGGGGCTTCAGATGGGGCACCAACCAACGATGGAAAGACTATGTATATATGTATATATACATATGTGTATATATACATATGTATATACATATATATATATATATATATATATATATATATATATATGTATATATATATATGTATATCTTCCTGGTTTTATTTTAATGCAGGTGTGTGTGTGTGTGTGTGTGTGTGTCCTCGTATAACTCTTGTGAACACTCATTTCAGGGACCACTTCATTATGGCATCAAGCCAACACACTGCGACAATCATAAAGCTGAACCTTTACACTCTTCCTCCTCCTCCTCTTCCTCTTTAGTAATCAGAAAGGTTTTATTCAAACTCTGCACACACACACACACACACACACACACACACACACACACACACACACACACACCACTACAAAGCTCATCACTCTTAATAGAAATTAATCAGTTGATTTAATGAAGGAGAAAAAAGGGAATCAGAAATAATATTATAATCTCAAAATATTATAATCCCATAATATTATGTATCAAAAGTTTCAGTGTAATCGTCTTGATAAGCTTGTTTTCTTCAGTGTATATTATTATTATTATTAATAATAATATTGTAGTGTTTGTGAGTGATGGTGTGAAAGCAGCTCAGGATCATCACATCCACTGGTTTCATGTTTCCATTTTTCACGATGACACCTCCCCTTTATCATGACACCTCCCCTTTATCACAATGACACCTCCCCTTTATCACGATGACACCTCCTCTTTATCACGATGACACCTCCCTTTATCATGACACCTTTATTGTGATGACACCTCCCCTTTATCATGACACCTTTATTGTGATGACATCTCCCCTTTATCACGATGACACCTCCCCTTTATCATAATGACACCTCCCCTTTATCACGATGACACCTCCCCTTTATCACGATGACACCTCCCTTTATCATGACACCTTTATTGTGATGACACCTCCCCTTTATCACGATGACACCTCCCCTTTATCATGACACCTTTATTGTGATGACATCTCCCCTTTATCACGATGACACCGCCCTTTATCATGACACCTTATTGTGATGACACCTCCCCTTTATCATGACACCTTTATTGTGATGACATCTCCCCTTTATCACGATGACACCGCCCTTTATCATGACACCTTATTGTGATGACACCTCCCCTTTATCATGACACCTTTATTGTGATGACATCTCCCCTTTATCACGATGACACCTCCCCTTTATCACGATGACACCTCCCTTTATCATGACACCTTATTGTGATGACACCTCCCCTTTATCACAATGACACCTCCCCTTTATCATGACACCTTTATTGTGATGACATCTCCCCTTTATCACGATGACACCTCCCCTTTATTGCGATGGCACGTCCCCTTTATTGCGATGACACCTCCCCTTTATTGCGATGACACCTTTATCGTGATGACACCTCCCCTTTATCACGATGACACCTCCCCTTTATCACGATTACACCTCCCCTTTAAAGGAATCTAAAGGAACCTGACTGAAAAGAGCTTTGCATCTCCTTTAAATGTCAAACTATAGAAGTATAGTCTCTGTGGCTGATGGCATCTCCTCAGATAATCCCTCCTCCTCAGGGATTAGCTGAGGTTCTCATTTCACAAAATCTTTTCAGTCGAGGCTGAATGTGATCACAGCGAGCGAGTGGGCGAGTGTGTGTGTGTGTGTGTGTGTGTGTGTGTGTGTGTGTGTGTGTATGCTTCATCAGCTAATAGAAACAATCGTGTAAATCTGTGTGAAGCAGCTCTCTGGCACGCACACGCACACGCACACGCACACACACGCACACACACACACACACACACACACACACACACACAATGAAACAAGCAACCAAAGGAATTTCACGCAGACTGAAGCCGTCGTGATGTTCTTCTTCTGCGTTCCGTTTCACTCTCTGTTTACGTTCCGTCAGCAGAGACAGGAACGTTTATTCAGACGATCACGATCACTCTTCATCTGAAACATGTATGTGTGTATGTATATGTATATATATACATATACATACACACAGTACATGTATGTTATGATGCATGGACGTCTACTCTCTGCAGCTTATTGTTCCACCCGAGCGCTCAGTCATCAAACCGTCTCCACTGGTTCCAGTAACGCCGCCAGCGATCCCCAGTTAGAACCCCTCTGGTCCCAAACAATGACCTTTAAGCATCAGCTACGGTCACATGGTCCCATGATCACATGTTCACGTGGTCACATGATCACATGTTCACATGGTCCCATGATCACATGTTCACGTGGTCACATGGTCCCATGATCACATGTTCACGTGGTCACATGGTCCCATGGTCACATGTTCACATGGCCACATGATCACATGGTCACATGATCACATGTTCACATGGTCACATGATCACATGTTCACATGATCACATGTTCAGATGTTCACATGATCACATGTTCACATGTGTATGAAGACGTGAGCAGATGCTGAGAATCTCAGTATTAAGGTAGTGAAATGCAACCTCGTGGCTCCTGTTCAGGGGCACGAGTTCTGTGTTCTCAGAATCAGAATCAGAATCAGAACCATTTATTGCCATGTATGTTTACACATACAAGGAATTTGTCCTGGCGGGAAGGTGCATACATTTAACATTTAACAATACACATTTAACAGTTAACGCAGTGCAATAAATGAGGATGAATGGATGAATGAGTATTTACATTGAAACAGCAGCATAACAAAATACCAAAAATAAGATAAAGTGCATGGAATGTGCATGAGTGTAAGTGTTGTGTGAAAATGGCAAGTGCAATGTTAAAGTGTTAAGTTTATTTAAGCATAAGGCTATGTGCAGGGGAGTGTCCGGTGGGAATTGTCTGGGGGTGACAGAGTCATTAGAGTCAGTGGGGGACCCGGGCTCTGTTAGGGGGACCCGGGCTCTGTTAGGGGGACCCGGGCTCTGTTAGGGGGACCCGGGCTCTGTTGATGAGCCCGACTGCAGACGGGAAGAAACTGTTTTTGTGGCGTGAGGTCTTGGTCCTGATGGACCGCTGCCTCCTGCCAGAGGGGAGGGACACCAACAGTTTGTGTCCAGGGTGAGAGGGATCAGCTACAATCTTCCTCTCCTTCAGGGTCCTTGAAGCAAACAAGTCCTGGAGGGACGGCAGATTGCAGCCAATCACCCATTCTGTGTTCTATGTTCTGTGTTCTGCGTTCTGCGTTCTGCGTTCTGCATTCTATGTTCTGGTGTTCTGGTGTTCTATGTTCTGCGTTCTGCATTCTATGTTCTGGTGTTCTATGTTCTGGTGTTCTATGTTCTGGTGTTCTATGTTCTGGTGTTCTATGTTCTGGTGTTCTGGTGTTCTATGTTCTGCGTTCTGCATTCTATGTTCTGGTGTTCTATGTTCTGCATTCTATGTTCTATGTTCTGGTGTTCTGGTGTTCTATGTTCTGGTGTTCTGTGTTCTGTGTTCTATGTTCTGGTGTTCTATGTTCTGGTGTTCTGTGTTCTATGTTCTATGTTCTGGTGTTCTGTGTTCTGTGTTCTGTGTTCTGTGTTCTATGTTCTGGTGTTCTATGTTCTATGTTCTGGTGTTCTGTGTTCTATGTTCTGTGTTCTATGTTCTATGTTCTATGTTCTGTGTTCTATGTTCTGGTGTTCTGTGTTCTATGTTCTATGTTCTATGTTCTGGTGTTCTATGTTCTATGTTCTATGTTCTGTGTTCTGGTGTTCTATGTTCTGTGTTCTGGTGTTCTGTGTTCTGTGTTCTATGTTCTATGTTCTGGTGTTCTGTGTTCTGTGTTCTTCTGTGGCATTAAACACTAGATATTAGTTTTCAACTAAAAGGAAGCAGCATTTCTTTCTCAATAACTAACCGGTGACGTCGTGGTGAAAGTGCTTCTCCTTAAATAAAACTTTATTGCCTTGCCGTGGTGGACGACACACAACGCTGCTGTGGAAGTCGTTCACTCACCAAACTGACTTGTTTCCTTGTTGCTCTCCGGCCTCAGAAAACACAACAACGCTGCACCGACCGGCCCTGAGGAATGACGCGAGCCACTGCTTTCACCTCGTGAGGCCGGACACAGAAAGAAGGCGGAGCTACAGCGAACAAAGAGACGCTGAGGGTCAGTGACGTCATGAGAGCTGTTCTCTCTATTGATCAGCACATCCTATCAACACCTGTGTGTGTGTGTGTGTGTGTGTGTGTGTGTGTGTGTGTGTGTGTGTGTGTGTGTGTGTGTGTGTGTGTGTGTGTGTGAGGGCTCTGTCCTCGGTCCTCTCCTCTTCTCCCTGTACATCAACTCTCTTGGCTCCATCATTCGCTCGCATGGCTTTTCCTACCATAGCTATGCTGATGACACCCAACTGATCCTCTCGTTTCCACAATCGGAAACACAGGTAGCAGCACGAATCTCTGCTTGTCTGACTGACATTTCACAATGGATGTCCACACACCACCTGAAAATTAACCCTGACAAGACGGAATTACTTTTCCTTCCAGGAAAAGTCTCTCCCACTCACGACCTGACGATTACTTTCAACAACTCAGTCTTGGCCCCGACCCCGACTGCCAGGAACCTCGGTGAGACCCTGGACAGTCAACTCTCCCTGACTGCCAACATTACCGCAACAACTCGTTCCTGTAGATTCATGCTGCACAACATCAGGAGAATACGTCCACTTCTCACCCAGAAGGCAGCACAGGTTCTCGTCCAGGCTCTGGTCATCTCGCGTCTAGACTACTGTAACTCCCTCCTGGCGGGTCTACCTGCTGGTGCCATCCGACCTTTGCAGCTCATCCAGAATGCAGCAGCTCGACTGGTCTTTAACCTCCCGAAATTCACCCACACTACTCCGCTCCTCCGCGACCTTCACTGGTTACCGGTGGCCGCCCGCATCCACTTCAAAACATTGGTACTGGCGTACCATGCTACGAACAGATCTGGTCCAGTCTACATCCAGGACATGGTAAAACCTTACACCCCAACTCGTGCGCTCCGCTCGGCTTCTGCCAATCACCTTGTAGCTCCGTCACTGAGAGCTAAACACTCAACAAAGTCTCGACTGTTCTCTGTCCTGGCTCCTCGATGGTGGAATGAGCTCCCCATTGACATCAGAACAGCAGAAAGTCTCTACATCTTCCGTTGCAAATTAAAAACACATCTTTTCCGACTATACCTTGAATAAAGGAAGTAGCACTTTAGTAGCACTGAAATGGCTCTGTGGCAGGGATCTCGCTTACCCCTGCGTCCATGGTTCGGGACAGACCGTACAGACACGTAGCGTTGCGGGTTAACAGGCTTTATTGTATGCTTTCGCACCGCTCTCATGCTCTCACACCCCGAGCACCCTTCCTGCCAGGCTTAAATAGCCCGGCCCACACTCGTTGGACCCAGCTGGGCTTATTAGCCCCAGCTGTTCCGAGTGTTTCTCCCTCTCTCTCTGTGCCGCCGGTGCGCTAGCCACGCCCCCGCCCACATACCCCCACCGCCCGACTTAGGCCGGGGAGCCACCGGTCTAACCAACTCCCCCCCCCCTCCCTCCCACTGGGAGCGGGAGTCAGCCCCGACCATCTGCACCCCCGACCTATGGACCACCATGGAATTAACTTGCGTTTCCGCCAGATGCCAACGGGTGGTCCGGGCGTTGGCATCCTCCATCCGTGGGGGCCCGGGCGCGGGACATGGCCCGGACAGAGGGCGATCGAGCGCCCCGGGAAGCAGGTTCCTTGCGCTCTCCGCCAGCCCCCTCCCGGGGCCAAACCGGCTCTCCCCCTCAGTCCGCCGCGGCAACCTGCAACACAAGAGAGAGAGAGAATTAGGGGAAGAATAACCCGGTCGCGGCCCAATTGTCCCCGGGCTCTCCGGCCAGCTGAGCCTCTGCTCGGGCCCGAGCCGCCTGCTCCTTTTCCAGCCGCCGGCCCAGCTGCCTGATGATCCGCCGGTCCCGCCGCCGGTCCCCTCGGGCGTAGCGGAGCTGGCTCCGCCGCCGCTCGAGCTCCCGGCGCAGCTCCCCCCGGTCGGGGCGCCGCTCTCGGGCCTGGCTGCCCCAGGAGGCCAGCCAGCCACGTCGCTCCCGCTCCTCTTCCCGCCGTACGAGGCCGACCGGTCTACCCGGCCATATCGGCCGAGGCTCCTGCGGTCGCGGCGGCCCCCGTCTCCTCTTCCACCACCACCTCCGTGACGGAGCCGGATAGTCGGCGGCCCGCGCCGCCAGGTCCACCTCCATCACGGGACAGTCGAGCTGGACGTGCCCCGGCTGGCCGCACGTCCAGCACACCGGTGCCGGGGTCCGCGGCGGCGGCTCCGGCCAGGTGTCGCGGCGGTCCCAGGCGCTCGCCGCCGGCCACGGCGGGGTCCAGTCCTCGGGTCCCGGTGTCGGTCGCCGCCGCCTCCCCCGCCGCGCTGGTGTTCGCCACGGCCCCGCCTTGGTGGTCGGCCGGGCCGGGTCTTCCGGGTCCCCCCGGATCGGCGCCTCCCTGGTCCGCCGCGCCGGCTCCCTCCGGGGCGTCGGGGCCGGCGGCTCCGTCTGCTGCGCCGCCTCTCTCCGCGAAGTGGGGCCCGGCAGTTCGGGTGCGCCGGTGGTCTGTACCGCCGTCTCCCTCCGGGCGGCCTTGGCGGTCTGCACCCCCGTCTCCCTCTGGACTACCCTGGCCGTCTGCGTCTCTTTCCGCGAGGTCGGGGCCGGCCGGCCCAGACCCGTCGGTTCCTCGGGCGGCTCCTCGGGCAGGTCCGTGGCCCGGTAGTCCTCGGCCAGGTCGACGGCGGCCGTCAGCGACGCGGGCTGGCGACCGCGGATCCAGGCGGCCATCCGGGTCGGCAGTCCCTCCAGGAACTGCTCCGCGGCCACCCGCTCCAGCACCTCGTCGACCCCTTCCCCGCCTTCCGGCCGCAGCCACCGTCCCGCCCTGTCCCGCACTTCCTGCGCGAACCCGCGGGGCCGGTCACCGGGCCCCAGCCGAAGCGCGCGGAACTTCCGGCGGAAGTCCTCCGGCGTCCGCGTCCACTGGTTCCCCGCAGGCTCCTGCCGCCTCTCCGTGCCTCGGCCCTCCGCGAGATGCAGCGCCGCCTCTGCCGGTGCCGCTGCGGGTGTCGCCGCGGCTCCGGCGCCGCGCCGCTTCCGGGTTTCGCCCCGCCGTCCCTCCTGGACCTCCGCCAACCCGGCGCCCACCACCCGGCTATGGCACACTTGCTTCGGCGTCCGCTCTGCCGCCCGCTGCTCAAGCCACTCCCGCCACTCGTCGACGGTCCGGTACGGCCGCCCCACGTTGGGCTCCACTGTGGCAGGGATCTCGCTTACCCCTGCGTCCATGGTTCGGGACAGACCGTACAGACACGTAGCGTTGCGGGTTAACAGGCTTTATTGTATGCTTTCGCACCGCTCTCATGCTCTCACACCCCGAGCACCCTTCCTGCCAGGCTTAAATAGCCCGGCCCACACTCGTTGGACCCAGCTGGGCTTATTAGCCCCAGCTGTTCCGAGTGTTTCTCCCTCTCTCTCTGTGCCGCCGGTGCGCTAGCCACGCCCCCGCCCACAGGCTCTTACTGATAGCACTTTGTAGTTGAACTTTTTGTCGAAATTGTACCTTCGTGATTCTTGTTCTGATTCTTGTTGTAAACGGTAGAATGCACTTATTGTAAGTCGCTTTGGATAAAAGCGTCAGCTAAATGAAATGTAATGTAATGTGTGTGTGTGTGTGTGTGTGTGTGTGTGTGTGTGTGTGTGTGTGTGTGTGTGACCTCCAGCTACAACTTCACTATTAAGTTTACATTTAAAACAAAAACGATCGAACATACAAAAGAATAACCGTCTGATAATAAAATGCTTTTCCTGTTTCCTTGTCTCCTCTCTCTCGTTTCCTCTGTTTCCTTGTCTCCTCTCTCTCGTTTCCTCTGTTTCCTTGTCTCCTCTCTCTCGTTTCCTCTGTTTCCTTGTCTCCTCTCTCTCGTTTCCTCTGTTTCCTTGTCTCCTCTCTCTCGTTTCCTCTGTTTCCTTGTCTCCTCTCTCTCGTTTCCTCTGTTTCCTTGTCTCCTCTCTCTCGTTTCCTCTGTTTCCTTGTCTCCTCTCTCTCGTTTCCTCTGTTTCCTTGTCTCCTCTCTCGTTTCCTTGTCTCCTCTCTCTCGTTTCCTCTGTTTCCTTGTCTCCTCTCTCGTTTCCTCTGTTTCCTTGTCTCCTCTCTCGTTTCCTCTGTTTCCTTGTCTCCTCTCTCTCGTTTCCTCTGTTTCCTTGTCTCCTCTCTCGTTTCCTCTGTTTCCTTGTCTCCTCTCTCGTTTCCTCTGTTTCCTTGTCTCCTCTCTCGTTTCCTCTGTTTCCTTGTCTCCTCTCTCGTTTCCTCTGTTTCCTTGTCTCCTCTCTCTCGTTTCCTCTGTTTCCTTGTCTCCTCTCTCTCGTTTCCTCTGTTTCCTTGTCTCCTCTCTCTCGTTTCCTCTGTTTCCTTGTCTCCTCTCTCTCGTTTCCTCTGTTTCCTTGTCTCCTCTCACGTTTCCTCTGTTTCCTTGTCTCCTCTCTCTCGTTTCCTCTGTTTCCTTGTCTCCTCTCTCTCGTTTCCTCTGTTTCCTTGTCTCCTCTCTCTCGTTTCCTCTGTTTCCTTGTCTCCTCTCTCTCGTTTCCTCTGTTTCCTTGTCTCCTCTCTCTCGTTTCCTCTGTTTCCTTGTCTCCTCTCTTGTTTCCTCTGTTTCCTTGTCTCCTCTCTCGTTTCCTCTGCTTCATTGGAGAGATTTATGTTTTTGTTCTTTTACAGTTTTTGTGTAAATGTCCCAATAGTTGAACTAAATAACTAAATACTTTTAGTATTTTCTAGTTTCTCTAGCGCCACTAAAAGGTTTTTAGAGACATGAGGAAGAGGAGCTCCAGAGATGGAAAGCACCACGGAGAGTTTGTTGATGAGTTTAGCCGAGTCACTTTGTTTGGAAGCTTAGTGTTCGTTGATTCAATTTACAATTGGAGCTCACAACCAAAAGGTGCGTGTGTGTGTGTGTGTGTGTGTGTGTGTGTGTGTGTGTGTGGCTGTGAACCTTTGTCTGGACGCCTGCTATCAATTATTTAACCAGACACTACCTGCTATCATTGAACAAACACACATAATTAACTGTGTGTGTGTGTGTGTGTGTGTGTGTGTGTGTGTGTGTGTGTGTGTGTGTGTGTGTGTGTGTGTGTGTGTGTGTGTGTTTTGGCTGATCGGTACTTTACTATCTGACACACTGGAGAGACAGAAAGTGCAGGCTGAGTCATACATGAGCCGGTCAATAATTTTATTATTATAAATCAGATTTGGGTGGAATCGTATCGTATGATATGACACGAGGTAGAACAGAATCTGGTTATTCTGAGAGCGATTAAACTGATTAAACATCGCCCAACGCTTCCCGAACTAAACCTAAAGTCTGGCTGAACTTTAGGGAGAAGAAAAGTAAAGAAGAGAAGAAAGTAAAAGAAACCGACAGAAAGTAGAGCAACGAAAAGATAAACGACTGAACTGGATTCAACTTAATTGAAGCAGGTTGAAGATAAACAAGTCGTTTGTTCTGCTGCAGGAAATGAACCGACAACCACCTCTGCTCTCGCTTTGGCCCCAATGAGTCAGTCTGGACTCCAGTTGGTGTCCTGAGGTGAACATTTACTGCCACTTGGTTTTCACAGCCCTCTGGTTGTATAGAAGTCTATGCTTCATGTGTTAAAGCTGCATTCTCTCTCCTGACCACCAGGGGGCGACTCCTCTGGTTGTATAGAAGTCTATGCTTCATGTGTTAAAGCTGCATTCTCTCTCCTGACCACCAGGGGGCGACTCCTCTGGTTGTATAGAAGTCTATGCTTCATGTGTTAAAGCTGCATTCTCTCTCCTGACCACCAGGGGGCGACTCCTCTGGTTGTATAGAAGTATATGCTTCATTTGTTAAAGCTGCATTCTCTCTCCTGACCACCAGGGGGCGACTCCTGTGGTTGTATAGAAGTCTATGCTTCATGTGTTAAAGCTGCATTCTCTCTCCTGACCACCAGGGGGCGACTCCTCTGGTTGTATAGAAGTCTATGCTTCATGTGTTAAAGCTGCATTCTCTCTCCTGACCACCAGGGGGCGACTCCTCTGGTTGTATAGAAGTATATGCTTCATTTGTTAAAGCTGCATTCTCTCTCCTGACCACCAGGGGGCGACTCCTGTGGTTGTATAGAAGTCTATGCTTCATGTGTTAAAGCTGCATTCTCTCTCCTGACCACCAGGGGGCGACTCCTCTGGTTGTATAGAAGTCTATATAAATGACTCTACTTCTCTCTTGATGTATTCCCTCAGTAAACATTGTAAACATGAGTTTATGTCTCAATCTCTAGTTTCAAGTCTTCTTCAATACAGCATGATGTTCATTTAGTAAATTATGCTCATTTAGAGTCAAACAGACCATAAAGCAGAGGATGCTTTAGGGCGGGGCTACAGGATGATTGACAGGTTGACACTAGAGACGTCTCTACGTCACTCCTCAGTCCATATATGGTCACTTCCTGTTCATTGCTTGCATCAAGTTCTATCTTCTCTTTTTTAATTTTCAGCTCCAGTCTTTAATTGTTGTAAATAAACGTCGGCTCACACTTTTAGAAATGAGCAGATTCTCAACATTAAAGGATAATAAATCCCTGGTTATGTTGCATAAAGCTGAAAAAGATCGCTTCAACTTCTGAGTTGACCTCTAAGGATCTTTTGGTGCAGCAGCGTCCGTTGAGTAACCTGCAGGGCACAGCTGGAACATGGACCTCAGTCCACATAATGCTTTTATTGTGGCGGTAAATCACTTAGCTGCAGCTCCAGATCTCCACTGGAGGAGTTATCAGATCTAACGAGCTCCGTGCCGCCGGTCTGAAACCCAGCGAACACTTGACCTCCGGACTCAGCAGCTCAATTCACAGCTAACCTTCTTTTACTTCTTCAGTGTCGTTGACTCACTCAACACTTTGTTATTGTGCTAATGTTTGTTCAGAATATCTTTTGGCCAAATATTGTGTTAAGATTTGTAAACATTGGACTTGGTTTAGTTTTCATTGGTTGCATGCGTTCCCCTGCATATCTTCTTTTTTAACCACAAAGACCGTTTCACAATAAAAGCCCTGAACCTTTAAATCTGAGAGACGAGTGAGTGTACTCGTCCTGCAGCTTTAACCCTTTCATAGCTTGTTTTTACTTCATGAAAGTTAATTGATACATTTTGGTCAACTGAAAATACATTTTTGTTACAAAAAAACAATCCAACAATTAATGTATTAATTAAATTATTACTTACACATTTATTTTAGTTAATTGGTGGATGAATTAACGGCAGCATCCAACCTGGAGCGGAACATGCTCTTCATGTTGCTCTCTTTGTGTTGATAAGAAAATGTATCGGGACATGAAAGGATGTCCACGTGGGTTAAAACAGGCTTTAAACTTGAAAAGCTCACGTCGCTGAACCCCCGAGCAACCGGAGCTTAACGTCTCCGCGGTGATTGAATCTCGTCGGAGATTTCCGCTCGCTCTCAGAAACCAATTAACACAAACTCATTAGCAACCGGGTTGAGCGCTGATACCGAGCTGCTGCTCATCGACTCCTGCCCAGGAAACCGCCCCATCCATCAGCGGCCCGGCTCCGCCCCTCTGATGGAGTTAGCGAGCGCTCCCACGCAGACGGGTCAGATGAACCCAGCGCTCCCTCCGGGTCCGAACTTCTCTTTCCAAAGCTCACTTCCTGGAGAGAGCGAGAGGAGAAGCTGCGGGACTCGTTCACTTCTTCACGGTCGTCTTAGCGCCCAAGTTCCAGATCAACGTTCGTTTAACCGCAAAGACCAAGACGTGGCAGTTTCACAATAAAAGCCTTGATGATAATTCACCAACAACAACTTTAAATCTGAAGGATGAGTTGGTGTTTTCCTCTTGCAGCGTTCAGTGTTTGACTTCATGGACGTTATTTGAAATATTTTGATCACCTAAAAATGGCGACAGCATACAACCAAGATGGCAACAGCATACAACCAAGATGGCAACAGCATACAACCAAGATGGTAACAGCATACAACCAAGATGGCAACAGCATACAACCAAGATGGTAACAGCATAAAACCAAGATGGCAACAGCATACAACCAAGATGGTAACAGCATACAACCAAGATGGCAACAGCATACAACCAAGATGGTAACAGCATACAACCAAGATGGCAACAGCATACAACCAAGATGGTAACAGCATACAACCAAGATGGCAACAGCATACAACCAAGATGGCAACAGCATACAACCAAGATGGCAACAGCATAAAACCAAGATGGCAACAGCATAAAACCAAGATGGCAACAGCATAAAACCAAGATGGCAACAGCATACAACCAAGATGGCAACAGCATAAAACCAAGATGGCAACAGCATAAAACCAAGATGGCAACAGCACAAAAAATAGATTAAAAAAAATCTGGTATCTTATCTTACGTAGATTTTCAAGCCTGGTGAGGTCACTTCAGTTCATTGGCGACGTTGAAATCACCAAAATCAAGGCTTCAAAGCATCAGTCCACAAACCAGTGTGTGACGTCACCACGACTACGGCCACTTCTCCATCCCATGATGCATTTCACAAGTGCCTCCTCAATAATAAAGACACGGGTATGAAGATAGTCTCAATGGAGTCAAACCACACAAGAAAGAAAAGTTTGTATTTGCAGCTCAGACTCTCAGCAAGCAGCTTCCTTCTAGACCAGGAGCTAATCTCAAACTAATTGATAAGAACAAATATTTACACCCGGTAACGTATAATACAGACACTGGATTTGATTTGTTGTTGAGGAAAAAAGCTTTGTGTTATGAGGTACAGTATATTGTGTTTTTAATGCTAATAATCAGACTAAATACCCCCCCTCCCCCCACCTCGGCCTCTGACAGAAGCCCAGTCTGAAGGTCTTGAAGCAAAATGAGAAGCTTTAACTGAGCTGAGCCACAATATTACATCTGCAGCGCCGCCTTGTGGCCGGACCACACAAGTGTTCCCACTCTGGATTAAATCTGAACATGGTGCTCAAGAGAAACTATAATAATGCACTGATATGTGTGTGTGTGTATACTGATATTATAAATAATACACATCTGACCTCTTGCATACGACGGCTTTATTTATTAAAGTTGTATAATATTTTATCTGACGCTCAGATCGAGGAGCGCTTGATTTATGTCTCCTTTAGTTTGTGTGGAGTTCAGGAGCCGAGCATCCGGGAGTCAGACCGAGTCGGTGCCGTGCAACCTGCTGAAGCTCCTGAACGCCACACGAGCTAAAGGAGACATAAATCAAGCGCTCCTCGTGTGTCGATCTGACAATAAAAACATTTGTATAAAGACGACGGTCACGTGTCTCACCTGAGGCTGAAGCAAAGCATCCTGGGATGAGAGGCGACCAGATGGTGCTGTAGATGACCCCTTCATGACCCCTGAGCGTGGCCAGCGATTGGCTGAGAGCCGGGTCCCACTGGAGGAGCCAACGACACAGAAATTAAAAACCCGGCGCAGTCGGAGGGGAGGAGCAAAAACCACAGAAGAAGAACTCACAACTTTGGAGGTTTGATCCCACGAACCGGACACGACGAGGTTCTCTCCTCTGGTTTGACTCCAGTCTACAGAGTACACCTACACACACACACACACACACACACACAGTCAAACACACACACAGACACACACACACACACAGTCAGACACAGTCAAACACACACACAGACACACACACACACAGTCACACACAGTCACACACAGTCAGACACACACAGTCACACACACACAACCCCTCCCCCTCACGCCCTCAGTGAGCAGTCTCACCTCCTGCGTGTGCTCCTTGGCCACTCTCAGCGGAGCGTCCTGATTGGCTGTGTCCCACAGCTGGAGGCTGCCGTCGCCGCCCCCGGCGACCATGACGTGCTCGTTGGCTTCGCTCCACGCCACGTCGAACAGACCGTCACCCCACTCCCAGCTGACGCACGCACACACACACACACACACACACACACACACAGACGCACAGAATTTGAATTTTTGAATTTTATTAGGATCCCCATTAGCTGATGCCGAAGACATCAGCTACTCTTCCTGGGGTCCACACAAAACATATAACAAAGAAGAAATCAACATACAAAACAACAGATAAAAAGAAGGAAAAATAATAAATGAGTACATAAAAGTAAAATTTAGTAATACATACTAGGATCCAGTTCAGGCAGCCATGAAGTGTCGCTTCACTTGTTTTTTGAAGCTAGCTTTGTTCTGCGTTTTTAAAATATGATCTGGAAGGGAGTTCCATTCAACCATAGCTCTATATTACTGTGCGTTGTTTTGAGTTTGTTTTGATTGTCGGAATTGTGTAGTTACCACTGGTGGCATGTCTGGTGGGGTATGTGTGCACATTAGAGCTGAGTGTGAGCTGCCTAAACAAACAGTCGGGGGTTTGTAATGTATTAATGTTTTTTATGTAAGAAAGAAGTGATGCCTTTAACCTCACATCAACTTTCAGCCAGGAGAGTTGGTCATGCATGTTGTTTATGTTGGCTCTTAGTGTGCACTTAAGGGCAAGCCTAGCTGCTCTGTTCTGTACCCGTTGAAGCTTCCCTAGATTCATTTTTGTGGTACCTGACCACACACACACACACACACACACACACAGACACACACACAGACACAGACGCACACAGACACACACACACACACACAGACACACAGACACACACACACACACACAGACACAGACACACACAGACACAGACGCACACAGACACACACACACACACACAGACACACAGACACACACACACACACAGACGCACAGACACACACAGACACAGACGCACACACACACACACACACACAGACACACACAGACACAGACGCACACACACACACACAGACGCACACACACACAGACGCACACACACACACACACACACACACGCACACACACACACACGCACACACACACACACACACACAGACGCACACACACACACACACACACACACACACACACACACACACACAGACGCACAGACACACACAGACACAGACGCACACACACACACACACACACACACACAGACGCACACACACACAGACGCACACACACACACACACACGCACACACACACACACACACACACACACACACACACACAGACGCACACACACACACACACACACACACACACACACACGTCTCTATTGGAGGAATTTCCAGTCTCAATGAAACTCTTCATGAAAGAAACCTGGACTCAAACTCTCGAGGTCCGAGAGGCGTGGCCCCGGGCGCCTCACCTGCGGACCACAGCGACCCCGCTCTCCCTCTGGTCCAGGACCAGCAGCGAGCCGCAGCCTGCAGACACAATGAGGGTTATGAATATGGAGCATTGTTGTGGTTAATGCATCACACAGTTCTGACTGCAGCCAGAACCTCAAGGTCCCGCCTCCCTGTCACACAGTGACCCGTAACCCGGCTCACAACACCGCCTTGAGATGCTCGAGTCACATCCAACGTGCACGCGCCCTGTGTGAGCGCGTCATTGGTTCAGATCCCACATGTGTAGACGAGCGCCGCACTAACCGGCGATGCCGTAGTACTGGGAGGCGGCGCAGGCCACCCTGTGGGGGAGGAACGGCGACGCCTCCACCGCGTAGCCGTGACGCGCCGGGCAGCGGAACACCTTCTCCATCCTGGCCACAGGAAGTGATGTCATGAAGCTGCAGCACAAGGACACAACGCCGTTACACGTGGACGACTAGACTGATGATTCAGATTATTGATACAAAAACATAAATCAACAAATACATTATGATGTATTAGTATTATGATTATTATTATTATTATTATAGGTAATATACATGTATTATTAAATCAAATGAGCTCCATCTTTACCAGCTGCAACAATAAAGTGATGAACACATTAATACATGAATAATTATAATCCAGTTGGATAATATATATTATTTTGAAATGTACCATTCTGCATAGTGAGTACTTTTACTTGTAGTACTTTAAATATATGTTGATGCTGATGGAGTAACATTTTGAATGCAATACTTTTACTTGTAACCGAGTATTTCTACACCGTGGTACTGAAGTACTCCTTCCACCTTACGGAAGCTAAAGTACGCTGAAGTGCACGTGTAACGTAAATGAAGACCACGTGACCACGTGACCACCGGACGCTTTAACCCTCTCACAAACCGTGAAGGCTCGTCACCGCATCACAGAGGAGAGGCGTCCGGACGAAGCTTCACGCGCCTGAGGTGAAGACGTGCTGGCTCCTCGCGGATCATCCACTTCCGTGTTTTGATCAGCTGACCCAACCGGCGACACGGGCAAAAATAAAACATAAATTATTTAATAAAATAATTTAAAAAACATAATTAAGTCACTTATTTTCAGTTTGTCTTAATATAAAACACAAACAAGATTTTAACATTTTGTCATTCTTTTATTTGTGTTTTTTTAAACCGGAAACTCGTCACACTTTGAGTTTGATTAGCGGCCCCCACAACCACGCAACAGGACAAAGATACATATTTTTTTAAACATCATTAATTCACTTTTTTTAAATTAGT
Organism: Cottus gobio; assembly: GCA_023566465.1. Lineage (NCBI taxonomy): Eukaryota > Metazoa > Chordata > Actinopteri > Perciformes > Cottidae > Cottus > Cottus gobio. The sequence continues at coordinate 957,219 of CM042226.1, forward strand.
CTAATATGTAACACAAACAAAAGGTTTTGACATTTCTATATTCTTTATTTGTGTGTTTGGGTTTTCCTTTTACACCGGATCCCGTCACCCTTTGGGGGCGTGGCTTTATCCTTCCACCGTAAACCCGCTCCTTGCTATTGGCTGAGCGCGAAAATTTAAACGGAGGAGAGAAAACTAACCGGCCGCCGGTTGTTGTCTCGCGACACTGATCCGTTAAAATAAGAATCAGAACATCGATCGGATCGATTGTTCTGGAGCAGCAACGTCAACCCGGAAGCTTCTGTTGCAACTCATGTGAAATGGATGTAGCCAGCTATTTACAGTAAGCTAGCACGCTGACGTCACCGTGTGCGCGTCACGGTACCAGTTATGTGTACTGGTCATGTGTACTGGTTATGTGTACTGGTTATCTTTACTGGTCACGGGTACTGGTTATGTGTACTGGTCACGGGTACTGGTCATGGGTACTGGTAATGTTTACTGGTTTATCTGTATTGGTTAGCGTTATGTGTACTGGTTTTCTGTGTTCTTCCAGGCGCTTTGAGAGCAGTCTGGGCTCGTACACAGGAGATGACCCTCTGGAGCCCTGGGACAAGTGAGTAGTGCTGTGTGTGTGTGTGTGTGTGTGTGTGTGTGTGTGTGTGTGTGTGTGTGTGTGTGTGTGTGTGTGTGTGTGTGTGTGTGTGTGTGTGTGTGTGTGTGTGTGTGTGTGTGTGTGTGTGTGTGTGTGTGTGTGTGTGTGTGCGCGTATGCTGGAGCCGACCCCAGCTGACATTGGCTGAAGGTGGGTTCACCTGGTCCAGTTCCTCTCAGGGCTCTTGTAGAGAAGAGACCCCTTCACGGGCAGTTTAGAGTTCAACTCACCTGAGCTGCAGGTGTTTGGACTGTGGGGGGAACCGGAGAACCGGGCTGGCCCCGTGCAGCCTGCCTGCCCCCTGACCCTGAGTCTGCCCCCTGACCCTGAGTCTGCCCCCTGAGTCTGACCCTGAGTCTGCCCCCTGACCCTGCCTCTGAGTCTGCCCCCTGACCCTGACCCTGAGTCTTCCCCCAGGTTTGTAGAGTACCTGGAGCAGCGCGTACCTGCAGGCGGGATGTCGCAGGTGCTGGACAGCCTGGTGCAGCGGTTCCTGAAGGAGGAGCGCTACGCCAACGACGTCCGATACGTGAACTACTGCATCCGATGTGTGAGTCCCGCGCACACGGTCCACGGCGGGGTGCGGTTCTCCGGACCAACGCCTCACGTTCTGTCTCTCGCCTGCAGGCGGGTCACTACTCCGATCCCGCCGCCATGTTCAGCCACTTGCACGGCCAGGGCGTCGGCTCCACCAGCGCCGCCCTCTACGTGGCCTGGGCCCGGGCGCTGGAGCAGAGGGGCATGCACCAACAGGCCGAGGCCGTGTACCAGAGCGCCTTGGGGAACCGGGCCCAGCCGGCCGACGCCGTCCTCAGTGAACACCGGTGAGCAGCGTTTAGACTTCTTTAGTCTCCTGGAGAGGAACGAGGGGTCAAAGGACCTGCTGGAGAGGTCAGAACCCCCCCAGTAGAGGTCAGGACCCCCAGGAGAGCACGTCACCCTCATACCGTAATGATGCCTCATCACTAACGAGCGCAACAGGAATTTGAATGTGCTTTAAAACCAATCCCTCTGATCTGCAGGCAGTTTCAGACGAGAATGAGAAGCCAGACAACCGCGTCACGTAAGAGTCCATCCTCTGTTTTGTGTGTGTGTGTGTGTGTGTGTGTGTGTGTGTGTGTGTGTGTGTGTGTGTGTGTGTGTGTGTGTGTGTGTGTGTGTGTGTGTGTGTGTGTGTGTGTGTGTGTGTGTGTGTGTGTGTGTGTGTGTGTGTGTGTGTGTGTGTGTGTGTGTGTGTGTGTGTGTGTGTGTGTGTGTGTGTGTGTGTAACGGTGGTTTGTGTAAACAGGAAGCAGCAACCCCTTGCAAGACTCCCTGTTGACCAATCAGCTGGTGTCCCTCAGGGAGCCCGGTGCTGCTCAGGTGAGTCTCTGCTCTCATGAAGCTGCTGCTGATGCTCTCATGAAGCTGCTGCTGATGCTCTGTCTTCTGTTCAGGACCCTGTGGATGGACCTCCCAAACCAGCTGCACACAAGACCACCGTCATGTGAGTCGCTTTAGACATGAGAACGAAGTCTGTCTGTTTTTACACAATGTGAAGAAAGTAAACTGATCTTTGTCATTTAGATTCAAGAGAAACAAACATGTTTCCCTCCTGCTGGTGTGTTCTGGAGTTCAGAGGTTAAAACTAAGAAATGGTGTTCAAAAGCTCTAAAAACAACGTTAGATCACAGAATGAAACACAAAGACGAAACACAGAGTACAGCCAAACAAATGCCGCCGTGCATCCTGGGACATGTGGGCGCTCCACTAGCAGAACTACTGCTCAGCATCATTTCCTCCTCAAGGGGGCGGGTCCTGGCTCCTGATTGGTCAGAGGCTCCTGATAAAGATCCCCAAACTACACAAGTGAGCGGATGTATTTTCTCCTCCTCAGAGTCTCTCGCTCCGAGACCTCCGGGATGATTCGCTCTCGGCCGGCCGCCGGCGTTCCCACCGTGTCGGCCTACATGACGGAGGAACTGGTGTGTGAGGGATCCGAGCTTTGCTTCGAGGAAGTCCGAGCAGAGAAATACTTCCAAAAGCTGCGGGAGGAGCAGGCGATGGAGGTCAGAGAGACGGGTAAGCTGAGCGAAGCAACGTGGAAACATTCTGAAGTCAGGTCGCATCGGCAGGACTCACACGATGCGTTTCTTCTGCTTTGCTTTCAGCAGAGATGCTGAGCAAGATGGGAAAGGTCCTCCTGGCCCAGAATAGCCACATGGAGCAGCTGCACCACGACGTGCAGGTGTGTGGAGGTCAAAGGCCACGAGGTCAAAGGCCACGAGGTCAAAGGGCACGAGGTCAAAGGTCACGGACAACTTTAAGCCTCATCCTGCACTCGCACTGCGTTCATGTCCTATCATTACATTACACTACATTACATTTAGCTGATGCTTTTATCCAAAGTGACTTACATGATATACAGTAGACCGTAGACACAGCAACGGTGAGCAATGAGGGTTAAGTGTCTTGCTCAAGGACACAACGACACAGACCGACTGAGCCGGGGATCGAACCACCGACCCTCTGATTGAAAGACCGACTTGCTAACCACTGAGCCACAGTCGCGCTATCAGAGTTATCACAATTATTCATAAATGCAGTTGGGGAAACTGATATATAATGTAATGATACATCTGACTTAAAGGGACAGTACCGATGTTGGAGGTCAGTCTTACTGCAGCCGAGGTTCTGCTGTGTATTTAGAGTTCAAGTCAACGGTACATTGAGAATATTTTCACCTCTTCGCCTTTCTGACAGGAAGTGAAGCTGTTATCTTGGTTTTCTGCAAACTCACCAGACTCCATTCACAAAAACAGTGATTTAAGGACTCAGGAGCTGCTGGTTGCTGCTGCACCGTGTGGTGGTGTTTTAAAGACTTCACTAAAGTCAACAACACAAACCAGCAGCTCCTGTTCTGAGAGGTTGAATCCAACAACACAAAAGAAATCCTTTTTAATAATACACCAATCTTGTGTTTCCTTTGCTGCAGGCGCTTCGAGTACAAACAGCCACCGGCGTGAACCCCGATCCTACCCAGCAGCCCTTTGGGCGTCCTGACCCGACGAGCAGCAGGCGCTCTCTGGGCGTGAGATCCCACCGCGAGGCGGTCCCCGAGGCCTTCGTCGCCGAGCGGCTTCGACGGCAGCTCGAGTTCAGAGGCGCTCCGAGCTCGGAGGTTTCCCATCATGCACCTCACCCGGCCGAAAGGAGCGTTCATTTGCAGTCGCCGCCGCCCGCAGACCAGACCTGGATGGTCGAGTCCCGGTCGGTCCAGCGGCCCTTCGGCTTCGAGCTCCACGGGAACGGCAGCGTTCCCTGTCGGGACGATCGGGTTCAGCCGAGCGGCGCCGAGGACCGCCGGCCACCGGAGTTCAGCGCCGCATGCCTGTGAGTAGCTGAGGAGCAGAACCAGGCGCGTTATCTAGTGCTCTTTAAACTGGACCGCTGAATGCTGGTGGCGGCACCAACAGATCTGTTTATTGACTAAGAATCCAAACTTTAATTTGAATGTGGACGATATTTATGTGAATGTATGAAGACGACGATGATGATGTTCTGAACGTGTTTCTGCTCTCAGGGACGCCGTCCAGCCGGAGGAGGAGCAACTGAACGGTGAGTTCAGGAGGAAGTCCTCTCTGTTTCTGTGGAGGGCCGAACGCTGTCTCACCTTCTGGTTTGTGTCTCAGGGTCGCAGGTGTTCCACAACCTGTCTCACAACCTGTCTCACATCACGCCCAACAACTCGCTGGGCTTCGTTCAGGCCACCCCGTCCCGGGTGCTGCCGTCCCCCACCGTCAACACCCGGGAGGCGCTGGGTGAGCACAACACTATAAATAAATTAAACATTTCAATTCTTTATAGATTTTAGGGACGATGGTGAAAATACATATTCTGGACCCTCGTAGACCAGCTGCTATAATCTAACAACAATATGGATCAGTAATGATCAATAGTTAGTATCTGCATTAAAAAAAACCTGATCAGGGATCTAAAAGTTTCATGCTGCAGGTTGTCTGTTAAAGAAGTTTTCAGTAAACCAAATGATCTTTCTGAGTCATCTCGTGTGGTCTCTTGTGGTCTCATGTGGTTTTTGGTGACCCAGACGTGATCATGGACATGTTCCAGGCCCCGACGCTCCTCGAGGACCCGCTCAGCAACCCCTCGCTGCTCCACACGTCTCAGAGTCACGTCCACACCGGACTCACAGGAAACGGTAAACAAGCGTTTATTTAACAAAATATCATCTGATCAACTCCTGATCAATTCAATCGATCACGATGCTCATTGGTTATGAAGTGGAACGTCTTTTGAGGCCTCATCGGCCAAAAGCATTTTCATTTAATAAAATGTTTGTATTGATGATAATGTCATTGATTCTTAATTATCTTTATCTTGTATTAACTCTCTGGTTTCTGGACGCAGGCGGCTCGTCGACACCGTTCAACATCTTCCAGGACGAGACGGACAAAGAGAACGGCGGGTACGAGTAACGGACCGTTTCATAATATTATTTCTGTAATGCTGCAGATATTAGATGATGACGTATCCAGGAGGAGCATTAATATTCCTTATGCCGCCCCTCAGGGCTGCTGCTCCGGCTGAGAGGTCTAAACCAATCAGAGCGCTGGCAGAGATCCCAGCAGCCAACAAACCCACCGTGAGGATGAGGACGTTGGAGGAGACTTTGTGCTCACTGTCAGTATTTCTATATAAATATATATTTCTACACCTGCCAGGTGAGCCCGGTGGAGCCGGCCCCAGACGAGAGCACCATGTGGGGCGCTCGCTACAACTCCCTCAGCTCGCTGGCCGCGTGTCCCAACAGCACCTCCGACTTCGCCATGTTGGCTCAGTTTGTGTCCACGCCGTTCAGCCACAAGGCGCCATTCAGCTTCTACGAGGAGGGCCAGGGTAACACAAAGAGACACACACACACACACAGAGACACGCACACAGACAGACACACACACAGAGAGACACGCACTCACCCCTATCCCTATATATTATATATATTTATAATATATATATATTCTGTTCTGCAGAGGACTGTCATGGTGGAGAAACCGAAGACGACGCTTTCATCCGGCGGCAGCCGAAAAAGCTCAGGTAACCCTAACCTAGGTAACCTTAGGTAACCCTGGTAACCTTAGGTAACCCTAACCCTGGTAACCTTAGGTAACCCTAACCCTGGTAACCTTAGGTAACCCTAACCCTGGTAACCTTAGGTAACCCTGGTAACCTTAACCCTGGTAACCTTAGGTAACCCTAACCCTGGTAACCTTAGGTAACCTTAGGTAACCCTAACCTTAGGTAACCTTAGGTAACCCTAACCTTAGGTAACCCTAACCCTGGTAACCTTAGGTAACCCTGGTAACCTTGGGTAACCCTAACCCTGGTAACCTTGGGTAACCCTAACCCTGGTAACCTTGGGTAACCCTAACCCTGGTAACCTTGGGTAACCCTAACCCTGGTAACCTTGGGTAACCCTAACCCTGGTAACCTTGGGTAACCCTAACCCAGGTAACGGCTGCAGAGTGTTTAGGCCTCTGAGTGTTAAAGGCCTGGATCTGAAAAATCACATTTCATTTATATCCGAGTGCTCATAACTTTTGGCAAAGATTCATTGAGAAAAGTGTATCTAAATTCTGTGTTTTATGTTGTAAATGTAATATCTTTGGGGGTGATGTCATGTGTGACGTCCTGTGTGATGTCATATGTGTGATGGTGTGTGTGGGATGTCATGTGTGATGTCATATGTGTGATGGTGTGTGTGGGATGTCGTGTGTGTGTGTGGTCATGTGTGATGTCATATGTGTGATGGTGTGTGTGTGGGATGTCGTGTGTGTGTGTGGGATGTCGTGTGTGTGTGTGGGATGTCATGTGTGTGTGTGTGGTCATGTGTGATGTCATATGTGTGATGGTGTGTGTGTGTGTGTGTGTGTGTGTGTGTGTGTGGGATGTCGTGTGTGTGTGTGGGATGTCGTGTGTGTGTGTGTGGGATGTCGTGTGTGTGTGTGGTCATGTGTGATGTCGTGTGTGCCCTCAGCCCCATCATGGAGCAGAGTCCGTCCAACGACGCCGCCTTCAGTCAGCTGCTTCCTGCCTCCGCTGCACACGGCACCATCGTGGGCGAAGGCCTCGCCCCGCCCCCCCACTGCCTGACCTCCTCCATCACCATGGTGCAGGCCCCGCCTCCCGCCGTGCTGTCCTTCAGGGACCAGACACCCTCGTGTCCCGCCGACTGGGACGTGTACTCGAGCCCCGCACTGCCCCCCCAGCGGGAGCCGTTCACGATCATGGAGGACTTGGACCGACCCACCAGTCCAGAACGTGTCCCGGGGCCGCCAGCCGGCGACATCCCCATGAGCCCGGAGGGGGCGGTCCCAGCGGACTGGCTGGCCGTCCGGACCCCCGAGCCCCGGGTGGAGCCGGACCTGGACGTCTTCCTGAGTCCCCGCCGGCTCGGGGAAGCGGACCTGGACGTGCCCATGAGTCCACAGCAGCTCCGTGCCGACGTGCCCGTGAGCCCGATGCCGTCCGGCGCTGAGGATGAACCCATGACGAGTCCCAACGCCAGGGGGCCGAGGCCGCGCGGCGAGTCCATGAACGCACCGGTCCCGCTGGTGTCGGACCCCTGGGACGAGGAGCTGATCTCCAGTCTGCTGTCGGCGCTCAGCCCCCCCCTCACCTCGCACCCCCGCTGCGTCTCCTGGCCCTGCAGAGTCCCCAACATCTGCCCCAAGACCACCATCAGCATGGGTGAGGCGCTGTTAGCCTAGCTTAGCATCACGGCAGCCGTTCACAAGTCCTCTTTCTTTCCTGCTTCGTAGGCGTGGCTGCTGCTCTCAGCTCTTCTTTTTATCCTATTAAAACAAAATAATAATAATACAAAATAAATCCCGTTTTTCCCGCGACAGGAAACGCTTCGCTGCGAGTCGACTGCGTCCTCGGAGAAGGTGCTTTTGCAACCGTGTACCAGGCGACCGACCCCGTGACCTCGGAGAGGACGGCGTTAAAGGTGAGGGGGCGGGGTTTAAGGGGAGAGGATGGCGTTAAAGGTGAGGGGGCGGGGTTCAATCTTAGAGGGCGGAGTCAAATGCTGAGGGGGTGGGGTTAAATGTTAGAGGCGGGGTTTGTTGTCACCAGCGGCCTGACGGGCCGTTGTCGCTGCAGGTGCAGAAGCCGGCCAGCCCCTGGGAGTTCTACGTCAACGTGCAGCTGGACGCTCGCCTGCGGCCCGACGTCCGCCACCTGTTCAGCGCCGTCAGCTCCGCCCACCTCTTCCACGACGGGAGCGTGCTGCTCAGCGAGCTCCACAACCACGGCACCCTGCTGGTACGTCGGCGCCGTCGCACCTCGGAGATGTGGCCACCGTCTTTGTGGCCGTCGTCTTACCGGATGGTCTCTTTTTTTCTTTTTCTCTCCCTTCCAATCAGAACGCAGTGAACATGTACAAAACCCTGAGCGACAAGGTGATGCCTCAGCCGCTCGTCATGTACTTCGCCGTCTGCATCCTGCACATGGTGGAGCAGCTGCACGCCGTCCACGTCATCCACGCCGACATCAAACCCGACAACTTCCTGCTGGGAGAGAGGTAACCGCCAATAACCACATCAGTACATCTAGAGTCTCCACCTCCTCTTCCTCCTCGTCATCCTCGCTGCTGTTGTCTCAGGTTCCTGGACAACAAGTGCTTGGAGCCGGAGAACCTGGACCACGGCCTCGTGCTCGTCGACCTCGGACAGAGCATCGACATGGAGCTTTTCCCAGAAGGCACTGCTTTCACCGCCAAGTGTTTGACGTCCGGCTTCCAGTGCACCGAGATGCTGAGCGGGAAACCCTGGAGCTACCAGGTGAGCACACACACACACACACACACACACACACACACACACACACACACACACACACACACACACACACACACACTCACACAAATGTTATAAAGTCTTGAGTTATTAGGTGTGTGTGTGTGTGTGTGTGTGTGTGTGTGTGTGTGTGTGTGTGTGTGTGTGTGTGTGTGTGTGTGTGTGTGTGTGTGTGTGTGTGTGTGTGTGTGTGTGTGTGTGTGTGTGTGTGTGTGTGTGTGTGTGTGTGTGTGTGTGTGTGTGTGTGTGTGTGTGTGTGTGTGTGTGTGTGTGTGTGTGTGTGTGTGTGTATAGACGGATTACTTTGGGCTAGCAGGCACCGTCCACTGCATGCTGTTCGGGACGTACATGCAGGTGAAGAACGAAGACGGCGAGTGGAAGACGAACGGCGTGTTTCGAAGGTATTTGAGGTGTTTGATTTGTATTGTTTATTTACGGCTGGAATATAATTAATAAATACACTGTAGCATGAAAGCGCATCTAAAGAAGTGGAATAAATGCCTTGTTAAGCCACGCCTCTTTATGTCACACCCATTTATGCCACGCCTCTATGCCCCGCCCACAGGAACCCCCACAGCGACCTGTGGCAGGACTTCTTCCGCGCTCTGCTGAACGTGCCGGCCGCCGGCGCCCCGCCAAGCCTGCGCCGCCTCCGCTGCTCGCTGGCGCTGGCGCTGAAGCAGAACTACGGCAACAAGCTGGCGGCGCTCAAGAGCCGCTTGATGGTTCTGCTGCTGGAGAACCGCAGGGCGGCACGCAGATGAGCGGGGGCGGGGCTTCACTTTTTATCCTAACGCCGTTTAGCTTCTGTAATTAATATTTAGTGTCTTCTTAAATTGTCTGTGTGATGAGAAAATAAAACTAGTGTTTAATTCTTTTGCTTATTGAGTTTTTATTCGGGTCACAAGGTTTTTTTTCAGAATTTCCATTTTATATAACGAACACAAATGTGTTAAATAAGTTATTACCAAATCTTTAGAATAGAGAAATAATCTACCAAACACATTTCTAAACTTTCTGTTTCCAGTTTTGATTTAATAGATTTTAATATTTTTTTCCACACAGATTTTATATTTGTTCATTCTATATTAATTTATATCAAACTGATTCTTGATACGACCACCAGATGGTGCCACAGTTGCACAGTAATTGTTTCAGCAAGTGTTTATTATTATTATTATTATTATTATATGATAATTATAATGATCACAAACCTTTAGCTCCTAGTTTCTGTCACACTTCCTGTTTGTGTCTGTTTGCAGCTGGAGGCCGAACTATGAAGACCTAAAAAATGTGTGTGTGCACAAGTGTCTGTGTGTGTGTGCACGAGTGTGTACACGTGTGTGTGTGTGTGTGTGCACGAGTGTGTGTGTGTGTGTGCACACAACTGGGGGGTTAGTTGGTCTAAGAGCTTATTTCAGCCTCCTACATGTTCAGACTTGAAGCCCCGCCCACTTGTCTGCATTTTTCTACCTAACTGTCATCAGTAGGGATGCAGCGATACCACTTTTTACAAACCGATACGAGTACGAGTATTTTTATTTGTGTACTTGCCGATACCGATACTTCTTAGATTTGGTCTCCATGAAAGTGCAATTAATTTGGAGGCAGATTTTATTTTATCCTCTGCAGATTATGTCAAGCCTATAGTACAAAATTAACAGAAGGCTATCCCAAGCTTTAAACTTCTTGTGGAAGTCCCTCTAATGTCGGACCATAAAACGCCCCGTGTCCGGGTTCATAATATCATCCGTAGCCGCACAGCAGCGTCTGAATGAGGCCGCTGCCAACAGTTTGATTCAAACCGGCAGGACGGCAGCGATGACGCGCAGAGCTTCTCAATTATAGATGTATTAAATATGGAAAATTTCAACTCTCGCGTCAAACATGCCCCGTTACTCGCGTCTAACGTGCCGCCCGGCGTAAATTTCGCGTCTGTCGCAACCACACGCGTCTGTGCATAGACTTTACATGTAATCTGGTCGCGCGAAACATTTGCGTTGCGTTGGGTGTGAACACACCATTACTCTACACACCTTGCTGCAAGAGCCGCAAGAGAGCGACGAAAGAGCCGCATTCTGGAGCCACGATACCGATAACCATCCCTAGTCATCAGGGTTCAACACAACAACCAAACATCTTAACATTAATGTTCACCAATAATAATATTATAATCCTGCTTCCTGCCAGACTTCTCGGCTCTTTCTGGTTAAACTTCTGAAATTAAAAACGTCTGAAATTAAATGTCTGAAGCTCAAACTGAAAAGTCTTCAGAGGAATTTACTTCTTCAGTCTTTACTCTTCTGCATTTCTCTGCACACCTGTGGCTCCGCCCCTCAGCACACACACCTGTGGCTCCGCCCCTCAGCACACACCTGGCTGGGAGAGAAGACCTGCTGCCTTCAGGTTCCGTCTGAAATATCTAAACTGGACTCCTCATGAAAAGGTTCAGTCATATTAAACGTTGACGGATGAGGAATGTTGAGCATTAATGCCAAAAATATTAATGTTATTTAGAACGATAGTTTAATATAGAAGTAAATATTCTCACTTCAATGTGATCCTGTTTGTCAAAGGGACTTATGTTCATTAAAACATGAGTTTTAACGAAAGACTTTTAGTCTACATATTTTTCTTTTTTACACACAAACATCAGAGTAATAACACAAGTTTATTGTTATAACATAAATATAACTACTAATAATTATATTTTTTGTTTAATCACATAAAGAAGCAACATCTCGTTTACGACTAAAACAATAAAAAACATTTACGCCTCGAACTGTTTGTTTTAAAATTAAATTAAAATATCAGCATGGAATCAAAGCCTTCCGGCCTTTAAAACCCGATTAACTGAACGTCTGATATCTGAAACCAAACGCAGCCGGAATGCGTTGCAGTGCTCCGGGAGCCAGAACGTCCCAGCAGCACCTGAAGGCACCTCAGGAAAGGAGAACCTGAGAGTTCACTGAGATCAGAGCCATGGAGGCCCGAGGAGGGCTGTCGGACCGAGACGCGTCTGCTGCCTGCAAAGACGGGGACCCCATCACCAAGGTTAACAATATAAAGGAGTTATTCCTTTCATTCTCATTTATTCCTTTTTATTCTCATTTATTTCTCATTTGTTCTCATTCATTCTGCTTCATTTGGCTCTGAAGACTCTCCTGAAATGCGGTTGAGCCTGCTGGCCTGCCGATGCCTTCAGGCTCCCTCTGTAACACGGTGTACTGAGTCTCTAACGCAGCTGCAGGACTTCATTCTCTCTGGAGACATTTAGTCCGTTCTGCTGTAGTATTTAGAGTATGTAGTGTTTAGAGTAGGTAGTGTTTAGAGTAGGTAGTGTTTAGAGTATGTCGTGTTTAGAGTATGTAATGTTTAGATTATGTAGTGTTTATAGTATGTAGTGTTTAGAGTATGTTGTATTTAGAGTATGTTGTATTTAGAGTATGTAGTGTTTAGAGTAGGTAGTGTTTAGAGTATGTCGTGTTTAGAGTATGTAATGTTTAGATTATGTGGTGTTTATAGTATGTAGTGTTTAGAGTATGTTCTATTTAGAGTATGTTGTATTTAGAGTATGTCGTGTTTAGAGTATGTTTGTAAACATGTTGGTGTTTATATTTATGTGTTGGTGTCTGCAGGACTACATGATGCAGCAGACGATGCTGAGGGTCAAAGATCCCGTGAGGTCTCTAGACTTCTACACTCGGATCCTGGGCATGACGTGAGCCTGCCGCCAAACCAGTACCCACTGGTTCTCCACTGGTTACTCACTGGTTACTCACTGGTTCTCCACTGGTTACCCACTAGTTCTCCACTGGTTCTCCACTGGTTACTCACTGGTTCTCCACTGGTTACCCACTAGTTCTCCACTGGTTATCCACTGGTTCTCCACTAGTTCTCCACTGGATACCCACTGGATCTCCGCTGGTTATTCACTAGTTCTCCACTGGTTCTCCACTGGTTCTCCACTGGTTACCCACTGGCTAACCACCCACTGGTTATCCACTGGTTCACCTCTGGTTACCCACTGGTTCTCCACTGGTTGCCCACTGGTTACCCACTGGTTCTCCTCTGTGGTTTCCCAGCTTGCTCCAGAAAATCGACTTCCCCTCGATGCGCTTCACCCTCTACTTCCTGGGTTACGAGGACAAGTCGGACATCCCGGCGGACATCAAAGAGCGGACGGCGTGGACCTTCTCCCGCCGGGCCACCATCGAGTTCACGCAGTACGTCAGAGCCAAAGAGACCCAGAACACGGGTAGCGCTCATGCCCTTTAACCATTAAACCTGAGCACGTTCCTCGTTGTTGAATGTTTCCTTCTCTCTGTTAGTAACTGGGGGTCGGAGTCAGATGAAAGTCTGTCGTACCACAATGGAAACACCGAGCCACGAGGCTTTGGTGAGACGTTCCTGTAGATTTCACTGGTTTCCTGTCTGACCATTACTTTCTGTCTCCTTTCACTGCAGTTTGTTTTTAGCTGCATTATTCTTTCAGGACACATTGGCGTCGCTGTTCCTGACATCTACGCCGCCTGCAAAGTGTTTGAAGCTCAAGGAGTGACGTTCGTCAAGAAACCAGAATCAGGTGAGTCCCAAGTCTGAGCCTCAGGATTATGTCAGATGCCAACATCAAAACATGCACAAATATAAGTTTCATCAGTCGCCTCCTGAAACAGCTGCATTGTTATCACATAGAGGAGGAAGTGGTGCGTTTGTGTGGGACTATGTTCAGCGGCGGATGAATCCACATTTGGTGGCAGTAGGGCGGTTTATGTGGGATATCTATTATTGCTCCTCTTCCTCACAGGTAAGATAAAGGACCTGGCCTTCATTCAGGATCCAGACGGCTACTGGATCGAGATATTGAGTCCCATCAACATGGTCTCACTTCTGGCGCCTTGAAGCAGAGACTTTACGTCTGGAGAAAAGAAGGCTTTTATTTTGAAAATAAATGACAAACATTTCATACTCGCATGAACTCTCAGGTCTTCAGTTTATGAAAACAAATACAAAAAAGTGAAGTTCTACTTTGAATCTATCAGTAGTCTGTTAATCCCCATTTGGTGAGAGGCTCTCTGGTGTGTCTCACAGGAGCTGCATCAGAGGGCGATGAGCATTAGATTTAATGACAGGAATAAAAATAAAGAAGCACCAGACTTACTTATTAAATACTAATAACGTGGTCGTTCCGGTCTTCAGGGATTTTATGTTTTTATATTTAAGCTTCTCTAAAATAGTTTGTCCAGGTTTTCATTCGCCTACACGTGTCTCCTGCCAGTAAACACAGAGTAGAAGAAGAACAGCGTTCACACGTTGTGTTGGTACCAGCTGGTCAGTCATGTTTATTGTTTATTCTTCTCTATCGGCAAAAAACACCTCACGGTTAGCGTAAAAAACGTTTGTTCAAATATAGGACGTTTTAGCAGTTTTTTTCAAAAAGAGCATAAGAACATGTGAATGGAAACACGTGCAACTTGTGAATAATATGAAAGAACAACAATCAGCAGGAGGAAAAGATTACAAACATCTCAGAGGTTACCGGGAGGAAAACCAGCTGTTTGGGGTAAAAACTTTATACGTTTGTTCACCGGTGATGAAAGTGTCAGAAGTGTCAGAAGTTAGTCAGAAGGCTCCGACCTCAGTTCCCCACGGCCTGTAGGGTTTACTGCTGCTGTGAGGAGTCTGGGAGGAGGAGGACGAGGAGGAGGAAGAGGAGATGGGAGGACTGGTGGTGGCAGCGGTGGAGGTGAAAGAGGAGGGAGGGAGGATGGGGAAGCCTCCGTGGAGGGTGAAGGGAAACGACGCCGAGAGGGAGAGGAGGGAGGAGGAGAGAGGCGTGGGGAGCAGGAGAGACGAGCAGGAGGAGGAGGAGGAGGAGGAGGAGGAAGGTGAGGAGGTGGAGTCCGCCACTTGGGACGAGGCGACACTGCGCTGGGACAACTCCACCAGCCTCTGGGGGGCTCCACCTTCGGGGTCGGGGGACACGCTCAGTCCGTACGACGCAGCGGGTCGGAACGCCCAGGGGTGGGGGCGGAAGGGGTGAGGTAACGGGTGGTGCTGGTGGTGCTGGTGGTGAAGTGGCCAATGGGAGGTCACAGTGAGAGCGGCGGCGGCTCGCTGCGAGGAGCAGGAGGCGAGATGCGAGAGGAGGCGTGAGGGCAGGGGGTTGCCGGAGTCCAGGACCTCCACGGCACTCAGGTAGCGGGAAACCTCCATCACGCACTCCCTGAAGCCCAGAGACAGGAAGTCCAGGGCCAGAGCGTGGGCGTCAAAATAACCTAGAGAGAGAGAGAGAGAGGGGGAGAGTGTGTTAAAGCTGCATTATCTCTCCTGACCACCAGGGGGCGACTCCTCTGGTTGTATAGAAGTCTATGCTTCATGTGTTAAAGCTGCATTCTCTCTCCTGACCACCAGGGGGCGACTCCTCTGGTTGTATAGAAGTCTATGCTTCATGTGTTAAAGCTGCATTATCTCTCCTGACCACCAGGGGGCGACTCCTCTGGTTGTATAGAAGTCTATGCTTCATGTGTTAAAGCTGCATTCTCTCTCCTGACCACCAGGGGGCGACTCTGGTTGTATAGAAGTCTATGCTTCATGTGTTAAAGCTGCATTCTCTCTCCTGACCATCAGTGTTTAGACCAACATTTTTAAATAATGTTACGTAATAAACAAGGACATGAACAGCGGTCTCCTGGGTGAAAGTCGTTCCTGCTCCTTATACTCGTTAATACACAAGTCACTTTTGGGCAAAAAACACAGAGACAAACTAATTAAAAAATAATCTGAATCAACAGTCTGGTAAGAAACTTAAAGACTAAATGAGATCCTGTCGGGTTCCGGTACCTTTCCCTCCGGTGGCCTGCAGCACCTTCAGGTGGTCCACAGTCATCTGCAGGATCTCGGCCTTCTCCAGTTTAGCAGAACCCTGATGAGACAAACCAACAATTAAAGCTGGACGAGCTAAACGAGACGAGTCCGACCGAATCCAGAGTCCCTTTAAAAAGAGCGGTCAGTATGACGGACAGCAGATGTAGAGCAGTGTAGTCCTGGTCCTCTTTAGACCTCAGTGTAGTCCTGGTCCTCTATAGACCTCAGTGTAGTCCTGGTCCTCTATAGACCTCAGTGTAGTCCTGGTCCTCTTTAGACCTCAGTGTAGTCCTGGTCCTCTCTAGACCTCAGTGTAGTCCTGGTCCTCTCTAGACCTCAGTGTAGTCCTGGTCCTCTATAGACCTCAGTGTAGTCCTAGTCCTCTATAGACCTCAGTGTAGTCCTGGTCCTCTCTAGACCTCAGTGTAGTCCTGGTCCTCTCTAGACCTCAGTGTAGTCCTGGTCCTCTATTGACCTCAGTGTAGTCCTGGTCCTCTATAGACCTCAGTGTAGTCCTGGTCCTCTATAGACCTCAGTGTAGTCCTGGTCCTCTATAGACCTCAGTGTAGTCCTGGTCCTCTATAGACCTCAGTGTAGTCCTGGTCCTCTATAGACCTCAGTGTAGTCCTGGTCCTCTATAGACCTCAGTGTAGTCCTGGTCCTCTCTAGACCTCAGTCTAGTCGTTGTGTCCTATAGACAAGGTCTAGATGAGTAAACAGACCATCAGAGAGAAGATGGTCTGTTTCTATGGAGTTATTCTTAAAGCTCCCCAGTCCACCGTGGACAGACCTAGATCCAGCAGAGACCAGTCCACTGTGGACAGTCCTAGATCCAGCAGAGACCAGTCCAGCGTGGACAGACCCAGATCCAGCAGAGACTACCGGCGGTCAGGTAGACCAGCCTCACCTGCTTGTGGAGCGCCGTGGGGACGAGCCTCCGTAACTCCGACAGGCTGTTGTTGATTCTGTCTCTGCGTCGCTTCTCGATAACCTGACCAACAAAGAAAAGGGTTGAAAACCTCAAACTGTCTCTGGAGGGAAAACGTAAAGTAAAATACTTCAGGTGAATATGGGAAAAATATATAAAATACGCACAGATATCACAATGACAGTTTTCTGAAATGTTATATTTCTATATACAAATTATGCAGTATCTTAAAAAAGATTAGTGTTAGATGTTTCTACAGAGAGAATCATAAATATCTCTTTGTTTCAATCCATAAATCATAATATCAACAGACATAAAAACAGCTATGTTCTCCATGTATATAAATGAGGTTATGAATGCTGTGTGAACAAACCTCTGCATAAACCCTCAGAATATATAACGTCCTTTAAAGAGATGTTTAGTGACATCAACACATTCTGGAGACTCTACAGGTGAACAGGGTCCAACATGACCTCATGATGTCACCATGAAACTTCACCACTTCATCACTGACATTAAGAGGATTTATTGTATCACTAGGTTTTTTTAATGTGATATTTAAATATGCAAATGAGGCATTATGTAATGTTACTTTAGTTCAATTTAAGTGAAACTACAGATTTAAACAGACAAAGAAGTAAAATAAATGTTTTATTTCCTCCAGAATGAAAGAAGACGAGTTATGGATGAAAGATTGATCAAAATCTCTAAGTTGTCTTGCGTGTAGAAGAATGTTTCGAGTCTCTCCTTAACGAGTCTTTGAATGCATCGTGTTCATGAGGTTTCTTCTGCACTGTGTTTCTGTTTTCTTTGTGTTTTATTTTATTGTTGACCTCTCTGGGGCACCGTACTGCTGAGCCAGCATTACTTCAAAGGTACTTGAAGGTTTTTACCCCTCTGCGCTTTTTCCTCGCCACCACTTGAGTGGTCGTGGTCGGGGATCCGCATCGGAGGAAGGACGCCTTCATGTGCCTGCAAACCAAAAGAATTGTTTAATCAATGTAATAAATACAAAATAATTTAACTTCAAAATTTTAACGGAAGAAACTTTGATTTCCTCGTTTGAATTTCTGGATTGTTTCTTTGATCGTTAATAATAACCGTCAGTGAGCTGTGTGTTGTTTCCAGACGTCTCATCAGATGCTTCAGCTGCTAAGGGAGTACTAGTACTTTACTTGAGTATTTCTATGTCGTAGTACTATACTTTACTTCAGTATTTCCATGTTGTAGTACTTGTACTTTACTTAAGTAAAGTCTGCTCTCATCCTCCAGAGTATCTCATCTCACTTTCAGACATGATTCACAAAATGAACTGTTTATTTATCTTTTTTAATTAGTTTGATTTGAGTGACAGAACATTTCCAGATTACAAAACTTTCATTTTATAAAGAAGATTTTAAGCTTTAATATATGTATTTTTTAATTATTTATATATATATATATGTGCAGGTTACTGAATTACAATCATCTATCTATATATATAGTTTTATATATATATATATATATATATATATATATATATATAACTGCATATATAGATATAGATATTTTAAGTACAGGTGACTGAATTAAAATCTATCTATCTATCTATATATATAGTTATATACATATAACTATATATATTAATATATATAGTTATATATTAACTATATATACAGTTATATATATATATAGTTATATATAACTATATATATACTAAAATACAAACTGTGTGTGTATTTTAGTTCCCATGATGATTTGAGTCTCTTCTGTTTATCCCAAAAAATAATGAATCTACTTATGAAATCATCTTTATCTTTGCATTTGGACATTTGGACACGATGAGTTATGATCTGATTATTCTCTCCATGAGAATAAAGTCAAGAGATGCTCTGTTTCATGCGGCTCGAGGCTTTTCTTCAACATTTTAAATTGTGTTTAATATAATTATTAAATGCTTAAAACCGAATAACTCACCCCGCGTAAAGGCTCTCGCGGCCCACGTCGATGGCCTCCTCCACCTCGCTGTCGGCCGAGCTGCTGTCCTCGCACGGCCGCTTCATGGCGCCGTGAGGGTTAAAACGTTAAAACGTTTAAAACGTTAAAATGTTTAATACATTTTAAAGTTTAAAATATTAAAAACGTTAAAACGTTTAGTACATTTAAAAAGTTTAAAAAGTTTAAAATATTTAAAACGTTTAAAACGTTTAAAACGTTAAAACGTGTAATACATTTAAAAGTTTAGAAAGTTTAAAATATTTAAACCGTTAGAACGTTTAAAAGTTTAAAATAAATAAACACGTCACTCATAAAGGTCTATGAGACCTCATCAATCAGCCAGTATTGATCGGTGTGTGAAGATTTAAACTGAAGGAACAATCTCACAGATTTATAAAACTTTTGTTAAATCCGGTTAATGAAGAAGTTTCATTATTGTTCCGTCCCAGAAGGAAAGGTCGAGTCTCTGTTTGCAGAACTGAGATATTAATAATTCCTCCAACGACAACAGTCGAAACCGACGGGTATAAAAAGTAATAAAAATAAAACGTTTTCCCAAATGCGTTCGATTCTTGTGTCTTCTCGGAGTTGTTTTCTCGTCCGGTACAGAGTCCGGTACAGAGTCCGGTGCAGAGTCCGGGGCAGAGTCCGGGGCAGAGTCCGGGACAGAGTCCGGTACAGAGTCCGGTACAGAGTCCGGTACAGAGTCCGGGGCAGAGTCCGGTACAGAGTCCGGTACAGAGTCCGGGGCAGAGTCCGGGGCAGAGTCCGGTACAGAGTCCGGGGCAGAGTCCGGGACAGAGTCCGGTACAGAGTCCGGTACAGAGTCCGGTACAGAGTCCGGGGCAGAGTCCGGTACAGAGTCCGGTACAGAGTCCGGTACAGAGTCCGGGGCAGAGTCCGGTACAGAGTCCGGTACAGAGTCCGGTACAGAGTCCGGGGCAGAGTCCGGTACAGAGTCCGGGGCAGAGTCCAGTACAGAGTCCGGTACAGAGTCCGGGGCAGAGTCCGGTACAGAGTCCGGTACAGAGTCCGGTACAGAGTCCGGGGCAGAGTCCGGGGCAGAGTCCGGTACAGAGTCCGGTACAGAGTCCGGTACAGAGTCCGGGGCAGAGTCCGGGGCAGGTGGCTCGTGTGCCGGCTGCAGTCTGGACTTGTGACCGGTGTGTCCTCCTCCTCTTCTTCCTCCTCTTCCTCCTCTGCTGGAGCTTTCCCACGGAGCCTGGGAGCTTCACACACACACACGCACACACACATGCGCGCACACACAAGCATGCACACGTGTGCACGATGGGCCCGCCCACGTGCACTCAAACACAATTTGACAAGATTTTTGCAGAACCTCTACTGATAAGCACCGTGTGTGTGTGTGTGTGTGTGTGTGTGTGTGTGTGTGTGTGTGTGTGTGTGTGTGTGTGTGTGTGTGTGTGTGTGTGTGTGTGTGTGTGTGTGTGTGTGTGTGTGTGTGTGTGTGTGTGTGTGTGTGTGTGTGTGTGTGTGTGTGTGTGTGTGTGTGTGTGTGTGTGTGTGTGTGCATGGGAATGAGGCCACTTCTGACAGTCCAAAAAAAATCTTCATTATGTAAGAAAACCGGTTTCAGAGTGAACAAATATGTCCTATGAAGTTTACTGGACTCTACTGGACTCTACTGGACTCTACTGGACTCATCTAGACTCTATTGGACTCATCTAGACTCTACTGGACTCATCTAGACTCTACTGGACTCACCTAGACTCAATTGGACTCTACTGGACTCATCTAGACTCTATTGGACTCATCTAGACTCTACTGGACTCATGTAGACTCTACTGGACTCACCTAGACACAATTGGACTCTATTGGACTCATCTAGACTCTACTGGACTCATCTAGACTCTACTGGACTCACCTAGACTCAATTGGACTCTACTGGACTCATCTAGACTCTACTGGACTCATCTAGACTCTATTGGACTCATCTAGACTCTACTGGACTCATGTAGACTCTACTGGACTCACCTAGACACAATTGGACTCTACTGGA